>CAMXCT020000539.1:0-84313 GCA_947184155.2 Cladocopium goreaui | reverse complement strand
GTCCTTCAGCGCCATGGTGTTTTAGCCCTGCGACAGGGTCCTTGGACCCGGGCCTGGACCGGAGCTGTGCAGAACGAAAGCCAGCTCCAGGAGGACACAAGCAGGGTGGCAGTTGGCAGTGCAGAAACGCAGGTAAAGTCAAGGTTTGGAGCTAGTTTCTAGTCGGTTCAGAAAGTAACGTTTGGCAGTCTGGCTTTGTCATGTCAGCCCCTTAGCAGAATTGCACCCATGTATACATAATCAACGCAAACCTAACTTTGCAGTGTATAACCATACATATATATATGTATATATATATATATATGCGTGTGTGTGTGCTTCAGGGCCACGGAGAAGCTGATCGCAGGCTCAGCCCAGGGGTCGGCGGCAGGGGGCGGAGCCCCTTAATTCGGCTCCGCCGGCTCCACACGAGTACGCTGACAAATGCGTCACGAGCGTCCCAGAGCGACTAGAGCTCTAAGGTGAGGCGCGCCCCCAACCGCCGACCCTCCGACGCCGGGCCCCGAAAAACACCAAAAATCCTTCAGGAGGGTGGGGGAGAGCTTTTTGGCCGGGATCCGGGTCGCTCATAAGCGTCTCCAAGAGCATTCCCCCCCCCGTTTTGAGGGTACCTAAAATCGGAAAAAAGCGCCGTTTTGACACATTTTTCGGACGATTTTTCGCTTTTCGAAAGTCACAAAATGCTGTAAATTACAGCATTTTTGCGTTTTGACGTCTTTCGCGGGAGCAATGAAAAAAAGCAGAAAATGCTGTAAATACTAATACTTTTTAGACCGGAGATGCACAAAACACCGCAAATACCAGTGTTTTTGAAAGCCAAGCAAAAAAACACTGTAAATTACAGCATTTTTGGCAAGTTGATCGCAAAAAATGCTAGTATTTACACTGTTTTTGCAATTTCAAGAAAACGTGGAAGGCACGAAACACTGTAAATAGCGGTGTTTTAGCCACTTTTGGGCGCTGAAACGTTGGTATTTACACGGTTTTTTGCCCGTGACGGCGCCAAACCCCTATAAATTACAGCATTTTTTGCACTTTTTGAACCGATGTTTTGCCTTGATGAACGCAAAAAACGCTGGTATTTACGCGTTTCCCAAAAAATCGAAGATCGTGACGTGAACGAAACCCTGTAAATAACAGTGTTTTAGCCACTTTTGGGCGCTGAAACGTTGGTATTTACACGGTTTTTTGCCCGTGACGGCGCCAAACCCCTGTAAATTACAGCATTTTTTGCACTTTTTGAACCGATGTTTTGCCTTGATGAACGCAAAAAACGCTGGTATTTACGCGTTTCCCAAAAAAATCGAAGATCGTGACGTGAACGAAACACTGTAAATAACAGTGTTTTAGCCACTTTGGGGGACTAAAACTGTGGTATTTACGCGGGTTCTTGCCAGCTGACAGCGCAATATGCTGTAAATTACAGCACTTTGTGTGCTGTTTATGTTCAATTTTTAAACGTGCGATGCTTTCACATGTTCTTTGCATTATTTTGCACTCTTCCACAAGAAACAACGTTGCAGATTGAAACTGGACGACAGCGTGACCCGAAAGAAAGCTGGAGGGGGGAGACGCACAGAAGCTTTTACCCACACACACAGGGGCTTTTACACAGAGAAGTCTTTACACAAAGGAGCTTTTTACATACAGAAGGTTTTACACAGAGAAGTCTTTACACAGAGGAGCGTTTACACACCAAAGCGTTTACACACAGCAAGCTTTTACACACGCAGGGGCTTTTACACATTTACACAGAATAGCTTTTTACACACAGAAGGTTTTACACAGAGAAGTCTTTCCTCTGAGGAGCTTTTTCACACAAACGTCTTGGAGCTTTTACACACAAAAGCTGTTACACAAAGAAGTCTTTACACAGAGAGCTTTAACACACAGACGCGTTTACACACAGAAACTTTTACACAGAGAAGCCTTTACACAGAGAGTTTTTATACACGGAAGCTTTTACACACAGAGAAATCTTTACAAAGACGTGCTTTCACACAGAGAAGCTTTTACACAAAAAAGTCTTTACACAAAGTGGTTTTTACACACAGAAACTTTTACACACAAAAGCTTTTACACAGAGAAGTCTTTGCACAGAGGCGCCTTTACACGAAGTAACAAGTTGAAATCGGCAGCAGTTCTTTAGGAAAAACCCTTCGCAGGAGCTTTCGGGAACTCACTTGCTCCCCAAAAAATCGTCTATTCCAACAAATACGTTCCAAAAAACCTAAGGAATATATTTCTGAAGCAGGTCCTCATTCAGTAACTTTCACGCCCACACTGCGATGAAATGGAGGGCCGAGTGGTCCGGCGGAGCCGACGAGGGGCGTCAGCCCAAAAATTCGGCTCCGCCGGCTCCCCACGAGTGGCTTGCCCTACGAGCGTCCCAGAGCGACTAGAGCTCTAAGGTAAGGCGCGCCCCTAGCCGCCGACCCTCCGACGCCGGGCCCCGAAAAACACCAAAAATCCTTCAGGAGGGTGGGGGAGAGCTTTTTGGCCGGAATCCGGGTCGCTCATAAGCATCTCCAAGAGCATAATCCCGCCCCCCCCGATTTTGAGGGTACCTAAAATCGGAAAAAAGTGCCGTTTTGACACATTTTTCGGACGATTTTCAGCTTTTCGAAATGGACAAAGTGCTGTAAATTACAGCATTTTTGCGCTTTAACGTCTTTCGCGGGAGCCATGCAAAAACGCAGAAAATGCTGTAAATACCAATACTTTTTGGACCCGAGATGCACAAAACACTGCAAATACCAGTGTTTTTGAAAGCACAGCAAAAAAACACTGTAAATTACAGCATTTTGGGCGGGTTGATCGCAAAAAATGCTAGTATTCACATGGTTTTTGCAATTTCAAGAAAACGTGGAAGGCACGAAACACTGTAAATAGCGGTGTTTTGGCCACTTTTGGACGCCGAAACGCTGGTATTTACGCAGTTTTTTACCCGTGGCGGCGCCAAACACCTGTAAATTACAGCATTTTCTTCCCTATTTGGACCGATTTTTTGCGTTGATGAACGCAAAAAACGCTGGTATTCACGCGTTTCTCAAAAAATCGAAGATCGTGACGTGAACGAAACCCTGTAAATAACAGTGTTTTAGCCACTTTCGGGGACTAAAACTGTGGTATTTACGCGGGTTCTTGCCATCTGACAGCGCAATATGCTGTAAATTACAGCACTCTGTGCGCTGTTTATGTTCAATTTTTTAACCTGCGATGCTTTCACCTGTTCTTTGCATTCTTCCACAAGAAACAATGTTGCAGATTGAAGCTGCAGACAGCGTGACCCGAAAGAAAGCTGGATGGAGGAGTCGCACAGAAGCTTTTACACATACAGGGGCTTTTACACAGAGAAGTCTTTACACAAAGGAGCTTTTTACATACAGAAGGTTTTACACAGAGAAGTCTTTACCCTAAGGAGCTTTTGCACACAAATGTCTAGGAGCCTTTACACACAGAAGGTGTTACACAAAGAAGTCTTTACACAGAGGGCTTTTTACACACAGACGCGTTTGCACACAGAAGCTTTTACACAGAGAAGCCTTCACACAGAGGAGCTTTTACACACAAAAGCATTTACACACAGCAAGCTTTTACACACACAGGGGCTTTTACACAGAGAAGTCCTTACACAAAGGAGCTTTTTACACACAGAAGGTTTTACACAGAGAAGTCTTTACTCTAAGGAGCTTTTGCACACAAACGTCTAGGAGCTTTTTCACACAGAACTTTTTACACGAAGAAGGCCTGACAGAGAGAGTTTTTACACACAGACGCGTTTGCACATAGAAGCTTTTACACAGAGAAGCCTTTGCACAGAGGAGCTTTTACACACAAAAGCATTTGCACACAGCAAGCTTTTACAAACACAGGGGCTTTTACACAGAGAAGTCTTTACACAAAGGAGCTTTTTACACACAGAAGGTTTTACGCAGAGAAGTCTTTACTCTAAGGAGCTTTACACACAGAAGCTGTTACACAAAGAAGTCTTTACACAGAGGGCTTTTTACACACAGACGCGTTTGCACACACAGAGAAATCCTTACACAAAGGAGCTTTTTACACACAGAAGGTTTTACACAGAGAAGTCTTTACTCTAAGGAGCTTTCGCACACAAACGTCTAGGAGCTTTTTCACACAGAACTTTTTACACGAAGAAGGCCTGGCAGAGAGAGTTTTTACACACAGACGCGTTTGCACACAGAAGCTTTTACACAGAGAAGCCTTTGCACAGAGGAGCTTTTACACACAAAAGCATTTGCACACAGCAAACTTTTGCACACACAGGGGCTTTTACACAGAGAAGTCTTTACACAAAGGCGTTTTTTTACACACAGAAGGTTTTACACAGGGAAGTCTTTACTCTATATATAGCTTTTGCACACAAACGTCTAGGAGCCTTTACACACAGAAGCTGTTACACAAAGAAGTCTTTACACAGATATATAGCTTTCACACACAGACGCGTTTACACGCAGAAGCTTTTACACAGAGAAGCCTTTACACTTTACACAGAGAGTTGTTACACACGGAAGCTTTTACACACAGTGAAATCTTTACACAGACGTTTCACACAGAGAAGCTTTCACACACAGAAGCTTTTACACAAAGAAGTCTTTACACAAAGTGGTTTTTACACACGGAAACGTTTACACACAAAAGCTTTTACACAGAGAAGTCTTTGCACAGAGGCACCTTTACACGAAGTAACAAGTTGAAATTGGCAGCAGTTCTTCGGGAAAAACCCTTGGCAGGAGCTTTCGGGAACTCACTTGCTCCCCAAAAAAGCCGTCTATTTCCAACAAAGTTCCTATTCCATGACCTTTTTTCAAAAAACATAAGGAATATATTTCTGAAGCAAGTCCCCATCCAAAAGCTTTCAAGCCCACACTACGATGAAATGGAGGGTCGAGAAATCCGGCGGAGCCGACGAGGGGCGTCAGCCCTTAAATATTCTACATTTTAACATTGGTTTTCAAAGAAAACCTGAAAAAAACCTATATTTGGACAAAAAGTGGGAAACATGGAGCTAAGAAACAGGAACTTTTCAACTGCTTTCTGTTCCATGTTTCACATTTTTCATATTTTTCACAATTGGTCACATTTTTTCACATGTTCAAAACACATTTTTCATTTTCTTCAAGCGCATGTTCAAAACGCATTTGTTTCGCTTTTGTTTCAAAAAAACTGTAAAAAATGCGAACGAGGTGCGTTTTGAACGTGCACTTGGAAATGTGAAAAAATGCGTTTTGAAAATGCACTTGGAAAAATGTGAAACATTGTGGAAAACGTGGAAAATAACATTTGAAATCCAGTTGGGAAGGTGGAACTCTGATTTTTTTCTTCAAGTTTGATTTTTTTGGGCCCAGTTTTGCTGCAGTTACTTTGCTACCTGCCCAACTTCTGCAGGTTGAAAATCGAATAGAAATGAGAGAATCGATCGGAAGTGGACTGTGCAGATCCCAGATCTGCTTAATTTATCTATAATATAGCAAAACAATAATGACTACCAGGAGTAAGAACATAAAATCAAATGCAGAAGGACCTTTTTTCACCTTTTTAATTCAAACTGCTGCAACCTTTCTGTGGCTCAGTTGGCCATGATAATTCCAGTAATATGCAGTGATCAAAGAAAATCAAATGGCTGGACAGGTATGACACTCGGCAATCAAACGGCAAGTGATGGCCAGGGTTCTCGCCAAAACCAACTTGGGTTCACACTGTCAAAGGGGCCAGGGTTCTCGCCAAAACCAACTTGGGTTCACACTGTCAAAGGATTTCAGGGTCGGGGTAAAGCTGAAAGATTCCAACATGGGTTGGGTATAAAGCGGCCGAAGGAGTGACACAACGGTGACATCGGAAATCACCTGAAATCCATTAAAATCCGTTGATTCCAAGTGCAGCTTCAGCACAACGAGAGCAGGATGGCCACCAGCGTGGCGCGATGCTCGATCTCGGCTGCGGCCTGGATCGCGAAGAGCAAGCTGAGCTCGGTCCAGCACCAAGCCTTCGAAATGGCAATGAAGGTCTTCTAACACGGCAGTTGTTCGGGTGTGGACAACCATGGACAACCAACAACGGGCCAAGGAGCTGTCTGCCAAACGCGCGCCAACTTCCAACAATGCCGCCACATGCGGTGCTTGGGGCAAAAGCCACTCAAGTTCGAATGGAAGATGTCGCAGCCGCTGTGGCTACATGGGAACGGTAGAGTCTCACTTCCAAAATTCTCCAACTTGTCCACACTCTTGCCGCCTGCCAACTCCACATCCTGCGCTGCAACACACCAAGGCCCTGGTATGCCCAGGTTGGATAGGACATGATAAGATCATTTCCCGCAATGTCGAGCTCATTTCCTCATAAACTGTCACAAGCTCCTCATTTTTCTCTTTCGTAACGGGGACTTGAGAATGTTTCGAAACACCGCAATGGGGCAAGACCATACTCGAGAACGGCGCAAGACCATTTCACTTTTGGCTCCTTGACAGCTGGCCTCTGACATGGCACCCAGGGCCATGATCGCTCAGCCACACCCTGAACAAAACTGTGTGGGTTTGGGGTATCGGCACTTCAGATATTTATAAATCCTGAAAGTTGAACAAATTATGAGATGCTATGTTTAGGATCTGAAACATGTGGTTCCCCTGGGCTGACACAAATTGCGACTCGTCCCTGTGCAGATGCTGCGCAGCTTGGCTCAGCCTCGATCCTCAAGCGCAGTTCCAATCCTCTCTGACGACGTTTCAGACGTTGGACGCAATCATACCTTGAATCCAACATGTCCCCAAAATCCCCAAACAGTGAAAACGCAGAACTGATGGGATCTGATGAGGATTCCACGCGTGACAATATCATCAATACAATTTTAAGATATCGCAAATGTGAATAAAATTAGGAAATCTTTCGCCTTGTGCGCCTCTGTTGCGACGACCTTTATTCATGGTTCTGCTGGGAAAATCTACAAATCCTATATTTTGAGAACTGCCGCAATCACAAGAACCCCCAGCACCAGATCTTTGACAGTACATGTCGGGCACAAAATCTCTACGCAAGATCTTTCCAAAAGACGTCTCTGGAGTGCTGGTACAAGAGCCCTCCACAAGATCAGTGCAAGATCCTGTGAGATGATCTTGTGGGATGATCACCAACATTTCACAAGATCTTTCGGTTCAAGATCTGTGTCCTATTGCATGTGCTACATTCTGTTACGCAAAAACGGTCAAGGGGTCACGAGGTCATGTTTGTGCTGCACCTGCCGTGCAAAATTGACGTTCACGTCCCATGCCTGCCACATGGAATAACGCATCTACGATGCGCCACACCAGGGGAAACCACGATAACTTCAAGTCAACCCAATCAACCCATGCCACACAAAATAACGAGAACATTCTTGCTGCGGGAATGCGCAATCCATGCAAAGCCGCGCAGTTGAACCACATTGACCGCTGCGGCCGCACCTTGCATACACTTCCCGTAACCCCCTCACCGTGACCACGCTCTTTGGAGAACTATTTTGTTGAAAAATACCTGAAAAAGATGTAACGAAAGCCTGATCGAAGGTGATGTGAAATGGGACTGACGATGGAAGTCAGCTAGCGAACCAAATGAGGAAACTAGTAAATACTTGAGGCCCAGGGGGGTGAACGAAAGCTAAAGGTCATATGAATGTGGAAATAGGTGAGCGGAACTTGGAAACATGCAGGGAAGTGCAGATGATACTCATCCACAGGAAGGAGTCAAGATGGTTGCAAAGAATTGTGTAATGTCCAGCTTTCAATCGTAGAACATGAAGCAAAGAACATGGTTACTGAACAAAGTTGGTGCCTTATCCAAAAGTGTAATTTTTGATGGTGATCCGCGTCACACAGACTTACTATTGGGCCCACTGCCAAATTGCTAGGAGCTCTGGCGAGCTTGGAAAGTCTCAACCAAAGAAGATTGGTACGAGACAAAGTCTAGGTCCCATCCAAAATTATAATTTTTGATGGTCTCAAATCTACACAGTGTTGACCTGAGTCAGAAAGAACTCTAGCGGCTATAGCGAGCCTAATGTTCTGGTGAGGCAACTTGCGCAAGAGTTCCATCCGAACAACATGCAATCTTCCGTTGCAAGTCGTAAAACACCTGAACCAAAGAAGATGGTGACTAATTAAAAAGTTTGGGCCCCATCCAAAATCATAATTTTTGATGGGGCTCAAATTTACACAGTGTTGACCTGAGTCAGAAAGAATTCTATCGAGCCTAATGTTCTGGTGAGGCATCTTGCGCAAGAGTTCTTTCCGAACAACACGTAATCTTCCGTTGCAAGTCGTGAAACATCGGAACCGGAACCAAAGAAGATGGTGACTCTATAAAGTTTGGGCCCCATCCAAAATTGTAATTTTTGATGGGGCTCAAATCTACACAGTGTTGACCTGAGTCAGAAAGAACTCTATCGAGCCTAATGTTCTGGTGAGTCATCTTGCGCAAGAGTTCCATCCGAACAACATGTATTCTTCCGTTGCAAGTCGTGAAACATCGGAACCAAAGAAGATGGTGGCTCTATAAAGTTTGGGCCCCATCCAAAATCATAATTTTCGATGGAGCTCAAACCTACACAGTGTTGACCTGAGGCAGAAATAACTCTATCGAGCCCAAGGTTCTGGTGAGGCATCTTGCGCAAGAGTTCCATCCGAACAACATGTATTCTTCCGTTGCAAGTTGTAAAACATCGGAACCAAAGAAGATGGTGACTCTATAAAGTTTTAATCTCATGAGATAGGATGCCTGTCCAGATCTCTTTTTTCACCACCTTGTTTTTGTTGCTCAGCAGCTGCGGCACGTTTCGGCTGGCATCAACTGGACAGCACATAAACTCAACAAATCCTGAGCTAGAGAGTCACAGAGGGACGGCCCTGGCAGGCTTTGAGCCCGTGACCATCTGCTTCCGAGACTGCTTCAAAATGCGCCGGGAGCTTTGGGGGGGGTTCAAGTGAAAAAATCACTGTGTTGGACTCAGCTAGCTACCGCTAGCTTTCGTGATTTTTTCCAGATTTCTCACCCACAAACTTCTGACCCACCGGATTCTCACCCGCAAGATTCTCACTCACAAACTTCTCGCCTATACAGACTTCTCGCCCACACACTTCTCACCCACAGACTTCTCACAAACAGACTTCAATATACCTAAAATCTCTACAATATATACCTACGATCACCATTTTTGTGTCTCTACATGCTTTGTTCTCATCAGCAATTCTTTAGCTTCTCAATGCTCTCAAAAGGCAGGTATATTGATTCTCACCACTCATCACCCTTTTTATGGCGTCTCAACGGCTTCAAAAGGCATGCTCCACACCACCTTTTACGCGATTTTTGTTCCAATTGGCAAGGCCTGCCCCCAGACCCTTAAGCTCACTATGTTCCCGATAAAAACCTTCAGCTCTAGCCTACAGCTGGCTTTCATTTAGAACATCAAATTTCCATGGGCGGGATCCCGTGGCGACTCTCTTGGGACTCACCGCAATTCGATCCGTTTTCGCATCTCATCATCTCCAACTGCAATCTGAGAGGCAAGGATTGCTTGGCTTCGTCAGTGATGGCCTCGCAAGAGTTCAGCTGCAACACCAATTCTTCCAGTTTCAGCTTCGTGAGAGGCTCCCATGAGCCCAGCTCCACCAAGGACCTCGAATCGCTCAACATCCATGGCTGATGCTGCCTTGAGCATCTCAAACCTAAAATTTTAAGGTGAAATTCTCCGTGCGACGGCTGAGCTGCGCACGGCAAATTGGAAAACCAGAGCTGCACAGAGCGCAGTGACTGCGACATCGGCTCGGCACCGAGCATCTGCCCCAAGCCCGAAGCGTTCGCCAGGTGGGAGCCCGTGAAGCGCAGGCTGAGTTCCTGCAGTGGAGGCATCTCCATCTCCTCGACCTCTTGGCAAGTCTTGGCGCGGGGCATCTTCTTCAAATTCGAAGAATTTCATCATGAGACAATTGACAATTGATATTGTGGATATTAAATTTCTTTTGATTGAAACTTTGTATCTCATGTTGTTCTTATTCAATATCTCAAAGTTGCCAACCTGGCATATACATAGCTTTAGACGACGTCAAAGCACCCTGGCGCACGGCACGGAGCTTGTGCCTCTGGGAAAGCCCAGCATTGGACTCCACTGAAGCCCATATCTAAACGAAGCAGCAGCAGCTGCCTGCCAGAATATTCAGAATTCGGCAATCAAATTCATTTCCATGGCGTCACACCCTGCACCGGTTTTTCTGCCTGGGAAGGTGCCGCAGCAGCTGGCTCAGCTCCGCATCTGTGAAGCCACGGCAGCCCGTGAAGGACAGCTGCACCACTCTCCGAAAGCTGTCTGCCGCCAGGGCGCTCAGGAGTCGCTCTAAAACCTTGGAGTCGAACGAGTGGCGTTTCGCCACGAAGCCGAACCACGACGCCAGTGCAAAGTGCGCCGCCAACGCCTGGTTCCTCAGCTTCCCACCATGAAACAACGCATTCTTGTTGAAACAGGCACAATTTTCAAACAAAGCAAAGCCAACGAGGCATAAGTTCATCTGCCGAGCGGCACAGCCGTATAATTTGGATCTTCCAATGGTGCAGAGTCAGAGAGTACCTCTACCAGCGGGAAACGTAATTGTCCTCGCCATCTACAGGGTTTATCAGGGTTTCTGCAGTTCATGTTTGATTCCATGGCATGGAACTACCCTTCAGGTGCTAATTGTTTTTGCTACTAGATGCTACTAGTCAAAAACTCGATCAATTTCATGCCCACGGGACCGCAGCTCAACTAAACTAAACGGGGCCACATGGCAGCAATGAGAACGTTGAAACCACATTCAGCAACCAACACTGATAAATTTGACTGGAGATGGTTGACAGTGTGTCTAAGGCGGTGTTCTGCCTAATAGGCAAAATATTTTCCACTGAAAGTCTGGAGTCTATAGCCTTGAAGTTGTCGGCGATACCTACCCTGTTTATTTTCAAACCGCGTTTGTTTGAGAAGGAAACTAGGATAACTTCACAAAACATTCACATCACAATATTACATATATAACATTTAATATAGCATATCGCGCTACTACATTGACCAAAAACATCTTGAGATGATGAACTTTGCACATGGTCTTTGCACACCGCAGCTTCGCACGCGCAACTCTTATAGGTTCTCTATTTGGGCAATTTCTGCCCCGCGTTGTGCGGCTATAATTGGTAATTACTGGTAAAACCCAACATTTTTGAAAGCAATGTCTTGTTTTCTGGTCTATTATTTTACAAATCCGTTTTTGTCAAGTCTTTGGACAACCCATTCTCAGCTGCCGGTAGCCTGGCCTTGGTCCTTGCGCGTGGCAACCTGATGGAATTCAGGATGGCTGTCTTGTCTGACGCTAGGCTGGCATCGGCTTGCGCGATGTCAACGTCCAGGCCCTAGCGTTGGCACTTTCACATACAATTCGACCTGCCATGAATTAACCGGCAAGTCACACCTGCAGTTTTTGGCCATGCAGGTTGCAGCAAACATTTTTTTGCATCAGATCCAAACAGGAATCTGGTGATACTAGTGGAAAAAAAAGTTTGACAATGCAAAGTTGAATGACATATAAACTTTTGCAGTCAATTATGGGGCTTGGGATTTTGATTTGGGGACATCAATTTGGATCCTTTGAGCCCCATATTATACCCATACGAAATGATAGCTATGTATAAATATATTTATATATATATATATATGTATATAGGTACACGTATATGATTATATAACTATATAATATATATGTGTTTGTGTATTTGTATTTAGATCATGTGATATATATATATATGTATCATGTGATATAATACCAACATATACTTCCTTCATACTAAATATAACTGATTAAAATATATTTAAGATAATAGAGAACAACACAGCATTCCCATCTCCGCAGACACACACACACACCAAGAGGTGGTTCAGGGTGATAGATAGGTATAGACAGTTGTATATATATATATGTGTGTGTGTCGAATTCATATTGAATCCGATGAAATATGTATACTCATAAGTATATATTCACATACATATATATATATATGTACGTATGTCAGACCTACAAACATATATATATATATTTTTTAAACATATACACATATGTCTTTTATGTGTCGGTGTGTACATACCTGGATAGAAACACATATATGTATATATGTATGATATTTATATTATATATATGTGGCAGGGTGATATTTCCCATACAAGATTTAATTCCCAAAAAACTTGAGAATATATGTTAGAGGACCTAGAGTCCATCAATTAAACGGGGCATACTTTGAATTCAGTGTCCTGAAATTCAGGCTCACTCCAATCCTCTTCCATTGCATCCATTGCAGCTGGGTCAGTAACAAGCCAATGAGAGAAAATGCTGCAGGGACGCTCTGTTACTAAACTTATGAACTTCCGCCGAAAATCCATACAAATCAGCAGAACTCAGGCGCACATTTTGTGATGTTGAGTTCCGCCGAAAAAAAAAATCAGCAGAAATCCTAGGGAGAACCATTGAATCAGCAGAAGTCCACTACACATTTTGTGATGTTGAGTTCCGCCGAACCATAGGTCTGAATACTAAGTTCCGCTGAAAAAAAAATCAGCAGATGTCAGGTGCATAATTTGTGTAGTGGAGTTCCGCCGAAAAACAAAAAAAACCATAGTCCGTAAAAAAAATTGCAAGCGATCAAGGGGCAGAGGCCTCCGAAAGTTCCGCCGAAAAAAAAAATCAGCAGAAGTCAGGTACACAATTTGTGTAGTGGAGTTCCGCCGACGGACAAAGTCCGTAAAAAAACAAATGCAACCGATCAAGGGGCACAGGCCCCCAAAAGTTCCGCCGATTTTTTTTTTTTTCAGCAGATCTCAGGACGTCTCATGCCCCATAATCGTCCGCAACGGAAAAAAGGTCCACAAAGTCTGTAAAATAAGTTGCTGAAAAATTTAAGGTTTAGATCCTAACAAAATTGAACCTTTGACAGATTTGAGTTTTTTGGGGGTTGTTACTATCTTGATTTGTTGGCTCTATGCACCTTTACTATAGTTCAAAAGGCATGTGTCTGGTACCATTTTCGGTCGCTGCTGCCTCCATATACCCAGTTAATCCCAATTAGATCCTGAATATGTAAAATGCAATCACTTTAAAGTTGTTTGATCTGGGATCCCATTGAACAGAATTTCGATTTAGGAATGATGTTATTTCGAAATTTGGACTGGACATCCTTTTGCGTCAATAGAATTGGAAAAGGGTTTGAAAGAACATGGTTCCCAATTAGCGGCTAAAGGGCTAAAGGGTCCCAATTGGTTAAATAAGAATTGCGGGCCAATGATCTCATTGGTCGAAGGAATCTTAGTTGTCGGCATGGTCATATCTTAACAATCTTAGCAGGCTACCTGTATTAACATCAAAACCTTTCAAAGGAAGGGTTGATTTAGGTTGATTTATGTAAAGAAAAAGGTCCATGAAACCACATGTGGAAGACCCATAATCCAGGTCCAGAGCCCCATAATCGATTGCAAAAGTTTATATGCAGATTCATAGTTGATCTACTTCAGAAGACCGATGCCTACCCCAACTTCACGCGGCCTTCTGCACCAGTCGTGTGGGGAAGGCCGCTTCACGCACAGACTTGGCTAAAAAACCAAGCAGCGGCATCCGGGATGCCTCTGCGGCCGCCAAGCCATCAGTCAGCACGTGCGCCTGGCACACGGTGCTAAAGAAGCCTGCCATCATGCCATCAAAAAAAAAAACTAGAGCCACCGAAATCTATTTGAACCTATTTTTCGGTGGCCTAGGTTTTGTTTTTTTTTCTGACCATGGAAATCTCGCCTGAAGGGAATGTGTGAGTTTTGGATTATATTCACCGTTCGCATTTCTGCTGTCATTCCTGGAAATACGAATCCCTTGCCAACGGGAAAGGAAACATAATAACAATCTGCAACTAAAGTTGACAATTATGCTAAGCAGCGCCGCGTTGACAATTCTACTCTTTACCTGCCTCCTTCTGTATATTGTTTTTCCCACACGTCCCACTGGATCCCAGGCTTTGCATTTCACCTGACTCCCGATTTCTTTCAAGAAAACAGACTCAGGCTCCCGGGAATCCATCTGTAGGTCGTGTTTCCCCTTTTTGGAGGACGCCGAAGACATGAACCACTCTAAAAACGACTTATATTTTTCCTCGTTTATCGTTTTCCCCTTTTAAGACCCAAAAACTGTTTTTTTGCAAACCATCATCTATAAAGCACTGGAATTTACGAAGCTTTCATCGTATTGCAACTGTTACCTTTTTTGCCATGTACCAATACAAAAACGACGCTATCGGCAATGATTTTACGGCAACCACGTCTTCTGCGGCCAAAAACTAGAGTTGAACGGTGTTTAGCTTGGGACAATGCGTTCACTCGCGACCTTTGCTTCTTGGCGTGCAATATTTTCGGTGTTTTTGGTTAGCCATCATCCAAGAACACTGGTATTTACGCAGTTCCACCAATATTGTGGGATTTACCTTTGCCATACACCATATACAGAAACACAGTAATTTGTGATGTGTTTGTTTACATTTTTCCGGAATCCATGGCTGCTATGACAAAACCTTCCTTCACCTTTTTGGCTGGCCTAATCCCCTTCAGCTGCTCTGGCCTTCCCAACAACTCCACCTCTCCTAGATCCCTTTAGTACCCACTTCGTTCGCCTGAATTCTGTCCATCCTTCAGCTGGCTTTCAAAACCGAATCGACTGAAGCGTTGTTGGAACAGTTTCATGTGAAGCAGCGTATGAGACAGCCTATACCTGCATCCTCGCGCAGATTTTTTGTTTAGCCTGAAGCTGCAGCTGTTCAGCCTAAAATTTCAAGCGTTTTTTCTGCCCGATCAGTTTTGTTGACTTTTGGCTTGGGTCTCTGAACATAGTGTACCCAAGGGGCATCAGTTTAACACAACCATTTTAGAAGACAATTTTCCGGTTGCCCAAACCCCCATCACACCAAATCAGGCCCGCATCACGCCAAATCATCCCGATTCCTTTACACCAAAACGCTTTAAAAGAAACATATTTTCTGCTTTGGAATGTTTCATTGTTTTTTTTAATTGTCTGCGGTTTTCCCGTCCAAACTTTGCAAAAACCGCTCGAAAATCGAATTCAGCCCGCAGGCCGTTAGTTTGCCCGATACCCCATTCAGCCTAAATTCTGTCTCAGGCTGAAATTTTAGCCAGTTTGAGGTTTTAGGTATGCAACTAGCAGCATAGAGCCCCGTTAATTTCTTTGGCCTCGTTGGCAGGATCAGTCGCAGCCACATCCAGGAGCAGGGGCATCCCAGCATTGCGTTCTTCCACCTCGAAAGTCATGTGAAATCATTCGGAAGGTCTGGAAATGGAACTCGAAGCACTGGAGTTGCGGTTGTCATTCTTTCAGAGTGTTTAGCCGGGCAGCGGCGATGCTCTCCTCAAAACAGCACCAAATCCTTGTGAAAGGCGTCGCTTTCTCATCCAAGATCAGTACGATGCCTATGGATAATTGCATCGCGCGATAAAATGAAGTTGAGCGCGGATTTGCACAGATTTCTTCCTGCCAGCAGTGCCGTGTGATACAGTCACCCCGTCGCTAAACCAGTTGTTTGAACCACTCCAAACTCACCCAAACTCATTGCCCACAGCAGTGTCTGGCACTCCTTGAGCCTGTGCTGATTATTTGCGTAGGCGCACACCCAGTACGCGCCATCCGCCACGTTTCGCAGCGCGGCATGCTGCCGAAGACAAGCCACGAATTTGAAGATGGCTTCCTGCGAGTGAGGGATCAAAGAAAATAAAACACAGGTATCAAAAATTACACCAGCATAGACCCCAGACAATGATTTTTTGGTCAGTTTTCAATTTTGCAGACAAGACTGAGAGAGCAGGTGGACAAGCTGGCGAGACACAGCGGCAGCGGCAGCAAAGGTGGCGATCATGGAGGGAGACAAGAGTGGGAGACAACGCGGCTGCAGCGGCAAAATTTTCGTCGATCAGGATCCCCGTAAGAACCCCTATAGCTGACGCTACTTGGGGAAACATATTTCCTATAGAAATATACGTTGACGGTGGGTTAGATATAATTAATGTTTTTTGATCTGGAATATCTTTTTGATCAGGCAACGAGGGGATCGAAATACTCTAGATTGACGACACTTGCAGGTAGCAAAGAAATATTCCATACAGAAATAGATTTGCATGTTGTATTATGCTATGTGGTCTCGATTGCCACTTGGAGCGGCTATCCGATAATCCCAAATATGATTCCATTTAGGGTTGGTTTGGGTTTCATAGGGGTGGTTTAGATTCTATTTGGGCTTGCATGGTTTAACGTTTATCTACACAAGACCTGTTAGGGAGTTTTTCGGCGCTTCTTTGTGGCTTCTCCGTCCTTCACTGGCATGGTGTTTCCCTGTCCGGAAGCTATGTTTTGCGCTGCCGTGTCTGTTTTCGGCGTATTTTTTGTAGCCGTGCTGGCCGCGTCGTTTTTAGTCTTTTTGGAAAGGTTTCAGACGACACATTAGGCGGGTTTTTGGCACTTCTTTGTGGCTTCTCCGTCCTTCACTGGCATGGTGTTTCCCTGTCCGGAAGCTATGTTTTGCGCTGCCGTGTCTGTTTTCGGCGTATTTTTTTGTAGCCGTGCTGGCCACGTCGTTTTTAGTCTTTTTGGAAAAGCTTCAGACGACACATTAGGCGGGTTTTTGGCACTTCTTTGTGGCTTCTCCGTCCTTCACGGGCATGGTGTTTCCCTGTCCGGGAGCCATGTTTTGGGATTGTTTTGGGCTGCCGCGTCTGCTTTTCAGCATGTTTTGCAGCCGTGCTGGCCACGTCGTTTCTAGCTCTTTTGGAATGGTTTCAGACGACACGTTAGACAGTTTTTCGGTGCTTCTTTGTGACTTCTCCGCTCTTCACTGGGATGGTGCTTCCCTGTCCGGGAGCCATGTTTTATGGGCTGTCGTGTCTATAGTCTACAGTTTTTGGCGTGTTTTGGCGTGTTTTCCAGTCTTGCTGGCCACGTCTTTTTTGGCTCTTTTGGAATTAACTCTTTTGGAAGGTTTCAGACGACGCGTTAGGCAGTTTGTGAATGCTTCTTTGTGGCTTCTCCGTCGGTCCTTCACTGGCATTTTTTGGGCTGCCGTGTCTGGTTTTGGGTGTGCTTTGCAGCCGTGCTGGCCACGTCGTTTTCAGCTTTTACACGTTACACTTTACACTCCACACTCCACACCGTACACTTTTTTACTCCACTCCATACTTGACACTTTACGCTCGACACTCTGCACTTTACACTCTACACTTCACACTTTCCACCCTGCACTTTAAATTTTACACTCCACACTCTACAATCCCCACTTCACACTCTACACACTACATTCCTCACTCAACACTCGACTTTCTTCGCACTCCACCCATGCTTCATCTTCGGGGTCGGCAGGCGGCAGCCCTTCAATAATATTGTGTAATATATTTACACCATTTTACACCTGTGCAAGCTTGGATTGGAAGGCAGAATTTTGGGGGACCGGGAGGAGGCGCGCGCAAAGCAGGACGACAATAGTTATTCTCACATGTAATGGAAAAACATGAAACAAAAACAACAAATCACTGACAAATCACATTCTTTGTTTCTTCTCGTCTCATGTCCTTCCTTTCTTTCATTCTTTCCTACCCTTTCTCCTCTGTTGCTTCCTTCCTTCCCTCCTTCCTTGGTTGCCTTTTTCCTAATATGGTCTGTGTCCTTCCTTCCTTCATTTCTTCATTCCTCCTTCCTCTTCTGTTCATTTGTTTGATTCTTTGATGAACTTTGACCAACCCCCCCTACCTGCCATGCGTGGCTCACAAACCACCATGGATACTGTGCGTCAGCATCCGTTGCCACTAGCTCCACCAGGCTGCAGCAGAGCTTGCGTGTGGCAGGCGAAATGATCCAATGGCACGCATGGTGGAGGTTGAATTTCTCGAACTCCAATGGCAAGCCGAAGCTGGGGCTCTGTGGAAACCTGGAACGAACGGAACGTTTGCCTAAAGAAATGCGCGCGTAAGCAACATGTAAAATGCTAAAATCGTCAAACTTTATGACCAGAAAGCTCCAAGGGGCGTCTCTACCCAAAAACGGACATGCTTCTGGATGAACGTCTCGATCTGTAGCAGTTGCTGCACGGTGATCCCACGATGCTCAGTTTTCGCGATGGAGACGGCAGAGGTGCCGAGGGCATCATAGCTTACGAGCGCATACCTAAGGCCAAGTTTCGCTGAGAAAGCGATGACCGAAACATTAAAAACTTCAAAAAGTTGGACGGAGAACCAAACAAAATCTGAACCACAACTTTGTTTCACACTCCCCGGGGCGGTCTGCGGTCTTCTCACCAAGATGCGTGGAGTTGTCCAAGGCCTTGCCTGGTTCTACCTGGTCAACTCCACATGACCTTGGTTCAGAGACATTCCAAGCATTTTTTGTTGAGATTCAGAGACACAGTGGAAACAAAAAAAGTGAACAAAGCCCGAAGCAATCCAAGGTCACAGAAGCACATTGTCCCAACGTTCCTCCGGCAGCGCCTGTCGCACAGCAGCGATGGCAGTCTCAAACGTGGCCGGTAGCGGGCAATGGATCACCGCGCTCGACGTGACCACCGAAGCTGAGGTCATGCCCAGAGTCAAAAAGCAAGGGGATCGGAAAACTAAGCAGATCTAGACAGCTGAACCCTCTGAATTAAGAAATACTGCAGAAAGGCCATGAATTCAAGTGACTCAACAATCAAAATCCAAATCTGTGACACTGTGAATCCATCTGTTGTCCAAGTCTATGGCTACACCTATCTGCATTTCTATTTCTGTTACGTATTTGTGTCTATTTTTTCTACCTCCAAAAATCACAGGGTCTTCATCTTGATCTCTGCCTAGCTCTATTTCTATCTTACCATTTTGCAATTTGGCCCTGAGGGCCCGGACCAAGCAGGGCCTGTGGTCGCCGTGTCCCAGGTTGGAGCCTTACTCATCTTACTCGAGGAAACAAGATATAACAAGTATATACTAAGTATAACAAGATATCTAATTTGAAGCTTAGGCCCTAAAGCTCATTGTTCACCCTTAGGCCAGATTGGTTTGTCTTTTGTCAGAATTGTGAATGCAAATGCCATTCCAAGAGTCGCAGCTGCAAGATGAAGTGGAGCATTTCCTCGTGGAGCCCAACTTGGCAGTTGCAGAACTGTCAAAAGATCAAAAAGCAAAGCAAAACTTCAGAGGTTTGCAAGGACTTCATATGACTTCATAGAGCTTGCTAGGTTTGATCAAAATATCGGTGTCCTCGGGATGCTCTAGCCAGCCCTTGCCAGCCCTTGCCATCCGATGACCACATGTCCAGCAGCGATTCGCCTAGGATTCACCAATCCATTGTTAGCCTCACTTCGAAGACACCTGTGCAGGCTAATGACCAATGCTTGCCTTTGAAAATATCACGAACAGTCAAGAAGCATCGGTAACTGCACCAGCATCTTCCAGCAAGATTATATACACCGCTTGCAAAACATGCGATTTCTCAAGCCTAGCCTATCATTGCAAAATCTTTCTTGATTACTTGTCAATTGGCGATGGAAACCCTCATTGGGCATTGCGCTCCTGGTGCGGGATCTCGTCCATCAACAGTGCTAGCAGAATCGTGCCCAATCCTTCGTGGGAACTTGCGTTCGCCTTTCAACCCTTCAAAAAGCAGGCCAGAATAGGCCAGATCTGCCTGTCACTCGTTGGCGACAAAACTGGGAGCCTCCCGAACTTGGGGGAAATGTTGCCATGTAGCACTGAAGCAGCGGTCCGAAAGACAAAACATCCTTTCAAACAGGTCCTGGAGGGAAAATAGTCGCTGACAACGACGCTGAGAGAGGATATCCCGCCTGTCGGATCTCGTATGCGACGACATGGCTTGCTGACGAGCTGGTGAAACTATGACTGAATGCAACACTGGGATCATTGGACAAGCATTGTACCCCATTGTACCCTTGTCCCAGTCGATTCTTGGTGCCAGTTTATAAGACTCTGAATCTATGCAATACCAGTAGGTTCAAAAAATGCCGACCTTTGGCAAGATTGATTACTCGAACCCACCTTGCAATCACATCCATGTTCGTCTGTATGAATGTGTCTTGCCAGTTTGTGCAACATGCTCTTCCCAACATGTGTTCTTCCTTCTGCCGGCATGCGGAATTTAAATCATCCCCCTGTAGTGTCCACAGGTGGGGTTGGGGACCCTAAACCAAAATAATTTTTAAAATAAAATTATAGGTGCCCAACCATGTTGGGAAAACAGGGAAAAACAACATATTTATACATGAATTCCTCCATCCTGACTGAAAATTATTTTGCAAAATCTGCAAAATAAAAATCCGCCCGCACCGAAGGTGCTGGGGCGTGATCTTCCGGATGGCACTCGTAAAAGGTTACAGGTTTACCTGGGGGGGGGGGCATTTTTCGGCCAAAACCTCCTGTTTTTGATAGGTCGTGACGCTCGCCTTCAAAAAACACTGTAAAAAACACTACGGAAGACACCTGTTCGTGAACGCGCCCGTCCAAAATCGGCAAGCGAAAAGTGAGAAAACCCCGTGGTTTTCAACTTTTTGACCTCAATTTTTTGATTTGCAACATCTTTTTTTGCGGTTCCGCAGGTGGCCGGGCCCGGAGGCGGATTTTTGAGTTTTTGGACCCGTTTTCGGACTGATTTTCGTCGTTTTGTGATAGCAGAAACACTGGTTTTTACAGTGTTTTTCTGTTTTCTGCATGCTTGACGGCTAGCTTCAAAACTTCCAAAAACCTCGTAAATTACGCTGTTTTATGTTACGGTGTGAATGAAAACATCGTAAATACCAGTGTTTTTTGACGTTGGTTAAAAAAACACTGTAAATTACAGTGTTTTTGGCCACCTGACCCTCAAAAACCATGGTATTTGCAGTGGTTTCTGCTTCTCACCGCGCAAAAACACTGTAAATAACAGCAATTTCGCCGTTTTTTCATGTTTTTCGTTATTTTTTGAACTGCGTTGGTCCGCTATACATGGCTATCAAATTCTTCGCGTTTTTTTTCCGACAATCAGTACTTTCGGATGTTTTTGGTCTCAATGGCCGACATCATTGGCAGTTACGAGCGGCTGCCCAACGATGCGGTGCGGGCGGTTGCCGTCGCGAAGCGACGTGAATAAAGTAAAATCTAGTTGGGTACCCAAGGGTGCCAGGAAAATAAAATGCCAGGTACCCAAGGTGAGCCATGTTGTCCCAAGGCTTCCAAACCCAAAAAATAAAATAATTCTGGGTTACCCAAGGTCTCCATGTTCTCCCTTTGCATCCTTTGTTTTTTTTTGCAGCGCCTTTCATCTTGATTTTGATCATATCGAAGCACTCTGCGCACTTGCAAATCGTACAGACCAAGCATCAAAATACCAAAAGCCATTATCATCATTATCCAACAAGTCTTGTTCATAAAATGCAAATTGTTGTGAAAAAAATGTTAAACATGACTTGTTCTCACTTGTTCATTTTTGGTTTTCCATTTTGTTTCCTGTTCCCTGCTGTTCCCGGTTGTAGTGACATTGTGTTTTCTCACTTTTCACAATTTTATTTATTGTTTTATTGTTATTTTTCTTTCTGGTAAATCATATGTTTTTCTTTCTGTCATCATTATTTTCGTAAAGTTTTTTCTGGTCTCCCCATGTTTCCCCCATGTTTCCCCCATGATTTTCAGTGACATTTTTCTCATTTTGCATCATTTCCCCAAGGGCCGTTCGTTACCCCGTTGTGCCCGTTCTACCCGTCGTTCTGCCCGTTGGTTTAGCCTGCTGGGTTAGGTCTATCATTGTTTTTCCGTATAAAAAAAATAATATATAAATATATATAATAACATTTTATACTAATAATATGGTAATCATTTTTGGTTATGATAATGTATATATATTGTGATTTTCCTTTCTCTGTAACAGTGACCACGATCCGGGGCTCTATTTTTTGCACGAAGGAGGCCACCACAAAGCACGATCTAGACCACCATTTTTTGCACGAAGGAGGCCACCAAAAAGCACGATTTTTTGCACGAAGGAAACCACTCAAAACCAAGTATGCTCGAAATGAGAAGAAATCTGTTTACTGACTGTTACAGCTAAAAGGACGGACTCAATATATATATATATATATTACAGATTAATTTATTTACATCATTTATTCATTCATTTATTTATACATTATATTATATGAAGAATTGTTCACAATGTGCTATTTTTGGGGTGCCCAAAATGAACAAAACACCTGGCTCAAAATAAAATCATAGGTACCCTACCTGCTTAGCTGCATTTGTCCCCAAGGGGGGTCAACCAGTATATCAAAAATAAAATCATAGGTACCAAACTTACTTATCCCCAAATGAGGCTACCTAGGCTGGGGACTTCAGGTACCCAAGCCCATTTTATTTTGGAAAAAAAAGGCCAAAATAAAATAGAAATGGACTCTGTGGGAGCCTCTTGGTTTATTTTGGAGCACCGGAGGAGGATTTTAAATCTATATTCGATCTGAAAATTACTTTGATCACACGGGCAAACAGCTTGAAAATACTTCAAACGACTGAAATTCATTATTGGCCTTGTAACCCCACAGAACCAGTCTCACGCGAAGGTCTTTGGAACATGTTGATACAAGTGCGTGATCGCAAATCTGAGCAACACAAATCACCGGGTTCACGAGGTCGTGGCACCATGACGTGTGAAGAAAACACCGTAACTGGATGTTTAACGCTTTTAGAATGTGAAACATGCTCCTTGCCGTGAAACCTCTGAAACGAAAGTTAAAACTGCTATCCAAGCATGAACTTCATCTTAATTTCATCATGAATAAGTGAAGCTACATGCAGAAATGCTTGTACAACAACCACAATCCAAGTCCAAGATAGTTACAGTCCAAGCTGCTGGAAAGTTGCAGGAGATTTCCGGTAATCAGCAGGAAAACCAGCACTTTTCTGCAGGAAACAGGCGCCAAAAAAACCATCAGGTTTTTGGACATTACTTCCTGCGCTGGCCGTGGCAAGACCCTTGCTATCTGGGACGACCGTCTACGAAACAAATCAACAGATCCTATGATTTGGATGGATTTGGGTCCAGGATGGTTTCGATTCGCGTGTTGTGCAACCCTGGCGCGTGTTCCCTACATGCTTGTAAGTGTTTGATGTTTCTTACGGTTCACAGTTGTGTAAAAGGTTCAAAAGGATTCAGGTGCATTACATCATTGTTATGGGTATTTTGCTTGAGTTGCAGTTTTGCTTCCTGTCAGGTGTTTCCGAAAAACTGATTTCATCTCGCTAAGAACTGATGTGGTTGGCACATGATCTATCCGATGCAACAGACTTTCACTGGAAAGTCGGGCAGGCTATACGGTGGAAGTTTCAGTTAACTAATCAGTTGGAAGTGGACACGTCTACTGAAGCCACGACTGCAGTGCCACTTTTTCCGTTTTTCAGAGGTAGTTCCTAATCTTCAAAGTTTTGGAAATTCCTGAACCGTAAGCATCGTAAGCTATGACAAACTAAGTCAAAATAAAGTAACGAAACACAAAAAGGTTGCTCGGCAATTGGCCGGAACGTTTGCCAATGGACTTCTAAGCGCGCGACCGGAACAACCGTAGAACTCCGTCACGTGATCCGCTACCAAAGTGATGCGCCCCCTGATGGTCACTTGCCAAGCTACTCCAGGCTGCAGCTGGGGTGAAAAAAACGGTATAACTTCTGTAAGAATCATACTAATATGATATAATCATACTAACATAGTTCAGATATTGATATAATTTGATATAATTAATCGTATGAACATGATGTATATAATCCCTATCAGAACTGATTCAAAAGTCCACAGGTAGGTATGCAGCCTTTCAAGTTGGTACCTAGCCTCACATCATCTCGCATCCCTGGCAGGATCGCCTCGCCAAAGTTGAGAGTACTGCGGCCAAGAGGTTGCTTGGATGGGCTGAAGCCTGCTGCTTCACAGGGTATGGGTGGGGCAATGACACATGTGTGTGAAGTAACATGTGTTGCTCCAACTTAGGCTGATGACACAGATCCAAGATGTTTGAAACAAGCTGCAGACCTTACATGGCCCAGACACCCACCATCTCTTGGAAGCTACCGCGAACCCTGAGACAATGGACAAGATTCGTGAGCTGGCCATTTGTGTTCAACTCATGCTTGTTATACCTATTTTGTCAAAGTACTTGTGGTTCTGTGCCAAGATGTCTCAAGCAGCTAGTGCTTGTTCACATGTCCTTCCCTGACATACTTCCACCGTTTGCCTGGGCAGGGGTGTGTCGTCACAAAGGGCTTCCTCGAAACGTGGCACTGGGTCCGGGCACGAAAAAAAACCTAAGAGTCCAAAAAACGCAAGGAGGCAAAGGCTGAGAATCCCAAGGAATGAATAATGAATACTTGTTCTTTTGGGGGTATGGTGTGACATACGTGGCTTTCGGTGGCTTTTGGAGCTCATGTGATCCTGTATTTGCCAGGTGATAGACTACCATTGTTGCTAAGCTTCTGTGCTTTTAAGGGGCGTAATTTGCCTGGTAAAAGGTGCAATTATGCATAATCGGGCAATCACAAACTTTCAATTTCGGAATTGATACAGGTCCAGGTTTTTCAGGCACGACACAGGTCACAAACCACGGGTGCACACAGCGCCCACAACGCAAGCAATTTTGAATGAATTGCGTTGAATTGCTCGACACTGGGACCATGGGTTTTTCTCTTAAGGGTTTCAAGCAGCTTTGCCCTCTTTCATACTATTCTGGCGACTTGTTCATCCCACACTGGCACGTCATGCAGCTCTTCAGTCGCTGATTAGGTGCTAGTAGCTGGCACCAAGAGTTGTAGCATCGGAATCACAACTTGGAACGAAACTACATGGATATGATTCAGGGATGAATCTTCCAAGGACACTTTCCTTGCTCAAGAAAAATGCCAGGGGCGTTTTTTCTTTTAAAGGGCTGAAATTGCGTACCCTTAGCTAAGGGGCCAAAATTTGGCACAGATGGAAATTTTGCAGGGTCGAGCTATTCCCTACATGTTGCATGGCGACGAGGGCTGTGCAGTACTGATTGTAAGTTTTCAAGGGGTAGATGGATGGAAAAAGGATGCTGACCTGTCCATGGATGAACTGTTGAACTCCAATAAAAAAAATGGGTTCCCACCTGAAGGTCGAGTTGTGCAGCTTGGGCTGCGCTCCATCAAGTTCTTCAGGTTGCTTTGGGAAACTCTGGCTGCCCCGGTCAGTGGCCCAACAAGTTGTGCGTCATAGGTGGAACATGCTGGAATCTTTGAACAATCGCACTTACATTTTGTGTTTCAACTACTTGAATATGCATCAAGTATTGTGATGTAGTGTGTACATGTGCCTGTGCAACTTCTTGGTTGGAATGTACTGGTAGCACAGCTTGCTTCCATGAAAAAGCGGAGCCTTTGGCATGTGAAACCTAAAATCCATGTGGAGTCGCATATTTTGCACCATTGCTGCAAACATGCAGGGATCAAAACATTATATAGTCGTGTGCACTTTATAATTTTTTAAATGCACAATCTGAAATCGAGCTAATTATTAAACTAAGTCAGGATCTTGAGTACCAAGTGCTACAAGTAGCTGGATGTGAGATGATGTTAGTATTGCCTTAACCCTGGCATGCCTAGACCTCAAATATGTTGAGGATCATGTGCCTTGCAACGTGGAGTGACGACGATTTCGTAGGGCGCATAGCGGCATAGCGAGATGTGCTCTGAGAGCCCCAACGTTGGCGAGACCAAGGTGGCCTGGTGTCCTTGATCAAGGCTGGCTGACCGAGGTGGATAGGTTTTGATGTGAAAGATGGAACCGCAAGCTATGTCTGTGGCAACTGATACGTAAAGTTCTTTTCTGCGCTTGCTGTGGCGCTTCCAAGACTGCGGTTGCAAAAGGGCCAGATGCACTTCAAGCGCTCCGTCCCTGAACATTTTAGCAAAAGCTTACGCCCGACAAACCATTCAGCAGCGGAAGCGAGGAAGAATTAATGCAAACACTCGACGAATTCCAAGGGTTGCCGTACAAATAGAGCTTCTGCAGTTGCTCAAGGCCTTGGAATGTTCCCGCAGGAATTGTCGTCAACTTGTTGTACTCCAGATAGAGCTTCTGCAGTTGACCAAGTCCTTGAAATGCCCGCGCAGGAATTGTCGTCAACTTGTTGTACTCCAGATTGAGTGTCTGCAGTTGCTCAAGTCCTTGGAATGCCCCTGCAGAAATTGTCGTCAACTTGTTGCTACTCAGATAGAGTTCCTGCAGTTGCTCAAGTCCTTGGAATGCCCCTGCAGAAATTGTCGTCAACTCGTTGCTGTACAGATCGAGTGTCTGCAGTTGACCAACTCCTTGGAATGTTCCCGCAGGAATTGTCGTCAACTTGTTGTACTTCAAATTGAGTTCCTGCAGTTGCTCAAGTCCTTGGAATTTTCCCGCAGGAATTGTCGTCAACTTGTTGTACTTCAAATTGAGTTCCTGCAGTTGCTCAAGTCCTTGGAATGTTCCCGCAGGAATTGTCGTCAACTTATTCCACCCCAGATCGAGTGTCTGCAGTTGCTCAAGTCCTTGGAATGTTCCCGCAGGAAGTGTCGTCAACTTGTTGCTACTCAGATAGAGTTCCTGCAGTTGCTCAAGTCCTTGGAATGTTCCCGCAGAAATTGTCGTCAACTGGTTGCCGTACAGATTGAGTGTCTGCAGTTGACCAAGTCCTTGGAATGTTCCCGCAGGAATTGTCGTCAACTTATTCCACCCCAGATCGAGTGTCTGCAGTTGCTCAAGTCCTTGGAATGTGCCCGCAGGAAGTGTCGTCAACTTGTTTTCGTACAGATTGAGTGCCTGCAGTTGACCAAGTCCTTGGAATGTTCCCGCAGGAATTGTCGTCAACTTGTTGTACTCCAGATAGAGCTTCTGCAGTTGACCAAGTCCTTGAAATGCCCGCGCAGGAATTGTCGTCAACGTGTTGTACCCCAGATGGAGTGTCTGCAGTTGCTCAAGTCCTTGGAATGCCCCTGCAGAAATTGTCGTCAACCCGTTGCTACTCAGATAGAGTTCCTGCAGTTGCTCAAGTCCTTGGAATGTTCCCGCAGAAATTGTCGTCAACTGGTTGCCGTACAGATTGAGTGTCTGCAGTTGCTCAAGGCCTCGGAATGTTCCCGCAGAAATTGTCGTCAACTTGTTGTACTTCAAATTGAGTTCCTGCAGTTGCTCAAGTCCTTGGAATGTTCCCGCAGGAAGTGTCGTCAACTTGTTTTCGTACAGATTGAGTGCCTGCAGTTGACCAAGTCCTTGGAATGTTCCCGCAGGAAGTGTCGTCAACTTGTTGCTACTCAGATAGAGTTCCTGCAGTTGCTCAAGTCCTTGGAATGTTCCCGCAGAAATTGTCGTCAACTGGTTGCCGTACAGATTGAGTGTCTGCAGTTGCTCAAGTCCTTGGAATGTTCCCGCAGGAAGTGTCGTCAACTTGTTTTCGTACAGATTGAGTGCCTGCAGTTGACCAAGTCCTTGGAATGTTCCCGCAGGAATTGTCGTCAACTCGTTCCACCCCAGATCGAGTGTCTGCAGTTGATCAAGTCCTTGGACTTGGAATGTTCCCGTAGGAATTGTCGTCAACTTGTTCCGCCCCAGATTGAGTGTCTGCAGTTGCTCAAGTCCTTGGAATGTGCCCGCAGGAATTGTCGTCAGCCGGTTTGATTCCAAGCTCAGCCATCGGAGCTTCTTTAGTCCTGCAAAGGTAGTTGGGTCAATCTTCTGGAGTTGGTTTTGGCTGAAGTCGATCACCTGCAGCTGTTCGTTGTGTCTGAAGATGGGCCCGAGCTCCGTCATGCGATTGCCGTCCACGATGACGTTGCCGCGTTTGTCGCTTTTGCCGCCCAAGAGCAGCTGCTCCAACAGCGGCAGGTGTCGGAGCACTGCAGCCGAGAGCTCGGTGAGCCGGTTCTCGCCTTGGAAAAAAAAACCGGAGAGATACGACAAAGAAAACATGCCTCGGCAAACTCAAAGAAATCCGGCATGGTTTAGCTTTGTTTAGCCAAAACATGTTCAAAAAAACTGTGTCAAAGAAATGTGTTCATGTTCAGCTGACAAGTGTCTCATCGCTAATAGTTTCAGCTGCTTTAAGCCCCGAAGAGAATCTGCGTGCAGTGTTTGCATCTTAACTCGTGTCAAGTCCAACTGCTCCAATGATGATAGACCTGAAACATCAATGTATGGCTGCTATATGAACATCACAGATTGTGTCATTGCATGGCTGCTCGAAGCATGCTCGAAGCCTTTGCAGAACTATGCAGAATATTTCTTTGACCAACGCTGCTCAAAGCTTCCTGCCTTCAAAGAGGCCCGGAGGCAGATGGATCAAGCTGTTGTTCGCCAATGACAGGCGCTGCACATGTCCGAGTTTGCTGAAAGCCTTTGGGTCCACGGCAGTGATGTTCTTCGCAGCGAGGTTCACCTAAAGCTGGTGCGCAGTGCAAGCATATGTAAGAAAAATGCATTATCCATATGAAATTAGATGCACAAAAGAATATAATGTGATAATTCCCATTCAAACATATTCAAACATTTCAATATTAAAACCTATTATTAATTAAAACATTTTCCATATACAGAAAAACAAACTGCCGGTGGTCCGCCTGGCCTGCGTCTGTCTGAGGACGACTGCAAGGTTGCAGCTGCTAATCTGTTGGCCAGCCGAGCCAACATTTTTAGCGCAATTGCACGGAAAACACCTAGGAGACACAAGTTGCACAGGTACTTGTATATTCCTCGACCTTTTCCGATCTTTTATGAGAACTTCCGATGGCATAAAGATACAAACTGTTCCCTGAGAGCTTAACGTGAAATCCCGTCCATTGGTCATTGGGAAGACTTCCTGCAAAGGCGCTTGAACAAGTGTCATCAAATCAAAATCACCACTCACAGTCACTCGCGCAAATCTTGTGCGGCAGTCCTGCGTCACAAGGAGCTTTATCAGCATCGAAAGAAGCCCAATGGAAAGGGAGCACCCAAATAGTCTTGGAAGGCATCGCCACTTTTGGCGCTCGCCCCTGACATGGTGCTTGCTGCCGTCAGTTCACAAGCAACGGCAATGACATCATCTGACATCTTTACATGGCAAGATATGGCATGGCAAGCTGTTTAGTCTTGCTGTCGCCTGGGTCGCACTGGCAAACGCCAATTAGTGTGCTGCAAAATGTGTGCAATGCAGCATGCATGCGCCAAGTTGAAATACACGGCGCAATAGCCCAATAGGTCGGTAGGAAAAACGAACACGGGGCTGATGCGATTGCCTCAGATTCAAACAAGTTGCAGTGAAGATCCCACTCGCATGGCGTAGGTATGCAAAGAAACACTGGAGACACTCAATGTTGGTTGACGCACGACCAACCTGGAGCTTAGTTTCTGAATTGCAACGTCAAGTCTTCGCCAAAATTTCCCCAACCCTCGGAGGCTGTCCGCAATCGCAGCATCGCCACCAAGACCTTGCAGCAATGACGCTTTCCATTGAAAGACATCTGAGAATCAAACCATCAGGATCTAAAGGACGATTCCCGTGAAACTTGTCAAACCAAATTTAAACCAAGATGCCATACCCAGGTAGGTCAAGATGTAGCCAAGGTCCAGAGCAGCATCCGTAAATGCTGCTCCAATTCGAGCCCAGGCAGTGTCAGGGAACATAAGAAGAAAGGCGGGATAGATAGTGTTCCAACACAGCAGAGCAAAGAAAGCCCAGAAGCCAACACTAAGCCAAAGAATGGCAGTTGCGTCCTGCTCTTCTTGGGCAAAGGTGACGAGGCCCCCCAACAAGGAGATTTTTCCAAAGGCTTGCACCATGACGGTGAGACCTTGCAAAATCGCCACCTTGACGGGGTAGTAAGCTCCGCGCAACCCAAAATATCGCTCCTCGGGTTGCACAAGTCACTAAAAATTAAATTGATTTGATTTGCACATGATCATGGGCAATTTTTAACGCCAGAATATGACAGACTGCAATCACCCTGCCTAAATCATGCTGTCGCCCAGGAACGTACAAGATCTTCGTCGGTTGAGGCCTGTTCCTTCTTTGCTTCCGACACACCAACTGCCGCAGGAAAACGGCCACCAAAACGAGGTAGGGCAGTGCCAAAAATATGGCCTCAGCTGGGCCGAGGGGGAATTGGCGTCTGATTCAGTCGCACAACTGCAACGTCAACATATGGAACTCTGCAACATTTACCAAATTCCCAGGCCTCCAGGATAGTCTCACCGGACTCCTCTCCTCTGTCCAGCAGCAAGCCATCCAAAACCAAGTCAGGCAAGTGGGGCCGGATCCTGCGGGATTTCCGAAACTGCGGCAATTGGCTGTACAGAAGAATTTGCCGAGCTGACAATGACTTTGACAATAGTTCTGAAATGGGACTCTGACAAGACTGTCAACACATAGACCAAGTATAGGAGAATGCATGAGAACAATTGGGAACGGGTCTCCTGTGAGCATAGCGTAGGAAATATTGAAGCGCCATGAACATGGACATGGCCAAAGCCAGAACTTGCAAGAAGATTGTCCCTGCAAGGACCAAAGGTCTGCGAACGTCAGACACGGAATTCCAAAGCCTAGCAACTCGCAAGGCCAGAGGTTCGCTCAGAATCATGGTTTCAGGAAGGCTCAACCTTGCTGAATGAATATTGAGCAAGTCGATTCCCGGCCTTGACGATGTCTCCCACTTGGATTTCATGTCATCTAGCAACCCAAACTGCGCAGCCAACTTGGTCACGCTGCTCAGCTCATTGTCCATCCTGTTTGCAGCTCATTGTCCACCCTATTCTGTTTTAGAATGTCTTAGAACTTAGTCGATTTAAACAAGGCACATCAAGTCGCAAAGGCACATGGTGCTCTACTGTTCCCCTGGTGTTCTACCGGTCCCATGTCAAGTTCTCGGCACCACTTCCCTGCTCCGAAGGAGATCCAACCCGGGCCCCAGATCGCCTCGTGAGGAACGCATCCATGAGAAAAACCGAGGCAAAATAATTCTCCATCTGCAGGATCACCTGCCAGATGCGCAATCCTGACCCCAAACAAGTTGTGAGAATCGGTACGACATTGTATACATTGTATAGATTTGCTGATCAGTCACGGTTTTTCAATGTTTTTCTCCCGCGCCGTAACTGTGAAGATGCATCCAGTAGTCCAATGAAGGGTCCTCTGAAATTATTCATGAAAACTCCATTGCATCGACCCATCGACCCATCGACCCATGGACCAATCCGCCTGGCAGCACTTGTGGCCGCTCATCTCCGCAAAGGTATCCTGAACTGCGGCGATTTGCAGGGAAGCCAGGTCTTCGCTCTGGATTCTGTCCTCAAGTTCCGACGCGAAGTGCGTGTTTGGCTCAATGGCGAAGCCCTTCCCTTCTGCCACTCACGGCAATAGTTACTTTAAATTTTCAGGTTTGAGCCGTGATGGGAAAGTTGACAAACTTATAGCAAGACACCTCCAAGCCCTTGAACGCCTCCTGCACTCCCAGCATGTCTTCGCACACCAGTTCACATCGCAGGGCGTCCAACACTTTCTCTGGGCCTGGCAAAGGAGCTTGAGCCCTTCAAACATCTTCAAACCATGTACAAGGGCGTACGAGCGCTGCATGCGCCGCACCTATGGTACATTGAAAAATAGCAACTCTATAGGTCCAAATGCACATGTCTGGTCAAAGCATGATTATGACATGCCAGTTGAGAGATGCATAGCAGAACTCTCAGAGTTTACGCAGTTCTAACTTGCGCAGCTTCCTGCACAAGGTCTCAAACAACACAACTTAGAAGCAGTGGCACGAGCAAAGCCTTTCCAAGAGTTCTACTTGTGTTCCCCCAAGCATTCTGTCAACTTTACGGCGAGGACACAACACATGGTACATGGTGGAGGTGCTTTGCTGCTCTTCGATGCTCAAATGCGTCAAGAGTTTGATCTTCACAGTTGCATTGGGAAGCACCAACTTCATGGCTCTCCTGGGAAAGAAACATGCCCAGAAGTAGGCTGAGGAAATCGGGGCTGGTTTGCCAAGCAAGACACGAAAAATGGGATACACTGGATTACATCGGATACATGGCAATGGCATGGCATGTTTCATTATCCTTCAAACTGGTTTTCATTTGATGCCTTCGCTGCGGAATCTAGGACCTAAAAAGTGAAAGAGACATTTTTAGAGAACAAATTTCACCATATCTAAAAACCATCTAACAAGAGCCACAGGAAACATAACATGTAGAATAATCTAAACATGTTCCGTCTTCCCCTTCGATGGATTTCTACAGATTTGCCTAGGAGGCTTGGCCTGGTGAATTGTTCCAGACTTATCCAAATTTTGGGTGAATATTGTCAACGGTCTTTCTGGAGCATGGGAGTCTTTGTTAGGATGTTAATTTTTGCAAACTCAAATAACGTAGGCATAGCTCAAAGCCGACAAGACGCAGAAAGAGAGGAAGGCGGCTTTGCGCATCCCTGTAAATCGCACTCCTGCAAAGCGAAGAAACCCAAGACAAAGGATTGATTGGGACAAGAATCTTCTCGAAACAGACATAATGGTCCCATGAAAACATCCGATGGCCAACAGATTCCAGGAAACATCCGAAAACCATGCTTTCGTTGGAAATGAAAGTCCCCAAAAGCTCTGGTTAGGCTAATTTCTAGCTATTAGGTTGTTTCAGTTTTGAAGGTTATTTTCTATCTATTAGGTTATTTCATTTCTTGACTATTAGGCTGTTTGTCTTGCCCAAATAGGCTATTTATATGAATAACCTATTTTTTCTGTAGGTTATTTATGTGAAAGGCCTTGCGTTCTGTTTGTTGTTTTGATGAAAAAACTACGTTTTTTTCAGATTGTTTCTTTGAAAAACAGACTTGTTTTATCAACCACCTCAAAGATGCTCAGCATTTTGTGAATATAATTGGAAGAAAAAGTTCGAAGAAAATCAAGACAGGTCACAAAAGAAAACAAGAGTAACTTGATGTCTTTCTCAAGTTTAGGTTGAAAAAATTGGTTCAAGATCTTTTGTGAAGTTTTGGGAGTTTCTGGAGGCCCACGGTTTCAGTTGTAGTGATGCTTGGCTAGATCAAATACAAGAGCATCAGCTTAGGAATGGCACCTATGTTGGGGCTATCCTGCACATTTTTGGCATGTGTATTTGATAGACCTGGTTGGAAGCTGTATATATTCGAAACCAAGTCATGGACCTTTGGTGGGCCCATGTTGGGTCACTTGATGGCTCTGCTGAGCCTATGTTCGGTGTATTTTGAGCAAAAAAATTCCACCATTTGGGTTTATTTTCAGTTAATTTGAACCCAGACCTAAAAAAAATTAGGTCTGGGTTGAGGAAAACCGTCCTTTTTGGGCCATGCCCCAGCCATATTGGGCCTATCCTGTGCCAAGTTGGGGGTATGTTGGGCCAATCTTGCAGCAATTGGCACATCCACTGCTTGGGCTACATGTTGCCATTTTTCATTGTATAAAGTTAAATTTGACATGACGCATTTTTTGACTTAAAATGAGGCTGTCCAGCAACATGCAATATATATCAGTGGAATATTTTGTTTGGATGGGCAAACCAACAAGGGATGGAAACAAAAGAACAATGTATGTGTATGTGAGTGTATACATATATATACATATTGATTTAATGCTTTATCTATTTATGTATTTGATTATTTCATTTTATCTATTTCTGCATTTATGAATTTGTATCGATGCATGTACATCTATATATAAACATGTGCTGCAACAATGGCAACGGACAGTTTTTTTCTGGGCGCCAAACCAGCACAAAATGGAGGGAAACAAGCATGATTTTAAACAGTTTTTTCAAAACAAAATTTCCTTGAATTAAAAACATGCAAAACCAAACGCACAAGATGATAAATCAACAATTGTGAAAACAAAGGTTGAACACATAATTTGCAAGCTGCATTGGTGTGGAAAAAACGGATTTCACCAAAAATCGTAGAATACATTGGAATTCATGGGTGCTCCTGGGTCTTCATGTGCGTTCATGGGTGCTCACTTGTGCTCACCGGTGTTCATGTGTTTTTGCTTGGTTGTTTGGTTGTTCCCCACCTGCCAGGTGAGGGTTGTTAGGTTTTATCAGAGCTCTCGGCTAGCTTCTCCTCCTCCTGCCTCCTCCTTCTCCTCCTCCTCCTCGTCCTCCTTCTCCTCCTCCGCTCCTCCTCGCTTCCTCGTCCTCCACCTCTGCCTCCAGCTTGCCAACTCTTCGCCAAGCTCTTCGCCAACGTCCGAGCTCAGTGTGCACCGCTGGACCTCAACCTCGTGACTTTCCCAGCTCAGTGTGCACCGCTGGACAACCTGGGACCTGCCCAGCTCAGTGTGCACCGCTGGACCTCAACCTGTGGACCTGCCCAGCTCAGTGTGCACCGCTGGACCTCAACCTGTAACCTGTCCAGCTCAGTGTGCACCGCTGAACCTGAACCTGGGACCTACCCAGCTCAGTGTGCACCGCTGGACCTCAACCCGGGACCTGCCCAGCTCAGTGTGCACCGCTGGACCTCAACGGCCAGATAGAATGCCAGAAGATATGCCAGGTAGAATGCCAGAAGATATGCCAGATAGAATGCCAGAAGATATGCCAGATAAAGTGCCAGAAGATATGCCAGATAGAATGCCAGATCGAATGCCAGAAAGTATGCCAGATGGAATGTCAGATAGACTGCCAGCAGGTATGCAAGATAAAGTGCCAGAAGGTATGCCAGATAAAGTGCCGGAATGTTTGCCAGATAGAATGCCAGAAGATTTACCAGATAGAATGCCAGATAGAATGTCAGAAGATATGCCAGAAGATATGCCGGATGGAGTGCCAGAAGATATGCCAGAAGATATGCCAGATAGAGTGCCAGAAGATATGCCAGATAGAGTGCCAGAAGATGTGCCAGAAGATATGCCAGATAGAGTGCCAGAAGATATGCCAGAACATGTGCCAGATAGAATCCCAGAAGATATGCCAGATAAAATGCCAGAAGATATGCCAGATAGAATGCCAGAAGATATGCCAGATAGAATGCCAGATAAAATGTCAGATAGAATGCCAGAAGATATGCCAGATAAAGTGCCAGATAAAATGTCAGATAGAATGCCAGAAGATATGCCAGATAAAGTGCCAGAATGTTTGCCAGATAGAATGCCAGAAGATATGTCAGATAGAATGCCAGAAGATTTGCTAGTAACAAAACGTATACATGTATAAATGTCATGGTGGGGATAACTCGAAGTAAAGTAATTTGGTTGTTTGTTTTTTTGATTGTTTGATTGTTTTTTAAACCCCACCCATTTTATTATCTTGAAAATGGGATTGAAATGGAGGTCCCTGAGTGACTGTTCAGCTTTGGACGGGATTGGTAATAAACCACAGGCTAGAGAACCCCAAGAGAAACACATTTTGTGAAATTTGTTTGGACGCCGGGCAGCACTGTGTTTTAAAAACAAAAACCAAAGGTTGGGTGGGGTTTTACTTGTAAAAAGTAGTGGTGGGCAAAAACATAATTGAGCAAATGCTCTGCAAGGATCTGTAGAAGAAATCCAGGACACAAAGTTTGTGGTTTTGCTTAACGCGCCACCCTTGAAGTGTAAGTTTACTCCAAACTTACACTGGCAAGTGTAAGTTTACACTTGTAAATGTAAGTTTGATGTGAACTTACGCTTGCCAGTGTAAGTTTGGAGTAAACTTACACTTCAAGGGCGTAAGTTTACATCAAACTTACACTTCACAAGTTTAAGTTTGATGTAAGTTTGGTGTAAACTTACACCCCATGAAGTGTAAGTGTGATGTAAACTTACACCAAACTTACACCTCAATACCATACAATTTGACCAAAAACGTGTTTTTCTCAATAAAAGCAATGGTGTTTTGAAAAAAATGTTTGTTTTTCCAAAATCCGTTTTTTTTGAGAAAAATGCATGTTTTCCCAAAGAAAATGTGTTTTTGAGGAAAAAAACTGTCAAGCACACACTTCCTTGGATAGATTGTTCATGATTTTTCCATGTTTAAGCCAATGAAATTGATGGCTGAAGCGCCCAAAGTCATGCAAAACAATTGGATCAACTTTTTCAGGGCATAAATTTGGCATCCAGCAATGCCCAAGTGATTGACTGACTGTGGGTTGCAATGCCTTTTTTTCAAACATGGATTCCGGAAAAACAATCCTTTAGTGATACATTGGCTCTTGGTTGGCCGTACGTTTAAATTTAAAGGCTGGGGACCCCAAATTATAGGTAAACTTTATCTAGGTTCAAGATAGGTGTGGTTATAGATACTTAAATCCTGGTACGATATACCCCTGGTACGATAGGTACGGTGGTGCGGTACGTTGGTACAATGATACAGTATATGTATGGTACGATGGTACGATTGTACAGTAGATGATGTATGGTACAGCGGTACGACACTTTGATGATTGTTAAATCTTGAATTTTCAGATTGTGAAAACAATCCCAAAACAAACCATACATTGTCGACGTCAAGAAAGCATTTCAGTGATTATATGTTTATCAATAACGGCGCATACACATATATGTATATTATATCTATTACACACACAGACATACAATTTAATCTAGTAACTACTAATACAAAAATGATGAAATTTGATACACAATTGCTGAAATTTGAAAAGATGTATTCTACATATTCTATGACATAGACTAAACCATATGATATTTTTTAATTGGTAACCTGGTAAACTTATTAAGTGATTGACAATCAAACTAGTTTTAAAATGTTTAAAAAATCTAACATATGTTTTAAATATATAATATATGGGATGTTGCAGCTAACAGTATGTCTTAACAATATTTCTGGAGCTAGCGGTTGTTTGACTGAATTGCTAAATTGCTGATAAGGATACTCACAAATCACACAACGGTTTCCAGCAATTGATTGAAGGTATTTTTTGACAGCTTTGCTCGAATATTTTTTGTAAAGGACTTGATGGCATGTTTTGTGCCTTGCAACATGACGTGAATTTAAGGCTTAAACCAGTACCGAATGGAACGAGGCTGCCTTTAACGGTACGGCCGGAATAGGAATGTGCAACTAAGTCAGCGGCATTGAGATGTGTTTTGAGTCGCCTTTGATTTGATACTAAGGCGGCCTGTCCTTCGTGGTATGCTTGTTCAATTGAGTTGATTTTTCCTACCAACCCATTCTACAAAGGGTTTTGGTGTTGAAATGGGCTACACAGATCTGCGCAGCTACATGTCATGAACAGTTTGTGTGTTTTGTGGTTGTGTATAATGAGTTGGAGATTTGATCCAACAGCGGAAAGGCTACATTGAACAAAGCTGAGGGGTGAAGTCAAGCAGTTCATGTTCATCTGTATTTTGTAGTGGCCAGCATTCAAGCAAACTATAGTCAATATTTTTTGGAGAAATTAATTCAGTCTGCAATGCTAGCAAAAGAATCAGATTGTGTCAATTGCAAATCAAATTGGCTTAGCTTGCACGGTACACTAAATTAGTTTGCAAAGTCAATCTTGATGAAAACTTGCAAGGTACATGAAGTTGGTACGGAAACATTGTTTTTTTGGGCAAGTATTACCACGAAGTTCTCTGTCTCTGCATTAAAAAAATGTTCATTCCGCCATGGTTACTTTTTTTTGCCTCGATGAACTGCTCATATTGTGCTCTGTGGGTGTGTTGCTCACTTAGTCCACGCAGAATTCATCGTTTTTGGCAATCTAAGCAAAGTAGACAACAGTGTGGCCGGTGTGGCCCGAAAGAAAGCAGGAGGGAGGAGATGATATTACACAAGAAAATGTGATGATGAATGATGATGGTGATGATTGTGGTGATGTTGATGGTGATAAATGTTGGTCAAAGGTCACATATCCACAATTTGATGTTTTTTCCCCTTCAGGAGGTTTGCTCCACGGCTGGCGCCTGGGCAACAATCAGAATCGTAACGTGCCACCGTACCACCGTACCACCGTACCACCGTACCACCGTACCGTACCTGGTTTCACTTGTACCCACTTGTAGGATTTTGACTGTACCCAATACTTAAAATGAATTGGTACGGCCAACACCCTACAAGTACGTACAAGTGAAAGTGGGTACGGTACGATGGTACAGTACGATGGTACGGTACGATGGTACGTTAGACAGTACAATGGTACAATGGCGTAGTACGATATGTATGGGTATGTAGTGTTACGGCGCGATGCCGTGGTACGGGTAATTTGCGAATGGCTGAGTGTAGGAGATTCTGCTTGCCTGCTTGTGTTTTCATGTGTCATGTGCAGCCAACGGCCAGAGCTGGGGTCATCAAGAAACCATGCCGGAAGCAGAAAAAACATATTCAATGGTTGATGGTTGGTAACCCATGGTTTCACCCCTGCAATGGTATAATATTTCAGCCTGCCTCACTCTTGTTTGACGCTTAGACTTGCTCGCCAGTATAGTGAAAAGTATGTCCTAATGTGTCATTAAAGTCTTTGACATGAAAGTGGGATGTTCTTCGCACAACATGTCAACCATACTATTAATCGACCCCTGGCTAAACTATATATCACTGCTGATTCAATACTAAGATTAGATCGCACCGTCAACCGTCTGCCCCGAATCGATTTTCTCTTGTGGTGCCCATTGCCTTCAACTGCCTGGTTTTGTGTAAGGGTATGTTTGTGTGCATCGTTTTGTGGTTTGGGGTACTGTTGGTCAGAGTTTTCTTCTTCGTTTCAAAACAGTTGGACTCCTTTTGAAACACGCCAATAATCTCACAAGTTGCCCCCATAGGAAGGCCAACTTCACTGCTGATATCCCCTTGGAACACTGGGAAGAGCATCTCAAAGAAAAGGTTTGGCCGCGATTTAAAAAGCCTGCCCTGAAACAAAAATGCCCTGAGAGATTTTGGTTTCATTGGAGCAAATTGTATTATATAGTTTTCTATAGTTTTCTTACTTGATTTCAAATTGTTGAACCCAACGTTTGCCAAAACCTTGCAACCAGAAAGAAACAAGGAGGAACGTGCATAGGTCATGTGCTTCAGGGTAACAACATTGACACGAAAGCAAACCATATACAGTATATATATATATAATACATCTATAACACAATAAAACACACTGGACTCCTTGTCTGCGACATCGTGCTCCTGTTGTCAAAGACTAGTTACAGTTGATGTTCATTTTTTTGCTGCCCATCCAATACCAAACAAATCCACCAAAGTTACAGTTAAGTTTGCTTGGAATACATTTGCATGTCTGCTTTTGCCGATGCCAAAAGAATCATGGACATCAAATGAACATCAACTCTGCAAACTTGAGAGTTTAAGTGTTTCCCACAAAAAATCAAACTATATTGGTTTCACGCGTGTGACACCGAAACATACCGAAACAAATAATAAGGAATTTATAAAATCTGAATTTTGCACCTTTTTGTTTAAACCATTCTCTTACTTGGTTTTGGGCGTTGTGCAACTTAGAAAAAATATGAAAAATAACTATTACAGGTAGATGGTTGTGACTTTGCACACATGAACCTTTTTACAACTTACCATGGTGCCACACCAGTATAACATCCCATGGTTCATCAGTATACTATCGCAAAACATGACAGGCACCATCTACCAGTGCAGCCACACCATCACACCACCTCAACCTCATGGTGCATGCAGTCGCGTACCATCGCAAACAATCGCATACCATCGTACCGTACCATCGCACCATCGTACCATACCATCGCACCATCGCACCGTACCATCGCACCATCGCACCGTACCATCGCACCATCGCACCGTACCATCGCACCGTACCATTGCACCATTGCACCGCACCATCGCACCGTCGCACCAAGCATCGTACGTACCTGACTTGTTTCGATTCTTTCAAAAAGCAGTTACACCTATATTGAACTTAGATAAGGTAAACTGTGCGTTTAGCTGCATTCAGAAATAGAAAGGCTGATCATCCCAAGTCATTGGCTAATCTTAGGGTTTGGATGTTTTGTCATGAATATAAATGTCAAGGCTGGAGACTCGCCTTAGTGATGGGTCAGGTTCGCGAAGGCACAGTTGTTGCACTCCAAAGGCGGCGCATGAAGCAAAAACAACAATTTTGTGTCTTGCATTATATACCCAATTTTGCACATTGAATGCATCCAATTGTCACCAAACACTTGATCGATTTTTTCCTACCACTACAAGTGAAATGCCATCCAAACCTTGACATGTTTTGGTTTATAATATTGCTGCTGCCCATGATTAAAGTGATTTCGCAAAGTGTTTTTCAAACCCAAGGTTTGCCACACATTTGGGGTTCTCCAGCCTTTAAATGTATTACAAAAAATCGAAAACAATCCAGTCCAAGGTTGAACAATCACTCAGGGACCTCCTCTTAAAACCTATGTTTATCTCAATAAATGGACGGATGGAAAAAACATCAAACAAACATGAACACCGGTGAGCGCCCATGAACACCCATGAACACCCATGACCAAGAATTTAAATGTATTCCGTTGTGTTTTCATTGATTTTTTCCAAAGCAATGCAGTTTGCAAATTATATGTCCAGCCTTTGTTTTCAAAATGGTTGATTTATCATCCTGGGTGTTTGGTCTTGAATGTTTTTAAGTATTTTGTTGAAACAACTTGAAAAATCATGATATGTGTGTTTTTTTAACCTGTGCTGGTTTGGCACCCAGAAAAAACTATCCATTGCGATTGTTGCAGCACATTTTTATATATAGATATAAATATATAGACCTATAGATAAATAAGTAGATAAACGAATATATTTACATATAAATATTTATATATATATATGCTGTTTTGTGTGTCCATCCCTTGTTGGTTTGCCCATCCAAACAAATATGCCACTGATATATTTGCATGTTGCTGGACAGCCTCATTTTAAGTCAAAAAATGCGTCATGTCAAATTTAACTTTATACAATGAAAAATGGCGACATGCAGCCCAAGCAGTGGATATGCCAATTGCTGCAAGATAGGCCCAACATACCCCCAACTTGGCACAGGATAGGCCCAATATGGCTGGGGCATGGCCCAAAAAGGACGGTTTTCCTCAACCCAGACCTAATTTTTTTTAGGTCTGGGTTCAAATTAACTGAAAATAAACCCAAATGGTGGCATTTTTTTGCTCAAAATACACCGAACATAGGCTCAGCAGAGCCATCAAGTGACCCAACATGGGCCCACCAAAGGCCCATGACATGGTTTCGAATATATACAGCTTCCAACCAGGTCTATCAAATACACATGCCAAAAATGTGCAGGATAGCCCCAACATAGGTGCCATTCCTAAGCTGATGCTCTTGTATTTGATCTAGCCAAGCATCACTACAACTGAAACCGTGGGCCTCCAGAAACGCCCAAAACTTCACAAAAGATCTTGAACCATTTTTTCGACCTAACTTTGAGAAAGAAATCAAGTTACGCTTGTTTTCTTTTGTGACCTGTTTTGATTTTCTTCGAACGTCTGCTTCCAATTATATTCACAAAATGCTGAGCATCTTTGAGGTTGTTGATAACAAAGTCTGTTTTTCAAAGAAGCAGTCTGAAGAAAAAAACGTAGCTTATTCATTTAAACAACAAACAGAAAGAATGCTACTCCCGAGAAAATCAACTTAAAAAAGATTTTTTTTGCAATACGTTAGTTATCTTTTTTCGTTGAACAGCGCTAACATAGCATCTGAAATCTAGCATGTTCATAGGATCATTGTATTACTAACTCAGCATCTCCAGCTGCTTGCCTGCTGCTTGCCTGCTGCTTGCTTCTTCTTCTTGCCTGCTGCTTGCTGCTGCTTGCTGCTGCTTGCTGCTGCTTGCTGCTGCTTCTTCTGCTGCCTGCTGCTTGCTGCTGCTTCTTCTTGCCTGCTGCTTGCTGCTGCTTGCTGCTGCTTGCTGCTGCTTGCCTGCTGCTTGCTGCCGTCGTCGGATTTTTTTAAAGAAAACCGATGCTAACATAGCATCTCTTCTGCCTCCAGGATTCTAGCTGCTTGCCTGCTGCTTGCTGCTGCTTGCTGCTGCATCTTCTTGCCTGCTGCTTGCCTGCTGCTTGCCTGCTGCTTGCTGTTGCTTGCTGCTGCTTCCTGCTGCTTGCCTGCTGCTTGCGGGTCGAAGCTTCGTTGTTTGCCTGCCGTTGCTTTAAGCTGCTAACATGCTTCCTGCTGCTTGCCTGCTGCTTGCCTGCTGCTTGCCTGCTGCTTGCCTGCTGCTTGCTGCTGCTTCTTCTTGCCTGCTACTTGCCTGCTGCTTGCCTGCTGCTTGCTGCTGCTTGCTGCTGCTTACCTGCTGCTGTGCCATGGTGATTCTTCTTTTCTGATGTGACTTCCCACTACCTGATGTGGCTCTTCTGTATCCCCGCCGTGCCATGGGGATGTGCCTTTTCCCGCCTGATGTGACTTAAGTACGGAGCTCGTATGTGCTTAACATAGCATCTCCAGACCTTTGCCAGTTCAATTAAATGGAATGAGCTATGGGGAAACAATGGGCGCCTAACATAACAGCTGTACAACATGTTCAAGAACAAGTTTTGGACCTGTTTTCTGACTTTTTCTGACCAAATCGATGCTAACATAGCATTTCTGTCTTCCAGGATTCTAGCTTGGTCAGTATCTTTCAGGTGCCAGGTTAGCACCAATCGCAGTTTGTTGATCTCCATTTCCTGGGGAATGCACAAATTATTCGCTCAACGGCGCCGGATGCTATGTTAATGAGTTGGTGCCCAATGGGCCCAAAATCTACCCAATTCCTTTTCCCCAGGCCGCACAACGGTACCGGATGCTATGTTAGTGAGTCGGTGCCAGAGCTGATCTGGGCTATGTATTTTAGCATTCTGACTATTAGGTAAAACACTTGTTTTACCTAATAGTTAAAAACAAATTTTAACTAATAGTCAGGAAACAAGATATAACCTAATAGTTAGAAATTAGGCTAACCAGAGCTTTTGGGTCATCCCAGCATCGACCCGCATGACTATAACCAAGCTACGAATCAACCAAACCCTAAATTCAAAAAAATGTGAGTTCTCCGAGGGACAAGTCCGTGCTTCGTTGATGCAAAATGCTCGAATCTGGGTAGCTGCAGCCCGCCATGGTAGGAACTTGAAGCATGTTGCCAGAATCTGGCAACTGCAGCACCTGTCCACGATATAGACTTCTCTCATGGCCATGGTTGCCTACTGTCTTCTCATGTTGTGTCAGATCCATCTTGACTATTTTGAAACTTCTTCTCATACCTTTTCATCTTCTCTCCTGCAATTATTGTTCCTTATAGATCTTGCTCGCACTGATTGCCTCAAAATTCATGCTTCAAACTCACGGGCATTTCCTGGAACAAGACTCACCAGAAGTGGCACAAAGGAAGCAATTAACAGCAAGGGCGCGCAAGGAAATTAAAAGACTGCGCACCTGAGAGTAGCTTGCTTCTGTTGCCACTGATTGCTTTAGAATCTGTTCTCGCATGTTGTCAAAGCGCACGCTGGTAGTTACCAAGCTGCCTTGGAATTGACACAGAACCTGGTTTGAGGGATTTGAACTTTGGATCAAAATTACACCCCACTTGAATCCATTTGATGACTTCCATCTAGTGTGCCCATACGAACACCAAAGCAGTTGGATCTGAGTGGCAAATCACCGCGACCAAGAGCAATGCGCAAGTGATGGCCCATGGAATTCCCACAGACTCCTCCAATGACAAGCAGAACACCGGATACCTCGGGGCGACAGAAATGAAAAAAAAGTTTCTTGCTAGGCTGAGCTGGGTGTTCCAGTATTATCATGGCCGTTTCCAGCTACAAGCTTGAAAACAATGATTAATCAAACATGAAATAAATGTGAAAACAAAAACATTTTAAAAATGCATTTTAAAAAATGTGAAACATGCATTTTAACATGTGAAACACATGTGAACAAATGTGGAAAATGTGGAAACATGTGGAGAAACAGGAAATTACATGCTCTTAATACTTTTCCTAATTTAAATTAAATATAATTTACATTCATTGTGAACCTATTGGCATGAATCATTGAAAATGAATATATGCTTGTGGAATCCTAATGTTTAACTTTAATATTCTATAATTTAACATTTTGGTTTTCAAAGAAAACCTGAACAAAAAACTATATCTGGAAAAAAGGTGGGAAACATGGAGCTAAGAAACAGGAACATGGAGCTAAGAAACAGGAACTTTTCAACTGCCTTTTGTTCCATTTTTCACATGTTTCATATGTTTCACATTTGGTCACATTTTTTCGCATTTTAAAAACACAGTTTTCAATTTTTTCAAACGCATTTTCGAAACGCATTTTTCGCTTTTTTCAAAAAACTGTGAAAAAGTGCGAACAAGGTGCGTTTTGAAAATGCACTTGGAAAAAATGTGAAAAATGGGTTTTGAAAATGCACTTGGAAAAATGTGAAAAATTGTGGAAAATGGGGAAAAAAGGACATTTGAAATCCAGTTGGGAAGATGGAACTCTGATTTTTTTCTTCAGGTTTGATCTTTTTGGGCCCAGTTTTGCTGCAGTTACTTTGCTGCCTGCCCAACTTCTGCGGGTTGAACATCAGAGAGAATCGATCGGAAGTGGACTGTGCAGATCGCAGATCTGTTTAATTTCTCTATAGCAAAACAATGACTACCAGGAGCAAAAACAGAAAATCTAATGCAAAGGAAAAGAGAACAAAGCTTCAATTTGTTCGATATTTTGCATTTTGGAACCGCATTTTTTCACCTTTTTTTAAAAAACTTGTTTTCACCTTTTTAATTCAAACTGCTGCAACCCTTCTGTAGCTCAGTTGGCCATGATAATTCCAGTAATATGCAGTGATCAAAGAAAATCAAATGGCTGGACAGGTATGACACCCGGCAATCAAACGGCAAGTGATGGCTACTAGTAGCTAGGGTTCTCGCCAAAACCAACTTGGGTTCACACTGTCACTCAAAGGATTTCAGGGTCGGGGTAAAGCTGAAAGATTCCAACATGGGTTGGGTATAAAGCGGCCGAAGGAGTGACACAACGGTGACATCGGAAATCACCTGAAATCCATTAAAATCTGTTGATTCCAAGTGCAGCTTCAGCACAACGAGAGCAGGATGGCCACCAGCGTGGCGCGATGCTCGATCTCGGCTGCGGCCTGGATCGCAAAGAGCAAGCTGAGCTCGGTCCAGCACCAAGCCTTCGACATGGCAATGAAGGTCTTCTAACACTGCAGTTGTTCAGGTGTGGGCAACCATGAACAACCAACAACCGGCCAAGGAGCTGTCTGCCAAACGTGCCCCAACTTCCAACAATGCCGCCACATGCGGTGCTTGGGGCAAAAGCCACTCAAGTTCGAATGGAAGATGTCGCAGCCGCCGTAGCTACATGGGAACGGTAGAGTCTCACTTCCAAAATGCTCCAACTCGTCCACACTCTTGCCGCCTGCCAACTCCACATCCTGCAACACACCAAGGCCCTGGTATGCCCTGGTTGGATAGGACATGAGCTCTCACATGATAAGATCATTTCCTCATAAACTGTCACTAGCTCCCGATGATTCCCTACGTGCTTTTCTCTTTCGTAACGGCGACTTGAGAATGTTTCGAAACACCGCAATGGGGCAAGACTCTACCCGAGAACGGCGCAAGACCATTTCACTTTTGGCTCCTTGACAGCTGGCCTCTGACATGGCACCCAGGGCCATGATCGCTCAGCCACACCCTGAACTCTGTGGGTTTGGGGTGTCAAAACTTCAGATATGTTTAAATCCTGAAAGTTGAACAAATTATGAGATGCTATGGGATCTGAAACATGTGGTTCCCCTGGGCTGACACAAATTGCAACTCGTCCCTGTGATGGCGCAGCTTGGCTCAGCCTCGATCGTCAATCGCAGTTCCAATCCTCTCTGACGACGTTTCAGACGTTGGACGCAATCATACCTTGAATCCAACATGTCCCCAAAATCCCCAAACAGTGAAAACGCAGGAACTCATGGGATCTGATGAGGATTCCACGCGTGACAATATCAATAATTACAATTTTAGGATATCGCAAATATGAATAAAGTTGGGAATGTTGGGAAATCCTTCGCCTTGTGCGCCTCTGTTGCGACCTTTATGCATGGCTCTGCTGAGAAAATCTACAAATCCCATATTTTGAGAACTGCCACAATCACAAGAACCTCAAGCACCAGATCTTTGACACATGTCAGGCGCAAAACCTCTACGCAGAATCTTTCCAAAAAACGTCTCTGGAGTGGTGCAAGATCCCTCCGAGTGCAAGATCCTGTGGGATGATCGTGTGGGATGACCAACATTTCACAAGATCTTGCCACATGGAATAACGCATCTACGATGCGCCAGACCAGGGGAAACCACGATCACTTCAAGTCGACCCAATCAACCCATGCCACGCAAAACAACGAGAACATTCTTGCTGCGGGAATGCAAAATCCATGCAAAGCCGCGCAGTTGAACCACATTGACCGCTGCGACCCCACCAGCTCCTGCATACACTTCCCGTAACACCGCGACCGCGCTCTTTAGAGAACTATTTTGTTGCAAAATACCGGAAAAGGATGTAACGAAAGCCTGATCGAAGGTGATGTGAAATTCTCACCGGATTCTCACCCGCAAAATTCTCACTCACAAACTTCTCACCTATACAGACTTCTCGCCCACACACTTCTCACCCACAGACTTCTCACAAACAGACTTCAATATTCAATATACCTAAAATCTCCACAATATATATATATATACCTACGATCACCGTTCTCATCACCAATTCTTTGGCTTCTCAATCCTCTCAAAAGGCAGGTATATTGATTCTCATCACTCGCCGTCATCACCCTTTTTATGGCGCCTCAATGGCTTCAAAAGGCACGCTCCACGCCACCTATTTACACGTTTTTTGTTCCAACTGGCAAGGCCTGCCCCCAGACCCTTAAGCTCACTATGTTCCCGATAACCTTCAGCCCGAGCCTACGGCTGGCTTTCATAATTTAGAACATCAAATTTCCATCGGCGGGATCGCGTGGCGACTCTCTTGGGACTCACCGCAATTCGATCCTCTTTCGCATCTCATCATCTCCAACTATCTCCAACTGCAATCTGAGAGGCAAGGATTGCTTGGCTTCGTCAGTGACGGCCTTGCAAGAGATCAGCTGCAACACCAATTCTTCCAGTTTCAGCTTCGTGAGAGGCTCCCACGAGCCCAGCTCCACCAAGGACCTCAAAGAATCGCTCAACATCCATGGCTGATGCTGCTTTGAGCATCTCAATCCTAAAATGTCTAAAAGGTGAAATTCTCCTTGTGACGGCTGAGCTGCGGCAAATTGGAAACCAGAGCTGCACAGAGCGCAGTGACTGCGACATCGGCTCGGCACCGAGCATCTGCCCCAAGCCCGAAGCGTTCGCCAGGTGGGAGCCCGTGAAGCGCAGGCTGAGTTCCTGCAGTGGAGGCATCTCCATCTCCTCGACCTCTTGGCAAGTCTTGGCGCAGGGCATCTTCCAAAAAATCGAAGAATATCATCATAAGACAATCGACAATTGATATTGTGGATGTTATTTTTTTTGATTGAAACATTGTATTGTATCTCATGTTTTTCTTATTCAATATCTCAAAGTTGCCAACCTGGTATATACATAGCCTAGCTTTAGAGGACGTCAAAGCACCCTGGCGCACGGCACGGAGCTTGTGCCTCTGGGAAAGCCCAGCATTGGACTCCACTGAAGCCCATATCTAAGCGAAGCATCAGCAGCTGCCTGCCAGAATATCCAGAATTCGGCAATCAAATTAATTTCCATGCCGTCACACCCTGCACCGGTTTTTCAGCCGATCTGCCTGGGAAGGTGCCGCAGCAGCTGGTTCAGCTCCACATCTTTAAAGCCGCGGCAGCCCGTGAAGGACAGCTGCACCACTCTCCGAAAGCTGTCTGCCGCCAGGGCGCTCAAGAGTCGCTCTGAGAGCTTGGAGTCGAACGAGTGGCGTTTCGCCACGAACCCAAACCACGACGCCAGTGCAAAGTGCGCCGCCAACGCCCGGTTCCTCAGCTTCCCAAGAGCCATGAAACACCGCATTCTTGTTGAAACAGGCACCATTTTCAAACAAAGCATCAAAGCCAACGAGGCATATGTTCATCTGCCGAGCGGCACAGCCGTATAATTTGGATCTTCCAATGGTGCGGAGTCACAAAGTACCTCTACCAGCGGGAAACGTAATTGTCCTCGCCATCTACATGCAGGGTTTCTGCAGTTCATGTTTGATTCCATGGAATGGAACTACCCTTCACGTGCTAATTGTTTTTGCTACTAGATGCTACTAGTCAAAAACCCGATCAATTTCATGCCCGCAGGACCACAGCTCAACTAAACTAAACGGGGCCACATGGCAGCAACGAGAACGTTGAAACCACGTTCAGCAACCAACCCTGATAAATTTGACTGGAGATGGTTGACAGTGTATCTAAGGCGGTGTTCTGCCTAATAGGCAAAATATTTTCCACTGAAAGTCTAGAGTCTATAGCCTTGAAGTTGTCGGCGATACCTACCCTGTTTATTTTCAAACCGCGTTTGTTTGAGAAGGAAACTCCTAGGATAACTTCACAAAACATTCACATCACAATATCTCATATTATTTAATATAACATATCGCGCTACTACATGGACCACAAACATCTTGAGGAGATGAACTTTGCACATGGTCTTTGCACACCGCAGCTTTGCACCCGCAGCTCTTGTAGGTTCTCTAGTTGGGCAACTTCTGTCCCGCCTTGTGCGGCTACAATTGGTAATTATTGGTAAAACCAAACATTTTTGAAAACAATGTCTTGTTTTCTGTTCTATTGTTTTCCAAATCCGTTTTTGTCAAGTCTTTGGACAACCCATTCTCAGCTGCCGGAGCCTGGCCTTGGTCCTTGCGCGTGGCAACCTGATAGAATTCAGGATGGCTGTCTTGTCTGACGCTAGGCTGGCATCGGCTTGCGCGATGTCAACGTCCAAGCCCTAGCGTTGGCACTTTCACATACAATTCGACCTGCCATGAAGTAACCGGTAAGTCACACGCTTGCAGTTTTTGGCCATGCAGGTTGCAGCAAACATTTTTTTTGCATCAGATCCAAACAGGAATCTCATGATACTAGTGCAAATAATATGTTTGACAATGCAAAGTTGAATGAAATATGCAGATTCATAGTTGATCTACTTCAGAAGACCGATGCCTACCCCAACTTCACGCGGCCTTCTGCACCAGTGGTGTGGGGAAGGCCGCTTCACGCACAGACTTGGCTAGAAAGCCAAGCAGCGGCATCCGGGACGCCTCTGCGGCCGCCAAGCCATCAGTCAGCACGTGCGCCTGGCACACGGTGCTAAAGAAGCCTGCCATCATGCCATCAAACAAAAAAACCTAGAGCCACCGAAATCCCTGACCTATTTTTCGGTGGCCTAAGTTTTGATTTTGTTTTTAGCTGACCCTGGAAATCCCGTCTGGCCTTTAATTCTCGCCTGAAGGGAATGTGTGCGTTTTGGATTATATTCACCGTTTGCATTTCTGCTGTCATTCCTGGAAATACGAATCCCGTGCCAACAGGAAAGGAAACCTGGGGTGGAAGGAAGCTCACCGGCAGAAAAACGATATAATAACAATCTGCAACTAAAGTTGACAATTATGCTAAGCAGCGCCGCGTTGACAATTCTACTCTTTACCTGCCTCCTTCTGTATATTGTTTTTCCCACACGTCTCACTGGATCCCAGGCTTTGCATTTCACCTGACTCCCGATTTCTTTCAAGAAAACAGACTCAGGCTCCCGGGAATCCATCTGTAGGTCGTGTTTCCCCTTTTTGGAGGACGCCGAAGACATGAACCACTCTAAAAACGACTTATATGTTTCCTCGTTTATCGTTTTCCCCTTTTGACCCAAAAACTGGATTTTTGCAAACATGTGCAAACCATCATCTATAAAACACTGGAATTTACGCAGCTTTCGTATTGCAACTGTTACCTTTTTGCCATGTGCCAATACAAAAACGACGTGATCGGCAATGATTTTGCGGTCACCACGTATTCTGCGGCCAAAAACTAGAGTTGAACGGTGTTTAGCTTGGGACAATGCGTTCACTTGCGACCTTTGCTTCTTGGCGTGCAATATTTTCGGTGTTTTTGGTTAGCCATCATCCAAGAACACTGGTATTTACGCAGTTTTCCCAATATGGTGGGATTTACCTTTGCCATACACCAAATACAGAAACACCGTAATTTGTGATGTTTTTGTTTACATTTTTCCGGAATCCATGGCTGCTATGACCAAACCTTCCTTCACTTTTTTGGCCTAATCCCCTTCAGCTGCTCCAGCCTTCCCAAGCCCTCTGTGCAACTCCACCTCCCCTAGATCCCTTTTGTACCCACTTCGTTCGCCTGAATTCTGTCCATTCTTCAGCTGGCTTTCAAACCCGAATCGAATGAAGTGTTGTTGGAACAGTTTCATGTGAAGCAGCGTATGAGACAGCCTATACCTGCATCCTCGCGCAGAACTTTTTTTAAGCCTGAAGCTGTAGCTGTTCAGCCTAAAATTTCAGGCGTTTTTTTCTGCCCGATCAGTTTTGTTGCCTTTTGGGTCTCTGAACATAGTGTACCCAAGGGGCATCATTTTACACAATCATTTTAGAAGACAATTTTCCGGTTGTCCAAACCCCCATCACACCAAATCAGGCCAGCAGCAGGCCAAATCATCCCGATTCCTTTACACCAAAATGCTTTAAAAGAAACATATTTTCTGCTTGGGAATGTTTCATTGTTTTTTTTAATTGTCTGCGGTTTTCCCATCCAAACTTGGCAAAAATTGCTCGGATATGGAAATCAGCCCGCAGGCTGTTTGTTTGCCCGATACCCCATTCAGCCTAGATCCTGTCTCAGGCTGAAATTTTAGCCCGTTTGAGGTCCTAGGTATGCAACCAGCAGCATTGAGCCCCGTTGGTTTCTTTGGCCTCGTTGGCAGGATCAGTCGCAGCCACATCCAGGAGCAGGGGCATCCCAGCATTGCGTTCTTCCACCTCGAAAGTCATGTGAAATCATTCGGAAAGTCTGGAAATGGAACTCGAAGCACTGGAGTTGCGGTTGTCATTCTTTCAGAGTCTTTAGCCGGGCAGCGGCGATGCTTTCCTCAAAACAGCACCAAATCCTTGTGAAAGGCGTCGCTTTCTCATCCAAGATCAGTACGATGCCTATGGATAATTGCATCGCGCGATAAAATGAAGTTGAGCGCGGATTTGCACAGATTTCTTCCTGCCAGCAGTGCCGTGTGATACAATAACCCCGTCGCTAAACCAGTTGTTTAACTCATCCAAACTCATTGCCCACAGCAGTGTCTGGCACTCCTTGAGCCTGTGCTGATTATTAGCGTAGGCGCATACCCAGTACGCGCCATCCGCTACATTTCGCAGCGCGGCATGCTGCCGAAGACAAGCCACGAATTTGAAGATGGCTTCCTGCGAGTGAGGGATCAAAGAAAATAAAACACAGGTATCAAAAAATGATACCAGCATAGACCCCAGATAATGATTTTTTGGTCAGTTTCCAAATTTGCAGACAAGACTGAGAGAGCAGGGGGACAAGCTGGCGAGACACAGCGGCAGCGGCAGCAAAGGTGGCGATCATGGAGGGAGACAAGAGTGGGAGACAAGGCGGCTGCAGCGGCAAACTTTTCGTCGATCAGGATCCCCTACATAGAGAAGTAAGAACCCCTATAGCTGACGCTACTTGGGGAAAACATATTTCCTATAGAAATTTACGTTGATGGTGGGTTAGATATAATTAATGTTTTTTGATCTGGAATATCTTCTTGATCAGGCAACGAGGGGATCAAAATAGTCTAGATTGACGACACTTGCAGGTAGCAAAGAAATATTCCATATACAGAAATAGATTTGCATGTTATATTATGTTATTTAAATTTGGTCTCGATTGCCACTTGGAGCGGCTATCCCAAATATGATCCCATTTAGGGTTGGTTTAAGTTTCATACAGGGGTGGTTTAGATTTATACACAAGACGCGTTAGGGAGTTTTTCGGCGCTTCTTTGTGGCTTCTCTGTCCTTCACTGGCATGGTGTTTCCCTGTCCGGAAGCTATGTTTTGCGCTGCCGTGTCTGTTTTCGGCGTCTTTTGCAGCCGTGCTGGCCACGTCGTGTTTAATCTTTTTGGAAAGGCTTCAGACGACACGTTAGGCAGTTTCTCGGTGCTTCTTTGTGGCTTCTCCGTCGGTCCTTCACTGGCATTTTTTGGGCTGCCGTGTCTGGTTTTGGGTGTGCTTTGCAGCCGTGCTGGCCACGTCGTTTTCAGCTTTTACACGTTACACTTTACACTCCACACTCCACACCGTACACTTTTTACTCCACTCCATACTTGACACTTTACGCTCGACACTCTGCACTTTACACTCTACACTTCACACTTTCCCACTGCACTTTAAACTTTACACTCCACACTCTACAATCCCCACTTCACACTCTACACACTACATTCCTCACTCAACACTCGACTTTCTTCGCACTCCACCCATGCTTCATCTTCGGGGTCGGCAGGCGGCAGCCCTTCAATAATATTGTGTAATATATTTACACCATTTTACACCTGTGCAAGCTTGGATTGGAAGGGGGAATTTTGGACGGGGGGACCGGGAGGAGGCGCGCGCGCAAAGCATGACGACAATAATTATTCTCACATGTAATGGAAAAACATGAAACAAAAACAAGAAATCACATTCTTTGTTTCTTCTCGTCTCATGTCCTTCCTTTCTTTCATTCTTTCCTACCCTTTCTCCTCTGTTGCTTCCTTCCTTCCCTCCTTCCTTGGTTGCCTTTTCCCTAATATGGTTTGTGTCCTTCCTTCCTTCATTTCTTCATTCCTCCTTCCTCTCCTTGTCATTTATTTGATTCTTTGATGAACTTTGATCAACCCCCCCTACCTGCCATGCGTGGCTCACAAACCACCATGGATACTGTGCATCAGCATCCGTTGCCACTAGCTCCACCAGGCTGCAGCAGAGCTTGCGCGTGGCAGGCGAAATGATCCAGTGACACGCATGGTGGAGGTTGAATTTCTCGAACTCCAATGGCAAACCGAAGCTGGGGCTCTGTCGAAACCTGGAACGAACGGAACGTTGGCGGCTTTGGCGTCTCGTTGGATCTCAAACTTTGACGCCTAAAGAAATGCGCTCGTAAGCAACATGTAAAATGCTAAAAGCGTCAAACTTTATGACCAGAAAGCTCCAAGGGACGTTTCCACCCAAAAACGGACATGCTTCTGGATGAACTTCTCGATCTGTAGCAGTTGCTGCACGGTGATCCCACGATGCTCAGTTTTCGCGATGGAGACGGCAGATGTGCCGAGGGCATCATAGCTTACGAGCGCATACCTAAGGCCAAGTTTCGCTGAGAAAGCGATGACCGAAACTTTAAAAACTCCAAAAAGTTGGAGAACCAAACAAAATCTGAACCACAACTTTGTTTCATACTCCGCTCACACTCCCCGGTGCGGTCTCTGCGGTCTTCTCACCAAGATGCGTGGAGTTGTCCAAGGCCTTGCCTGGTTCTACCTGGTCAACTCCACATGACCTGGGATTTGTTTCAGAGACATTCCAAGCATTTTTTGTTGACATTCAGAGACACATTGGAAACAAAAAAAGTGAACAAAGCCCGAAGCAATCCAAGGTCACAGCAGCACATTGTCCCAATGTTCCTCCGGCAGCGCCTGTCGCACGGCAGCGATGGCAGTCTCAAACGTGGCCGGCAGCGGGCAGTGGATCACCGCGCTCGACGTGACCACCGAAGCTGAGGTCATGCCCAGGGTCAAAAAGCAAGGGGATCAGAAAACCAAGCAGATCTAGACAGCTGAACCCTCTGAATTAAGAAATACTGCGGAAAGGCCATGAATTCAAGTGACTCAACAATCAAAATCCAAATCTGTGACACTGTGAATCCATCTGTTGTCCAAGTCTATGGCTACACCTATCTGCATTTCTATTTCTGTTACGTATTTGTGTCTATTTTTTCTACCTCCAAAAATCACAGGGTCTTCATCTTGATCTCTGCCTAGCTCTATTTCTATCTTACCATTTTGCAATTTGGCCCTGAGGGCCCGGACCAAGCAGGGCCTGTGGTCGCCGTGTCCCAGGTTGGAGCCTTACTCATCTTACTCGAGGAAACAAGATATAACAAGTATATACTAAGTATAACAAGATATCTAATTTGAAGCTTAGGCCCTAAAGCTCATTGTTCACCCTTAGGCCAGATTGGTTTGTCTTTTGTCAGAATTGTGAATGCAAATGCCATTCCAAGAGTCGCAGCTGCAAGATGAAGTGGAGCATTTCCTCGTGGAGCCCAACTTGGCAGTTGCAGAACTGTCAGAAGATCAGAAAGCAAAGTCAAAACTTCAGAGGTTTGCAAGGACTTTATGACTTCATAGAGCTTGCTAGGTTTGATCAAAATATCGGTGTCCTCGGGATGCTCTAGCCAGCCCTTGCCAGCCCTTGCCATCCGATGACCACATGTCCAGCAGCGATTCGCCTAGGATTCACCAATCCATTGTTAGCCTCACTTCGAAGACACCTGTGCAGGCTAATGACCAATGCTTGCCTTTGAAAATATCACGAACAGTCAAGAAGCATCGGTAACTGCACCAGCATCTTCCAGCAAGATTACACCGCTCGCAAAACATGCGATTTCTCAAGCCTAGCCTATCATTGCAAAATCTTTCTTGATTACTTGTCAATTGGCGATGGAAACCCTCATTGGGCATTGCCTTCCTGGTGCGGGATCTCGTCCATCAACAGTGGCAGAATCGTGCCCAATCCTTCGTGGGAACTTGTGTTCGCCTTTCAACCCTTCAAAAAGATTCAAAAAGCAGGCCAGAATAGGCCAGATCTGCCTGTCAGCACTCGTTGGCGACAAAACTGGGAGCCTCCCGAACTTGGGGGAAATGTTGCCATGTAGCACTGAAGCAGCGGTCCGAAAGACAAAACATCCTTTCAAACAGGGTTTCTTAATGGTGATTTTAGAGGGAAAATAGTCGCTGACAACGACGCTGAGAGAGGATATCCCGCCTGTCGGATCTCGTATGCGACGACATGGCTTGCTGACGGGCTGGTGAAACTATGACTGAATGCAACACTGGGCTCATTGGACAAGCATTGTACCCTTGTCCCGATTCTTGGTGCCAGTTTATAAGACTCTGAATCTATGCAACACCAGTATAGGTTCAAAACATGCCGACCTTTGGCAAGAGTGATTACTCGAACCCACCTTGCAATCACATCCATGTTCGTCTGTATGAATGTGTCTTGCCAGTTTGTGCAACATGCTCTTCCCAACATGTGTTCTTCCTTCTGCCGGCATGCGGAATTTATATTTATGTTCGATCTGAAAATTACTTTGATCACACGGGCAAACAGCTTGAAAATACTTCGAACAACTGAAATTCATTAAAATTGGCCTTGTAAGCTCGCAGAACCAGTCTCACGCGAAGGTCTTTGGAACATGTTGAGACAAGTGCGTGATCGCAAATCTGAGCAACGCAAATCACCAGGTTCACGAGGTCGTGGCACCATGACGTGTGAAGAAAACAACCGTAACTGAATGTTTAATGCTTTTAGAAGTGAAACATGTTCCTTGCCGTGAAACCTCTGAAACGAGAGTTAAAACTGCTATCCAAGCATGAACCTCATCGTAGGTTCATCATGAACAAGTGAAACTACATGCAGAAATGCTTGTACAACAACCACAATCCAAGTCCAAGATAGTTACAGTCCAAGCTGATGGAAAGTTGCAGGAGGTTTCCTGAAATCAGCAGGAAAACCAGCACTTTTCTGCAGGAAACAGGCGCTGAAAAACCCATCAGATTTTTGGACATCGCTTCCTGCGCTGGCCGTGGCAAGACCACTACCTGGGATGACCGTCTACGAAACAAATCAACAGATCCTAGGATTTGGATGGATTTGGGTGATCCAGGATGGTTTCGATTCGCGTGTTGGGCAACCCTGGCGCGTGTTCCCTGCGTGCTTGTAAGTGTTTGATGTATCTTACGGTTCACAGTTGTGTAAAAGGTTCAAAAGGATTCAGGTGCATTATATCATTACTATATGAGTATTATGAGTATTTTGTTTGAGTTGCAGTTTTGGTTCCTGTCAAGCGTTTCCGAAAAAATGATTTCATCCCGCTAAGAACTGATGTGGTTGGCACATGATCTATATCCGATGCAACAGACTTTCGCTGGAAAGTCGGGCAGGCTATACGGTGGAAGTTACAGTTAACTAATCAGTTGGAAGTGGACACGTCTAACTGAAGCCACGACTGCAGTGCCAACTTTTTTCCGTTTTTCACAGGTAGTTCCCAATCTTCAAAGTTTTGGAGATTCCTCAACCGCAAGCAGCGTAAGCAATGACAAACTAAGTCAAAATAGAATAACGAAACACAAAAAGGTTGCCCGGCAATTGGCCAGAACGTTTGCCAATGGACTTCTAAGCACGCGACCGGAACAACCGTAGAACTCCGTCACGTGATCCGCTACCAAAGTGATGCGGCCCCTGATGGGCACTTGCCAAGCTACTCCAGGCTGCAGCTGGGGTGAACAAATGGGTATAACTTCGATAAGAATCATACTCATATGATATAATCATACTAACATCAGATATTGATAGATATTGATATCCGCCGACCCCGGCAGACGCAAGGGGGAGCGCGCCAGGGAATAAGACAAGCAAAGACAAGCAAGTTTAGCCGCACTAGCAGCAAGAGCAGCGGCAGCAGCAGCGGCAGCGGCAGCAGCAGCAGCAGCAGCAGCTGTGGAAAAAGGTTGTTTTTCTAGGATTTCAGAAGCAGAAGCAGCAGCAGCAGCAGCAGGCAGGCTCAGCAGCTGCAATCGCTTTGTTTTTACCAGAATCCAGAAGGGACGTCAAGCCCCGGGGCAGCATGTTTTTTGAGGTCGTTCCGTCCTTCAGTAGCATGGTGTTTCGGTGTGGCGAAGGGTGCGTTTTGGGGGCTTGCAGCACCACCTCTAGCAACACGACCGGCAGCAGCAGCAGGAGCAGCAGCAGCAGTCCCAGCAGCTGCAATCGCCGTTCCGTCCTTCAGTAGCATGGTGTTTCGGTGTGGCGAGGGCTGCAATCGCTGTTTTTACCAGAATCCAGAAGGGACGTCAAGCCCCGGGGCAGCATGTTTTTGGAGGTCGTTCCGTCCTTCAGGGCCATGGTGTTTTGCTGTTTCGCGACCGCCCGCTAGGACTTTGTTGTGGAGCTGCTTTGAGGGCATGGGAGCTGCACTTTGGAGCTGGTTTCTTGTTGGTTCAGAAGGCACCGTTAGGCACCAGCAGCAGCAGCAGCAGCACCACCAGCAGCAGGCCCAGCAGCTGCAAGCAGCAGGCCCAGCAGCTGCAATCACACTTTGTTTTTACCAGAATCCAGAAGGGACGTCAAGCCCCGGGACAGCATTTTTTGGAGGTTGTTCCGTCCTTCAGGGCCATGGTGTTTTGCTGTTTCGCAACCGCCCGCTAGGACTTTGTTGTGGAGCTGCTTTGAGGGCATGGGAGCTGCACTTTGGAGCTGGTTTCTTGTTGGTTCAGAAGGCAACGTTAGGCACCAGCTCCAGCAGCAGCAGCAGTTTAGCCGCACTAGCAGCAAGAGCAGCGGCAGCAGCAGCGGCAGCAGCAGCAGCAGCAGCAGCAGCTGTGGAAAAAGGTTGTTTTTCTAGGATTTCAGAAGCAGCAGCAGCAGCAGCAGGCAGGCTCAGCAGCTGCAATCGCTTTGTTTTTACCAGAATCCAGAAGGGACGTCAAGCCCCGGGGCAGCATGTTTTTTGAGGTCGTTCCGTCCTTCAGTAGCATGGTGTTTCGGTGTGGCGAAGGGTGCGTTTTGGTGGCTTGCAGCACCACCTCTAGCAACACGACCGGCAGCAGCAGCAGGAGCAGCAGCAGCAGTCCCAGCAGCTGCAATCGCCGTTCCGTCCTTCAGTAGCATGGTGTTTCGGTGTGGCGAGGGCTGCAATCGCTTTGTTTTTACCAGAATCCAGAAGGGACGTCAAGCCCCGGGGCAGCATGTTTTTGGAGGTCGTTCCGTCCTTCAGGGCCATGGTGTTTTGCTGTTTCGCGACCGCCCGCTAGGACTTTGTTGTGGAGCTGCTTTGAGGGCATGGGAGCTGCACTTTGGAGCTGGTTTCTTGTTGGTTCAGAAGGCACCGTTAGGCACCACCAGCAGCAGCAGCAGCAGCAGCAGCAGCACCACCAGCAGCAGCAGCAGGCCCAGCAGCTGCAAGCAGCTTGTTTTGCTGCCGGGAGCTGCGGCAGCAGCCAGAGCAGCGGCCGTGGCCAGTGGCAGCGGCTCTTAAAAAGCGGGAAATGTGATACAGTAATTTCCGCACCAACAGCAAGCTTTTTGTAGGATTTCAGAAGGGACGTTTCGGCCCCGGGAAACGTACATTTTGGACTTGGTTCGTCCTTTAGGGCCATGGTGTTTTGCTGCCGGGAGCTGCAGCAGCAGCCACAGCAGCGGCCGTGGCAGTAGCAGCGGCAGCAGTGAGTTTAGGAGCCGCAGTAGCAGTAAGGTAAAAAACTGATTATAATAACTTTCCGCACCAGCAGCTCTTTGTAGGATTTCAGAAGGGACGTTCCGACCGCAGGACGTATATTTTGGACTCGGTTCGTCCTTTAGGGCCATGGTGTTTTGCTGCCGGGAGCTGCAGCAGCAGCCAGAGCAGCAGCCGTGGTGTTTTGCTGCCGGGAGCTGCGGCAGCAGCCAGAGCAGCGGCCGTGGCCAGTGGCAGCGGCTCTTAAAAAGCGGGAAACTGATACAGTAAAATTTCCGCACCAACAGCAAGCTTTTTGTAGGATTTCAGAAGGGACGTTCCGGCCCCGGGAAACATATATTTTGGATTCGGTTCGTCCTTTAGGGCCATGGTGTTTTGCTGCCGGGAGCTGCGGCAGCAGCCAGAGCAGCGGCCGTGGCAGTAGCAGCGGCAAGCTTTTTGTAGGATTTCAGAAGGGACGTTCCGGCCCCGGGAAACGTACATTTTGGACTCGGTTCGTCCTTTAGGGCCATGGTGTTTTGCTGCCGGGAGCTGCAGCAGCAGCCACAGCAGCGGTGGTGGCAGTTGCAGCGGAGAAGGCCACTCAACTCGAACGAAAAGAAAAAGACGCGAAAACTTGACAGAGGTATCCCAGGACGAGGAGTCTCGAAGCGGGCGGGAAGGCAAGTGGGAGGTAAGACCCATAGAGAAAGATGGGAAAGCCGACGACTCACTCAGAATCAGTAGAAAGCGCGCAAAGAAAGGAGCAAAAACATTGAGAAGGTGGCGGGACCTTCCGATAGGACAACAAAAAAAGAAGAAGAAAGCTGGAAGATCGCAAATCAGAGGTGGAACAAGGAGTCACCAGACAAAAGGGGCATGAAAAAACGGGACTAGACTAATGGGGCGAAAGAACAGGACTCGAGTAGAGAAAGTAAGACGCAGACGAGTAAAATCAAAAGGGTCAAAAGTCTAAAAAGCGGCAGCAGTGAGTTTAGGAGCCGCAGTAGCAGTAAGGTAAAAAACTGATTATAATAACTTTCCGCACCAGCAGCTCTTTGTAGGATTTCAGAAGGGACGTTCCGACCGCAGGACGTATATTTTGGACTCGGTTCGTCCTTTACGGCCATGGTGTTTTGCTGCCGGGAGCTGCAGCAGCAGCCAGAGCAGCAGCCGTGGTGTTTTGCTGCCGGGAGCTGCGGCAGCAGCCAGAGCAGCGGCCGTGGCCAGTGGCAGCGGCTCTTAAAAAGCGGGAAAATGATACAGTAAAATTTCCGCACCAACAGCAAGCTTTTTGTAGGATTTCAGAAGGGACGTTCCGGCCCCGGGAAACATATATTTTGGACTCGGTTCGTCCTTGAGGGCCATGGTGTTTTGCTGCCGGGAGCTGCGGCAGCAGCCAGAGCAGCGGCCGTGGCAGTAGCAGCGGCAAGCTTTTTGTAGGATTTCAGAAAGGACGTTCCGGCCCCGGGAAACGTACATTTTGGACTCGGTTCGTCCTTTAGGGCCATGGTGTTTTGCTGCCGGGAGCTGCAGCAGCAGCCACAGCAGCGGCCGTGGCAGTAGCAGCGGCAAGCTTTTTGTAGGATTTCAGAAAGGACGTTCCGGCCCCGGGAAACGTACATTTTGGACTCGGTTCGTCCTTTAGGGCCATGGTGTTTTGCTGCCGGGAGCTGCAGCAGCAGCCAGAGCAGCGGCCGTGGCAGTAGCAGCGGCAGCATGTGAGTCCAGCAGCAGCAGTAGCAGTAAGGTAAAAAACTGATTAATAAAATTGTAAAAAAATGATACTTTCCGCACCAGCAGCAAGCTTTTTGTGAAGGGACGTTCCGACCGCAGGACCATGGTGTTTTGCTGCCGGGAGCTGCAGCAGCGGCCGTGGCAGTAGCAGCGGCAGCAGTGACTCCAAGAGCAGCAGTAGCAGTAAGAAACGCACATTTTGGACTCGGTTCGTCCTTTAGGGCCATTGTATTTTGCTGCCGGTAGCTGCGGCAGCAGCCAGAGCAGTCTTAAAAAGGAAAAAAATGATAATTTCAGCACCAACAGCTTATGGGTGTTTATGGATGTTTATGGTAGATACATCTAGTTACTATGGTTCTTAAAGCAAGCTATAACTGGGGGGGCACCACCTTGTAATCTCTAAGAATGGCAAGTGGTTCGTCCTTTAGGACCATGGTGTTTTGCTGCCGGGAGCTGCAGCAGCATCCAGAGCAGCAGCCGCGGCAGTAGTGACTCCAACAGCAGCAGTAGCAATAAGAAATACACATTTTGGACTCGGTCCGTCCTTTAGGGCCATGGTGTTTTGCTGCCGGGAGCTGCGGCAGCAGTTAGGGCAGCGGCCGTGGCAGTAGCAGCGGCAAGCTTTTTGTAGGATTTCAGAAGGGACGTTTCGGCCCCGGAAAACGTACATTTTGGACTTGGTTCGTCCTTTAGGGCCATGGTGTTTTGCTGCCGGGAGCTGCAGCAGCAGCCACAGCAGCGGTGGTGGCAGTAGCAGCGGCAGCAGTGAGTCCAGCAGCCGCAGTAGCAGTAAGGTAAAAAACTGATTCTAATAACTTTCCGCACCAGCAGCACGCTCTTTGTAGGATTTCAGAAGGGACGTTCCGATCGCAGGACGTATATTTTGGACTCGGTTCGTCCTTTAGGGCCATGGTGTTTTGCTGCTGGGAGCTGCAGCAGCAGCCAGAGCAGCAGCCGTGGCAGTAGCAGCGGCAGCAGTGACTCCAACAGCAGCAGTAGCAGTAAGAAACGCACATTTTGGACATAGGGCCTAGTTTTTTGCTGCCGGGAGCTGCGGCAGCAGCCAAAGCGGCGGCCGTGGCAGTAGCAGCGGCAAGCTTTCTGTAGGATTTCAGAAGGGACGTTTCGGCCCCGGGGAACGTACATTTTGGACTTGGTTCGTCCTTTAGGGCCATGGTGTTTTGCTGCCGGGAGCTGCAGCAGCAGCCACAGCAGCGGTGGTGGCAGTAGCAGCGGCAGCAGTGAGTCCAGCAGCCGCAGTAGCAGTAAGGTAAAAAACTGATTATAATAACTTTCCGCACCAGCAGCACGCTCTTTGTAGGATTTCAGAAGGGACGTTCCGGCCCCGGGAAACGTACATTTTGGACTCGGTTCGTCCTTTAGGGCCATGGTGTTTTGCTGCCGGGAGCTGCAGCAGCAGCCACAGCAGCGGCCGTGGCAGTAGCAGCGGCAGTGAGTCCAGCAGCAGCAGTAGCAGTAAGGTAAAAAACTGATTATCCGCCGACCCCGGCAGACGCAAGGGGGAGCGCGCCAGGGAATAAGACAAGCAAAGACAAGCAAGTTTAGGCACACCACCACCAGAAGCAGCAATCTAAATTTCTAGGTTTTCAGAAGCAACGTTAGACAGTTTTTTGGTGGGATTCTCGGACTGCTACTAGCAGCCAACAGCAGCGGAACAGTAGGAACAGCAGGAGCAACAGCAGCTGCAGCAGCCGCAGCAGGAGCTGCAGCAGAAACAGCAGCAGTAGCAGCAGCAGCAGCAGCCGCCAATTTTTGGCAAATATTTTCTGTCTGTGCAAATTTAGCAGCAGTAGCAGCAACAGCAGCTGCAGCAGCCAATTGTTGGTAAAGATTCAGAAACTTTCTACGGTTCCAGCAGCATCAGTAGCAGTAAGGGCAACCGCTGCCTTGCCGGAAGCCGCGTTTTTGGTCAGCTGCAGCAGCAGCAGCAACCAATTTTTTGCAAAGATCCAGAGCAGAAGGCAATTTTACTGCCGGGAGGTGTTTAGCAGGCTAAGAGCAGCGGCAGCCGTGCAGCAGCTAGCAGCCAGCCAGCAGCAGCCAGCAGCTTTTAACAGCTCTTAACAAGGTAAAAATAAGGTGGAAAAATGATAAAAATGAAATTTTTTTATAGGATTTCAGAAGGGACGTTCCGGCCCCGAAAAACGTAGATTTTGGCATCGGTTCGTCCTTTAGGGCCATGCTGTTTTACTGCCGGGAGGTGTTTCGCAGGCGTTCGCCAGCCACAGCAGTAAGAGCAGCCGCAGCAGTGCAGCAGCTAGCAGCCAGCCAGCAGCAGCCAGCAGCTTTTAACAGCTCTTAACAAGATGGAAATAAGGTGGAAAAATGATATTTTTGTAGGATTTCAGAAGGGACGTTCCGGCCCCGAAAAACGTAGATTTTGGCATCGGTTCGTCCTTTAGGGCCATGCTGTTTTACTGCCGGGAGGTGTTTCGCAGCCGTTCGCCAGCAGCAGCAGTAAGAGAAGCGGCAGCAGTGCAGCAGCCAGTAGCCAGCCAGCAGCTTTTAACAGCTCTTAACAAGATGGAAATAAGGTAGAAAAATGATAAATGATATTTTTGTAGGATTTCAGAAGGGACGTTCCGGCCCCGAAAAACGTAGATTTTGGCATCGGTTCGTCCTTTAGGGCCATGCTGTTTTACTGCCGGGAGGTGTTTCGCAGGCGTTCGCCAGCAGCAGCACTAAGAGCAGCCGCAGCAGTGCAGCAGCTAGCAGCCAGCCAGCTGCAGCCAGCAGCTTTAACAGCTTGTAATCTCCTTCCTGGTAAGTTGGCAATTGAAATTTCACCTGTTGAAATTGAGGATTTCTCATTGCCAAAGCAAATTTTCATAGTTCTTTTGGTTACAGCAGCTAGCAGCCAGCAGCAGCCAGCAGCTTTTAACAGCTCTTAACAAGGTGGAAATAAGGTGGCAAAATGATATTTTTGTAGGATTTCAGAAGGGACGTTTTGGCCCCGAAAAACGTCGATTTTGGCATCGGTTCGTCCTTTAGGGCCATGCTGTTTTACTGCCGGGAGGTGTTTCGCAGGCGTTTGCCAGCAGCAGCAGTAAGAGCAGCCGCAGCAGTGCAGCAGCTAGCAGCCAGCCAGCAGCAGCCAGCAGCTTTTAACAGCTTGTAACAAGATGGAAATAAGGTAGAAAAATGATAAATGATATTTTTGTAGGTTTCAGAAGGGACGTTCCGGCCTCGAAAAACGTAGATTTTGGCATCGGTTCGTCCTTTAGGGCCATGCTGTTTTACTGCCGGGAAGTGTTTCGCAGGCGTCCGCCAGCAGTAGCAGTAAGAGCAGCGGCAGTAGTGCAGCAGCTAGCAGCCAGCAGCCGCCAGCAGCTTTTAACAGCTCTTAACAGGGTGGAAATAATAAGGTGGAAGAAATATATTTTTGTAGGATTTCAGAAGGGACGTTCCGGCCCCGAAAAACGTAGATTTTGGCATTGGTTCGTCCATTAGGGCCATGCTGTTTTACTGCCGGGAGGTGTTTCGCAGGCGTTTGCCAGCAGCAGCAGTCAGAGCAGCCGCAGCAGTGCAGCAGCTAGCAGCAGCCAGCAGCTTTTAACAGCTCTTAACAAGGTGGAAATAAGGTGGAAAACATGATATTTTTGTAGGATTTCAGAAGGGACGTTCCGGCCCCGAAAAACGTAGATTTTGGCATCGGTTCGTCCTTTAGGGTCATGCTGTTTTACTGCTGGGAGGTGTTTCGCAGGCGTTCGCCAGCAGTATAGCAGTAAGAGCAGCGGCAGCCGTGCAGCAGCTAGCAGCCAGCAGCAGCCAGCAGCTTTTAACAGCTCTTAACAAGGTGGAAATAAGGTGGAAAACATGATATTTTTGTAGGATTTCAGACGGGACGTTCCGGCCCCGAAAAACGTAGATTTTGGCATCGGTTCGTCCTTTATAGGGCCATGCTGTTTTACTGCTGGGAGGTGTTTCGCAGGCGTTCGCCAGCCACAGCAGTAAGAGCAGCCGCAGCAGTGCAGCAGCTAGCAGCCAGCCAGCAGCAGCCAGCAGCTTTTAACAGCTTGTAACCAGGTGGAAATAAGGTGGAAAAATGATATTTTTGTAAGATATTTCACAAGGGACGTTCCGGCCCCGAAAAACGTAGATTTTGGCATCGGTTCGTCCTTTAGGGCCATGCTGTTTTACTGCCGGGAGGTGTTTCGCAGGCCTTCGCCAGCAGTAGCAGTATAACAGTAAGAGCAGCGGCACCCGTGCAGCAGCTAGCAGCCAGTCAGCAGCAGCCAGCAACTTTTAACAGCTCTTAACAAGATGGAAATAAGGTGGAAAAATGATATTTTTGTAGGATTTCAGAAGGGACGTTCCGGCCCCGAAAAACGTAGATTTTGGCATCGATTCGTCCTTTAGGGCCATGCTGTTTTACTGCCGGGAGGTGTTTCGCAGGCGTTCGCCAGCAGTAGCAGTATAACAGTAAGAGCAGCGGCAGCCGTGCAGCAGCTAGCAGCCAGTCAGCAGCAGCCAGCAGCTTTTAACAGCTCTTAACAAGATGGAAATAAGGTGGCAAAATGATATTTTTGTAGGATTTCAGAAGGGACGTTCCGGCCCCGAAAAACGTAGATTTTGGCATCGGTTCGTCCTTTAGGGCCATGCTGTTTTACTGCCGGGAATTGTTTCGCGGGCGTTCGCCAGCAGCAGCACTAAGAGCAGCCGCAGCAGTGCAGCAGCTAGCAGCCAGCCAGCAGCAGCCAGCAGCTTTTAACAGCTTGTAACAAGGTGGAAATAAGGTGCAAAAATGATATTTTTGTAGGAGGGACGTTCCGGTCTCGAAAAAAGTAGATTTTGGCATCGGTTCGTCCTTTAGGGCCATGCTGTTTTACTGCCGGGAGGTGTTTCGCAGGCGAGAGCAGCGGCAGCCGTGCAGCAGCTAGCAGCCAGTCAGCAGCAGCCAGCAGCTTTTAACAGCTCTTAACAAGATGGAAATAAGGTGGAAAATGATATTTTTGTAGGATTTCAGAAGGAACGTTCCGGCCCCGAAAAACGTAGATTTTGGCATCGGTTCGTCCTTTAGGGCCATGCTGTTTTACTGCCGGGAGGTGTTTCGCAGGCGTTCGCCAAGCACTAAGAGCAGCCGCAGCAGTGCAGCAGCTAGCAGCCAGCCAGCAGCAGCCAGCAGCTTTTAACAGCTTGTAACAAGGCGGAAATAAGGTGGAAAAATGATATTTTTGTAGGAGGGACGTTCCGGTCTCGAAAAACGTAGATTTTGGCATCGGTTCGTCCTTTAGGGCCATACTGTTTTACTGCCGGGAGGTGTTTCGCAGGCGTCCGCCAGCAGTAGCAGTAAGAGCAGCGGCAGCATTGCAGCAGCTAGCAGCCAGCCAGCAGCTTTTAACAGCTTGTAACAAGGTGGAAATAAGGTGGAAAACTGATATATTTTTTTAGGATTTGTAGGATTTCAGTAGAGAGTTTTACTGCCGGGAGGTGTTTAGCAGGCTAAGAGCAGCGGCAGCCGTGCAGCAGCTAGCAGATAGCAGCAGCCAGCAGCTTTTAACAGGTCTTAACAAGGTGGAAATAAGGTGGAAAATTGAACCTGTGCGGCGCAACACTAGCTGTATAATAATAGGGCCAGAAATATCATATATATATATATATCTCTATCTATCTATCTATCTATCTATCTAACTATTATACAGTTACTTAGGTCCATGAACCCATAAAACCATAGGATCAGAATATTAACATGAACACAAATGAAAAACCCATTTACACATGAAAATTCAAACCTATCAAATATATTTCACAACAATATACATAGGAAAAAGGTCGAAAGCCTCAAGCTACGAAACACCGAAGAGTTTTTATGCCAATTTGCTTTGCTTCCTTGCCGATTCTTCCGGGGTCGGCGGCAGGGGCGGCAGCCCTTAAATATATAGTTAATCTATAGTTAATCTAATCCAACCCCTTTTTGTAGGGACAAGCCCCACTTAGATAGTCGTTGGGTCTGACTGGGATGCACATCCACCCAGGCACATCCAGCGCCTGCAGACTCTTTCGATTTCGCTCCAAATCTGACATCTGCACATCCTCGAACTCCGGGGATAGCTCCAAATTGTCACGTAAACCTTCGCAGCAATGGCACATCTGTCGACTTCTACGGTCTCCACGCCTTTCAACCCAAGTAATAGAGCATGAGCATAAAGTGTTTTCTTCACGACATGCACACACATCCCCAATTCGGAAAAAACAACACATTTCATTGTTCATAGATGTTCATAGCTTAATGAATTTCTCATGAGTTCTCTAATCGCTGATGTCTTTGTCAATCCCTGCCTCCAAGTTTCACGTGCACCATGTCCTAACGAGAATCATCGGCATCGCTGGAAAATGGCTACCCATGGCATATCATGGCTACCCGGCCTGGTAAACGTTTAGAAGAAACCATGGAAAATCACCATGCTATGAATGGGAACATCCACTATTTCGACTGGGCCATTTTCAAGTTCGCAAAGTGTAATTACCAGAGGCTCTCACCCCTCAACCAGTTCTGAGAATGCGAAGCACTGTCTGAGGGCAGAACCGCTGGCCAATTGCCCTCGCGTCTTTGAGCCTGGCAAAGCTTGACTAAGCAAGACGAATGTGGTGCTGTGATGTGCTTTGAATATGTTCAGACGAATGTCAAATTCTGATCTTTACCATCTGGTTATGACTAACAGTTTGCCATGAGAAAATCACCATGCTATTAAGTTCGGTAAACCATCTATTTCTATGGGCCATGGCTTAACCATGGCGATGTAAACGTCATAACCAGAGGGTGGGTAATTCCAGAAACATCGCTGCTTCCACCGCAACCCGCGGTGCACCATGCACCTTGATCAGCTCGTCGGCTGCTTGCAGTTTCTTCCGATGATGAGACGCGCGCAGAGTGCCAAATCCATGGTGCACTGGCGCAGCGCGCAGCGAGCATCAGCACGTCATGGGAATTTTGGGACCCCTGGGATGTGGGGATGAATCAAAACCATAAATCCCAGCTATTTTTTGGTGTGAAACCTACATTCCTGTACCATCCTGTACCTGGAATATGTTGTCACTTTGGACCAGCGTGACTCTTGTTTTTTCGAAGAGCTTGATTTTTGTTGGCTGGGAGATATACAGAAAGCACCATTCACCTTCCGGACCTTCCGCCATCGAAAGCACCAAGTCAGAGCACCTTCCGCTTTCTCAACGATCTGCTTCCTCTCCGCACTTCGGCGGTCGTCCTTGATTGTCACCTCGGCGAAAAACACGCATTGCCACGCATTCCACGTCCAGAGTCACGGGAATTGACCTCACATGTAGAAAAACAAAACACCTCCCGAAAAAGATAGAGAAGTGATGAAAATCACATCACCAGGGATGAGATACTTTTCTATCTTCTTGGGGGTTGCAAAGTTGCCATATCAAATATTGGCTTGTCAATATCTGCCTTCAATTTTGAATGCCCACATCCCTCAGTATGGATCAACACACAGCAAGAGCAGCTGCCAAAAACTGAGCTTCCGCACCACGTAGGCTGGCCCATTCCTATGCAGGGAATCGATGAATTCATGAAATTCATGAACGATTCTGAGATATTCTGATTAATATAATCCCCTTTTTTAAAGGCTAGCATCACCCGCGATTTAACCCCCCGAATCATCAACCAACTGAGTTCTTCGAAAATTGCTTAAAGACGACAGTTCTCCAAATAAGAAACGACAGTTCTGTCAATGACAAGTAGCAACCGCCGTACGAAGATATCAAAAGACGGGGCTCGGCCCATCCAACGGTTTTTCGATGCAAAAATCCCATCGATGCCACGGACACAAAAAGGCCTCAGGTGGTGTCCGATCTTTTCCAATTTCGATGCAGCAATGCTCATCTGGATTTCCCTGGCGTTGGACCATGAAAAAAACATCCAATCCTGTATGTCATGTCTAACTGCGTGCTTCTCGCCCATTCATAGCAACCCAAGCCGGGTCTACCCAGTTTCATGGATCAGAGATAGAGATCTGCTTTGTGAAACATGATTCGTCGTCAAAGACTAAGTCTACTTGATATAGAACGGCTCACCATGTTCTCCGTTCTTGAGCCGCCTCTGGTCCCAGTGCCACGGCAAGGCTTTGGCAGCCAATGAGTCGTTCAGAGCCATCATGTAGGCCTCGGGGCTGGTGAAGTTGTTGGCAAATCAAGAGATGTGTTGACAGCCCCACCAGGAAAACACATAGGAAAGTCAAGAAAAAGCGGGCAAAGAGACAGAACCTTTCACGGTCAAAAGACACAAGTCAATCAAGTCAACACCAGAAAGGAAATAGTTGGCCTTTTTCCGTAACACCATGGCATTTCATGGCATTTCATGGTATTTGGCATTCTTTTCATGACTTGAATCCATGTCCCCGGTAGCCCAACCGGATCTGAAGGTGGTCAAAAAGCCATCAGGTGACAATGGACGCTTGGTCGTTTATCCCCTTCCACAGAATTGGAAGGGAAAATCAGCAGGAAACCTGCTAGTTGGGGAGAAGAAAACTGCTTTCAACTCAATCCATTGATGATTCGATATCATATTCAATCCACATAAATTATCCCATGAATTATCCCCTGAAAAAATGCTGCCTTTAGGGTTTCCTTTTTGTCCCAAAAAAAAAATGCTAACTGCAGTCATGGGACGCTGCGATTCACGGCAGACTCAACGAAGTCGGACAAGGAATAGTTTGGACCACGATCTCCACAACAAATCTCGGATCGCAACGGCGCAACGGATCGGTTTTAATCAGATCCTGATGAAAAAAACGTGATTTTTATGGTCATTTTTATGATGGTTAATGATGTTTAATGAAACAAATGACCATAGAAATAGTGGATTTACCCATTGAAAATGGTGATGTTCCATAGTTTTTTGTATGTTTACCAGAGGGTAATCACACCAGAATATACCAGAATCAATGTGGTAAAAACAATACCTATGACTGGGAATGGTAAACATACCACCTATTAGACATGGTGATGACTGGGGGATGGTTTAATATGGTCTTACCCACATTGATGGGATTCCAATTGAATGGGATTTTAAGGGATTTAATGAGATCTTTGGAATCGAATTTAAACCATGGACAGTCACTTGAGAACACTGAAAGACACAAGATCAGACCCCCTCAGTTGAAAGACTCGGAAAACACAGCTTCCCAATCCAAGGTCCAGTAAACAGCTGAGCTGTGAGTCGAAAGAATGGCCCATCAGGTCACTTTCTGAGTGTAAAATATTTGCATGGTAGCTAAATTCTAAGCTAAATGTAGCTGATATATGCTGATATCCCGGTGTGGAGTCATGAAAACGCACTGAGTTCTTCAGCCCAGCCACGTAAATTGAGTGAAAGAACTGAGTGAATCTTCGACGAAAGGATTTCAGCGCGAGCACTACGGCATCCTGAATCTCACCAAACCACTCTGCCAGCAGTACAATTCATTCCCAACACATAGACTGAAACGTCTCAGCAATGCTATCAGGCCTGAGGATGAAAGGAGCTTCCCCCAAGTCCAATCACAGGAAGTACAAGCACCGGTTTCTCCTCTTTTGGCAATTCAATGCCACCTGCAGTCTCATGTCAGACTCATGACAATTATACAACTAACTCGACTAAAACACAGCCAACTGTGGTGGGATCGTGAGATGGGCCTGCAGCTAAAAGTGCTGCATGGGCACAAAGTTCCAAACGAACTTCATACGCCTCGGCGGCCACAGCATCTGCAGTCGCCTGTCTGTCTCGGCATGTCGCGACTATTGGGGCCCCTTTGGTGTCAATTGAATCCTAATGTAGTTCATTCCACTATCAAATTGTCACAATAAGCTACATCTATGTCAGAAGAGTCTCCTGATAATCTACAGCATTTTTTTAATGTTGTGGACTTAAGTGGAACTTCCATGCCATATTGCTGAGAAACAGCGAGAAACACACACACATAACGGTGACACCATGTTCCGTGTCGAATGTCTCTTTTCAGTGACGTGACCAGCTCATCCATCCTTGATTTTTCCAAGCGGCTTTGGCATCATCCGAATCACAATACATGGTCATTCGTTCCCCCTGGTAATCTCCTGAGCGATTCACCCTTGGCGAAACTTTCGTTCTTGCACGGAGACAAATAAAAGTGTCCGACTGTCCCGTTTGACTACTGTAAAATCTAAAAGTATCTCTGGTTGGTGGTTTCAACCTACCCCTCTGAAAAATATGAGTCAGTTGGGATGTTGACATTCCCAATATATGGAAAAATAATCCATTCATGTTCCAAACCACCAAGTAGATCAACTAGATCTTAATGTGGTAAAGCCAATCATAAACCGGTTTGCCAAATTTTACCACGGGTGGTCGAAATCACGAGAGGTTTATCGCATTGGGTCTAAAATCGGTCGCCATGGGTCTCTCAGTGCGAAGACGCGGGCGAGCAGTCCACAGTGCCATGCCCACAACGTGGAATTGAAAAGGCCTGCAAGCTGCGACTCTGGCGTTTCATGTTTCATATATGTTTATCTTCTCCTCTTCCCAATGTCAAGTGTGTCTGTTCGAGACTAGGTGTTTTCACATCTTTTTGGTTTGACATTGTTCTTTGTTTCTTGCTCAACTCTTACGTTTCACGTTCGACTAATCTTGCCAATGCCACGGCTGTCTGCCCCAAAACAATGTTTTTTGATGATTTGTTTTTCTGATGTTGCCTTCTGTAGTTTGCCCAACTAGTTTTTCCCAATGCCAAACACGTCTGCCCAACACGTTATCACATGGTTTTCTTCTGATGTCGTCCTCTGCTTCTTGCTCAAATCTTGTGTTCCACGATGTTCTCCTCTTCCCAGTGCCAAGTGCGTCTACCCGAGACAAAAGTGCTTTCAGTTTTTTATTTGAGGTTTTTAAATGTGTTTTCTGTGTTTTTTGTTTAACTTTGCCATTTCTTTTTGTTTTGTTTCATAGTGGATCAGGCTGACTTGGTATGTTTTGCTGCTAATTGGTTGGAAATGAAAATAAGATGTCCCTTAGGGAAACTCCAAAGACAACGCACCCGTCTCTCCAAAATCAGTTGCATTCAAAGACAACGCACCGTTTTACTCCTAATTGGTCGATGGTTTCTATGTGTTTTTGAGTGCGTTTCCTTGATAAATGTGAACGCAAACAAACTGCGTTTCCCTCGGGGATTTTTTTCAAATCACTGAGTCCATCTTTGGCGCCACCAGAGGGACAGATCCCACAGTCATCCCGTCATGGGGAGCAGGTTTTTGTAGCACCAGGCTGAACGGTTGGCGTTCCACTCCAAGGGCTCAATACCACTGAATGTTGGGATGTTTGCATCCACTGACAGGTTTTGTTGCCAAAGAAACAACCAGTTTTTCCCGAACAAATTTGATTTTTTTCAAAAGGTTGTTTTTTTGATTCAGTGTATATATATATATGTATATGTGTGTGTATTAAATATATATATATATATATTATATGTATTTTTTTTGGCACTGACTCACAGAAGCGATCTCCGCTGCGGCCCTAGCTGGTCTGTAAATTCGTCCAGGACCTTCCCTGGAGAGAAAAAAGGTAACAAAGGTGAAAAGCACTCAACCTGCGAAGTCCGGTCCGTAGGCATGGCCATAGCTGGTGCAGACCAGAGGCCCGAAAATTCCACGGTTTCGCAGGGAGACCTGCTGAGCAGGGTCTTCCGGGAGATCACCTATCGCCTTGAGGAATCCTCTGGCAAGTGCAAGACAAAGGCCAGGAGGATATTCCTTCAAGCGGGCCGTGGCCCAATTTCCTAAGGTGTCTTTCCCCACTGAACTGCCTTTGGGCACTTCCGTGGTGATGCGGCCCTTGTGCAGCTCCATCCTTAATTGGGGTGCGTTGAGCACACCCAAAGTCGTCGGTTTCGACGATTGCGCCCCCCACAAGCCTTGGGCTAGGGTGAAAGACTCACATTCAGGAAGCGCGAGCAGCAATTGCATGATAGGAGTTCGCCAGATAGAGGCATCATCTGGATGAGGAGATTCAGCAGGGTGTTCAACCACAGCAATGCCCCCAGTGCACGCCAACGCTGCCATGGCCACAAGCTGAAAGCCCATGAGAACGTTCCCGATGGTGACCTGTGCAAGCTCTCTCAAAGAAAGTGAGCTTAAGCCCCATACCTCATCGAGGGTGCGCACAACTATATATATATATTATTTTATTATGTATATATATATTATAATATATATAATATATAATATATAATATATATAATATAATATGTGTATATATATTATTATTATTTATTATTTATTATTATTGTTATTATTATTATTATATTTGTGTATTATATATATATTACATTATTTATATTATATCTAGTACATTATTTATATACTATATACTATATATTATATATTATATATTTTATATCATATATTATACATTTTATTTATATATATATATATATATTAAATATATTTATATTATATATATACACAAATAAATCAATTAAAAAAAACAAAAAATACACATTTTTGGACACAAGACAAACAACAGCGTGCGCCATAACCCATCTTGTTCAACTTGAAACCCATCAATAAAAGAAATACGAAGTAGTAGATTGCGGAGTGTGGAGTGGGGAGTGCAGAGTGTGAAGTGTTTTCTGTGTTTTCTAATGTCAAATGTGTCTGCCCAAACCAATATACTGAATGCTTAGACTCCTTTTGTTAACACGATCGTCTCTTTCTTGCACCCTTTTGTTTCATGTTCTTCGTTTCCAATGTCAAGTTCTGCCCAAAACAATGTACTTTCGCAGTTTGTGAATTGCCCAACTCTTACGTTTCGAGTTCTTCTTCTTTTCCTGATGCGTTTCGTGTGTCTGCCCGAGTCTATGTACTTTTTGCCTTTCATGCGGTCCTTTGTTTCTTGCTTAACTCTTCTATTTCATGTTCCTACTCACTCTTCCCAATGCCAAGTGTGTGTGTGTGTGTCATATCCCCTTTTATTTGATGTTGTTCTTTGTTTCTCACTCAACTGTGTCCTTAGTTCCTTCTTTTATTCAATGGTGTCTTCTTTCATAGTGGATCTGGCTTGGTGAATTCTTCCTTGATGGTTGACTCAAAGCATTCCCTGCAGCATTCCCTCGGGAAGTTTCTGTGCTTGCACTGTAAGCGACCCCAAATCAGTTGCACTCAGCCAGAGGACTCTGTTTCCTTGTCTTCTGAGAGTCTTCTAGCTTTCTTTGTTCTTCTTCTCCTTTTTCTTTCCCCGATGCAATGCCGATCATCCGTCAAAACATCGTGGCCGCCTCTCCAAAAAAGGATAGCCATCACCTTGCAGACGAAGGCGGATCTAGAACAGTGCAAAGCAAAAAAATCACTACCTGGCTGGTGTTCCATAGCTTAAAAGGGATTAAAGGGGATTGAAAAGACATGGCAGTGTGTCAAAACCTTGTACCCCTGGTGAACATCAAAATAGCTGGTAAATGGATGTTCATCCCACTAAAAATGGTATTAATAGGTATTGATCCATACCCACATGAACATCCCTTTGGAAACTGGGTCAGTGGATCCAGTGGAGTGTCCACACAATTGGTACCCCAAAATCCACGAAAAATTGTCATCATTTCCCCTATGAAAAAGTATGACCCTTAAATCAATGAGGTAAATTCATCATGTTCAAATAAAGCCAAATATAATCATATCTGGTTATATACCCTAGTATATATATATATGTATCATTATATCCCCTATGATCTCATACTAGCCCATTCTATCCACATGAAAATTGGTGACATTCCCCACCTTGAGATCCTCGAATGCAGGTGACATCCGAAGCGACAAAAATCTGCGGCAACTTCCAGTCACAAAGCGCCCTGGTCGCGGCGGTACCCGTGAGGTACCGGGAGGTACCCGTTGAGGCGGGCTCTGTGGATGGAAAGTTTCCCGAGTGGGTTTCCGGTCCCAAAAAAAGGCCCTGGCAGCCTCTGGTTATGACTAACAGTTCGCCATGGAAAATCCCAACCATAAATGGAGGTTTCTAGCTGGGAAAATCGTTAAATTACCAGAGGGTAAATCATCGAGAAAATCATCGAGACTAGCTGCGCCATTCCGAAATGCCTGGCAAGTTATGGCAAGTTCCTCCATCTGCAAAACTTCGCTCCGAGTCTGCCCCCGTTCTCGTGGAATAAAAGAAACACATTCTGTTCACATCCATATTTTCGGAACGAGAAAGACATCTCCAATTGAATGATGATCATCAAATGATGATCATTTTAATGATCACGATATTTGATATCAATGGACATGGACAAAAATTGATGATAATTTTGAAGACTAATTCTGTCAATATTTGGATGATCAACCATTATTCCATAGTGGTGAAAATAATGGTTAATAATGGTTATTAACCATTATTAATTATCATTAACCATTATTAACCATTATTAACCACTATTAACCATTAAATTTGGATGATCAATTGGTCTCCATTTTCCAAGGGGCTTTCGGATTCACCGAGCGTCGCTTGCAAGGATCGCTTGGGACTCCGTTTCATGTGCATCGCCTCGGCGGGACGGGACGCCCAATTGGCTCCCAGGCCCTGGGCGCCTTGGATCTCCCGTGATGACATGACATGATATATAATCTAATCATTAATCATCTATATGTATATACACAGTCACATATATAATTGTATATAAATGTATATATATGTATATTATAAATATCTGTTCATATGTATATATGTATGTATGTATGTATGAATGAATGAATGAATGAATGTATGTATGTATGTATGTATGTATGTGCAACATAGAATCTGACAGTCTCAGAGGAAGATTCCAGAAAAAAACATAGAATCTTCATAGAAACATAGATACTAATTTACTAACTGTATCTTAAGCTGACTGTGACCAGACTGACAAGATGCTGTGGAATACATTTGGAGGTGGCCACCCAAACGTTTGAATCATAATTGTTCCCTATTAAAAATGGCCCTTTATCTATATTCAATGGTTGATCATGTCCATTGTTGCCCCCAATCATCCTTACATTTGTCGCTAAATTAGTGTTTGAAAGCCAACTGGTTTTGGGGTTTGGGCCCATTTTCAGAAACTCCCATCATATGGGTATGGGTTAATATGGGGTTAATATGGGGGTTAATATGGGTTAAATCCCCTGAGTTTTCACTTTCCATGTCAGGTTTTTGTGGATCGCATCGCAAAGGCACTGCAAAGTGCACGAAGCGTTGCAGATCTGCTCGGAGCGTCATGCAATGCGGTCGCTGTAAAGCCACGCCACAGCGAGCAGAACCTGTGGTGCGTGGCGCACTGAAGCCATGAATGATGGAGGTGTCACACCTGGGGACCGAAGGGAAGATATTTCAGCGATTACCCTCCAGTAAAATAACATAGACCCTGGCAGATGGGGGTTGGAAGACTAGTTTCCAATAGAAATTGATTGTTTTCAGGGTCTATGTTAATTTGCCAGAGGGTAGCATTTGATACATTTGATACAGTTGATACCTGCCCTGGTTTAAAACTAGTCACACCAAGCCGCTAGTTAGTTTGATCCATTCGGATTTGTTCGTCCTCATTTTCCCGAAACCTCGTCTATGGACCACCGGGCCGGGGGGGATTTCCCAGCTTGATGACACCAGCCAGGGTACTACATGTTTTTCCCCCATATCCCTGATTTTTTCCACCATTCTTGTGGGATAACTATGGACATCTATGGGCTTTTTTTGGGGATAAATCAATAAATCATGATGAATAACTATACCATATGGTATATCAGGGATGTGGTATATCAAAATGGGGGATATCTATACATATATCTATATATGGATAAATCATGATAAATCCCCATCAAATGTCCATAGATTTATCCATGATTTATCCATGATTTATCCATATATATATATACATTGAGGGTTCAAGCAGCTGTAGACCCAAATCTCCCCCGCAGGCGGTTTCACAAACCTAACCCAAGCCATGCCTTTCTCTACCCCATGCAGGCTGTTACTCCAAATGATAACACGGGCCGGTAAGCTGCACCAAATGCTGATTCTCGCGAATCCATGGTTCGTCATCATCCCAGTCAGTTGATTCATCTATGGTGATCACAATGGGGACCCTGAATAAATAAACCTGATATGAGAATATGTTCGTCTGTGACTGGCCTAAGCGATGAAAGTCTGGGTTTGCCTGAAATAAGGCCCGCTGAGATAGCACAAAGGACATAGAATTGCAATTGTCGAACAGGATAAAGCCGTGAGAATCTCTGTCGTAATGTTGTAACTCAGCGGCCGTGGCACCCTGGACAGTTTGAATGAAAGGAGGCTTCTGGATATACGTAGGCAAAACGAAATGGAGGCATTTGCCAAGGTGCTTTTGCCAGCGCGCGAAGGCGCCCGGAGCACAAGAAATTTGTACCGAGAATCTAAAATGGAATACTGTTTGGCCCAGTCTTCGACTCGGGCAACCACTTCTGGCAAAAATGGCTTTTGCAATGGCTGGAGCTGAGCCACCACTTCGGCCTGCTCACGTCGGAGGCGACTTTCGCTCTCCTGCTGCATGACTGCTTCCACAGCGCGTTTGCGGGTGATATAGCCCAAGCGCACCTGCAACCTGCTGCACACGGTGTTGACACTTTTATAGTGATAATTCTGGAGACATTGGCCCTCTTTCTGAAAATGCATCTATAGAATCAGAGACCCCAAGGTATTTTCAAGTTGACAATCTCTTTAGAATCGCTGCCCCCAAGTCACTCTCGTAGAGCCGTTTTTTGGTTGGGGGGGTTAGTTGGCCTTCTATAAAATCAGGCTCCCCAAGTGTCATTCATTGACAGCTGACCTGAATGCTCCAGTTGCTCTTGCCTACCTTACCTTATGCATTCCCAATTTTATAGAGCTCAAAGGCTCCAAGTCTTCACTGTCAACCTCTTCGATTATATACAAGGATGATCAATGATGATGAACGAATTGTTGTGGGAAATTTGTTCTGCCAATACTTCTCTATAGAATTGAAGAACATGACATACACCCAAAGAGAACAGATCCAACTATAGAATCGCAGTGGCTAAGGCTTTCTGCTGACTAGGACTCAGTGCTGTATTCAACATGAAATCGCGACAGTACGCAATTACTATAGGCGGGACCGCAGCGGGACCGCGGCGGGACCGCAAAATGTGGGAATTCCCACGATTCCAGGTTGCAGGCGGGACCGGTCCCGCCGTCGGCGGGACCACTTTACCTGTGAATTTATAGGAGCGGGACCGCATACCCCGTTTGGGAATTATAATAATATACCAGGGGGGGTCAGGTGATGTTTTGGAGGTGGGGTGTGGGAAGATTCTTGGGGAGGTGATGTTTTGGAGGTGGGGTGTGGGAAGATTCTTGGGGAGATATCTTGTCTATCTAGCGTTGTATCCCTGGATGTCTTCTAAATGGGGTCTCTGGACCGCGCATGTCTTCCAAGCGCTTTGTCTTCGACATGGCGCTTGCAAGTCTGCGGTTTCCAGCTTTCACTCCTGCCGCGCTATGCCTTTGGCATTGGGATTTTCAGCCTTGACATGGTCTCATTCCAAGCGCTCTATGTCTTGACCATGGCGCTTGCAAGTCTGCGGTTGCCAGCTTTCCCTCCTAGTGTCCATGCCTTTGGCATGGTGCTTTCGAACCTTCACATGGCCGCTCTCACTCCAAGCGCTCTATGTCTTTGGCATGGCGCTTTCCACATAGTGCACGGCTTGACTCTACTCATGCGGGCTTGCCATTGGATGCATGCGACGTGCCAGCAGCCACGTCAAATCACTCACATCCAGCTTTCCTGCTTGTCGTAGAAGACGTCTTCGTTTCCTTTCCTGCAGGCTATGGAGTACATGTCTTTCAACATGGGTTCAGCGTTCACATGTCCCACCTGCACTCACGAAAAGACACCGTATCCATGCATTTACATGCACTCTCCTGGTTCTGTAGTTCTTTGGTGGCTGCTGCTAACTGGCGTTTCAAATTTTTGCGCTCTTCCTTCAGCACAGCAACCCTATCAGCCGCGGCCGGTGGGGCTGCAGCTGCCGCGGCGTTTGCTCAAGGCGGGAGGCGGGCGAACAACAGGCTTGCTCCACTCAAACTGCATGCAGTCCTCAAGATGATCCTGTGTTCTCTTTGTGCTTGCCTGGTACCTCCTTTTCACCCCTGTTCACGACCCCAGAAACATGGCTACGAGAATGTGACAAAATGGTCATGCACCGATGTACCCTGATAGTATGTCTGCCAATGTGTGCTCTGCCGCGCAATTTTTCTCCCGGCTCGCACCTCGTCACAACAGAGCCGTGTACGCGTACGCCATACGGCGTCGCTCAGGCCAGATGCTTTGCATGGCTTCTTTAGAGGGCTTGCTGCCTGGAGGCATATGCAGTGGCATATCCATAAATTTTCGCAACTCCGTATGGAGGTGCGCCGTATCGGGCGGCTTCGCCGCACCAACAGATTCAAAAGTGCGTTTCCAACTCTTGCCGGCAAAGTAGCTGGGACACTGCATGAGTTCAAAAAGCCAGGCTAACGGGTCTATCAAACCCTCACAGGAACCTGCCCTCAGTTCCTGGTACTTCCTCTTCAAATGTGTTTTCAATGGGTGGAAACCTGCTATATCTAACGGTTGGATTTTGTCTGTACATCCGGCTGGTATGTACAGGAGCTGGACACCATTGCGCCGAGCGCACACCATGGTTTCCTTTGCGAGATGTGAGGACGCAACATCCAGCAACAAGATAGGTTGAAATGGATAAGGTTTTAAGACTTTGCCTAGATCGCGCACAATCTTGGTGATGTTCTTGCAGGATGTCCAAGCACTTTTCTGACGTACTATGTGCAGCGCCGTTTGTGGCAAGCGCCGCTGGCCCCTCAGCAACTTCTGTGTCAGCTTGGTCTCAGTCCCAAAAAGGTAGTGCGGCAACTTGCCTTGAATATGCGGCGCATCACAAATGATGCTCACATAGGTCAAAGCCCCTCGCACGTCTTGTTTCCGGACAGGCATGCGAAGACTGGCATGTCGTGGCAAAGCAACGCAGCCGGGCAATTGCAGCATGGTGTAGGGAATGCTAGTTTCGTCTAAATTCAAAAACAGCGGAGTCTTGTCCACAAACTTCGTGTTCACGTAGTAGGAGAGTAACTGCCAAAAGGTTCTCACCTGACAGGGCGAAGCCGAGCAGGGAGGCTAGGAAAACATGACCACATGTGGGAGGAGGTCCGAATTGCAATGAGCTTGCCCGGCCCCATTTTTGGAGCCGGAAAACGGTCGCAAAAACACGACCGTGCTTGGCGCCTTAGCCTGCACCGTGACTGGGTCCCTGTGCACTTGTGGACGTAGGACTCGGCGCCGCAGGTTCCACTTGGCTCGGAAGCGCTGCACCCATTGATTCACATGCCGGCGAGGCGGCAAACCCTCCAGGAGGCTGCCAAACCGCGCTTTCTCCCACGTGGCATAGACATCCAGCGATAGCGGTGCTACCCGACGTGGTTGCAAGCCAGAACCCAGTTGAAAGTGTTAGCCTCTGCCAGAAAAGCGGCTGCATGCCGCACTGGCCGTGCCCACGGAGTCGCGGAAGGTGAAAAAATGTGCTGCAAGTCTAAGTCTGTGGTGCTCAAAAACAAATCTTCCACCACAACCCGTGTTGTCCCTGAGGTCGGCTTGACTGCTGGCCACAGGGCAGCGAAGCGAAGCGCTAGCTCCATATTGCAGTCCGACAACACATAGACGGCAACGATCGCTTTGCAAGCAAGAGGGCTAAAACCTCCAGAGGCTGCTTCCTTCTTTGCTCGGTATCTGGCATGCTTGGCTTGCACTCCGGCCGCTCTGTTTCTGGCAAGGTCTGCTTGCAAAGTTGCAATGGTTTCTGCTAAAGCCACTGGAGTCGCCGCAGGTGCGTGAGCCATGGGGCAAGGCTGCGGCCACCTGGGTGCTGTCTTGGATGTCTTTGCATGGAAGCCTATACCCTTCTGTTGCTGGGCTGTGACTCTGTGGCATATGAATGCGAAAAATTGGTGCTGTTACAGCCATGTCCTGTGACTCATGTGGCGCTGGATCCACACCGAAGGCCCGACAGAGCTGCTGCATGCAATCTGTGAGTGATGGCTGAGCGGCGGCTGCAACAGATTCTCCATGCTGACCTAAACACAACCTCCTGGACTGCAACTCCTAGAAGGAACCCTTGCAACTCTGAGAAACAATGCACGTGCAGCATGCACCCACATGGCAGAAGCACATTGAGGGTTCAAGCAGCTGTAGACCCAAATCTCCCCCTCAGGCGGTTTCACAAACCTAACCCAAGCCATGCCTTTCTCTACCCCATGCAGGCTGTTACTCCAAATGATAACACGGGCCGGTAAGCTGCACCAAATGCTGATTCTCGCGAATCCATGTTTCGTCATCATCCCAGTCAGTTGATTCATCTATGGTGATCACAATGGGGACCCTGAATAAATAAACCTGATATGAGAATATGTTCGTCTGTGACTGGCCTAAGCGATGAAAGTCTGGGTTTGCCTGAAATAAGGCCCGCTGAGATAGCACAAAGGACATAGCATTGCAATTGTCGAACAGGATAAAGCCGTGAGAATCTCTGTCGTAATGTTGTAACTCAGCGGCCGTGGCACCCTGGACAGTTTGAATGAAAGGAGGCTTCTGGATATACGTAGGCAAAACGAAATGGAGGCATTTTTCCAAGGTGCTTTTGCCAGCGCGCGAAGGCGCCCGGAGCACAAGAAATTTGTACCGAGAATCTAAAATGGAATACTGTTTGGCCCAGTCTTCGACTCGGCAAAAAAAAACAATAAAAAAAGACCAAAACACACAGACCCCACAAGATACACAGAAACCAACTCTGCAAAAAATTCTTTTGCAATGGCTGGAGCTGAGCCACCACTTCGCCTGCTCACGTCGGAGGCCGACTTCGCTCTCCTGTGCATGACCTGCTGCTTCCCAACGCGCGTTTGCGGGTGATAAGCCCAAGCGCCCTGCACCTCTGCAACACGGTGTTTGCACACTTTTATAGTGATAATTCTGGAGACATTGGCCCTCTTTCTGAAAATGCATCTATAGAATCAGAGCCCCCAAGGTATTTTCAAGTTGACAATCTCTTTAGAATCGCTGCCCCCAAGTCACTCTCGTAGAGCCGTTTTTTGGTTGGGGGGGGTTAGTTGGCCTTCTATAAAATCAGGCTCCCCAAGTGTCATTCATTGACAGCTGACCTGAATGCTCCAGTTGCTCTTGCCTACCTTACCTTATGCATTCCCAATTTTATAGAGCTCAAAGTCTCCAAGTCTTCACTGTCAACCTCTTCGATTATATACAAGGATGATCAATGATGATGAACGAATTGTTGTGGGAAATTTGTTCTGCCAATACTTCTCTATAGAATTGAAGAACATGACATACACCCAAAGAGAACAGATCCAACTATAGAATCGCAGTGGCTAAGGCCTTCTGCTGACTAGGACTCAGTGCTGTATTCAACATGAAATCGCGACAGTACGCAATTACTATAGGCGGGCCCGCAGCGGGCCCGCGGCGGGCCCGCAAAATGTGGGAATTCCCACGATTCCAGGTTGCAGGCGGGACCGGTCCCGCCGTCGGCGGGACCACTTTACCTGTGAATTTATAGGAGCGGGACCGCATACCCCGTTTGGGAATTATAATAATATACCGGGGGGGTCAGGTGATGTTTTGGAGGTGGGGTGTGGGAAGATTCTTGGGGAGGTGATGTTTTGGAGGTGGGGGGGGGGAAGATTCTTGGGGAGATATCTTGTCTATCTAGCGTTGTATCCCTGGATGTCTTCTAAATGGGGTCTCTGGACCGCGCATGTCTTCCAAGCGCTTGGTCTTCGACATGGCGCTTGCAAGTCTGCGGTTTCCAGCTTTCACTCCTGCCGCGCTATGCCTTTGGCATTGGGATTTTCAGCCTTGACATGGTCTCATTCCAAGCGCTCTATGTCGTGACCATGGCGCTTGCAAGTCTGCGGTTGCCAGCTTTCCCTCCTAGTGTCCATGCCTTTGGCATGGTGCTTTCGAACCTTCACATGGCCGCTCTCACTCCAAGCGCTCTATGTCTTTGGCATTGCGCTTTCCACATAGTGCACGGCTTGACTCTACTCATGCGGGCTTGCCATTGGATGCATGCGACGTTCCAGCAGCCACGTCAAATCACTCACATCCAGCTTTCCTGCTTGTCGTAGAAGACGTCTTCGTTTCCTTTCCTGCAGGCTATGGAGTACATGTCTTTCAACATGGGTTCAGCGTTCACATGTCCCACCTGCACTCACGAAAAGACACCGTATCCATGCATTTACATGCACTCTCCTGTTTCTGTAGTTCTTTGGTGGCTGCTGCTAACTGGCGTTTCAAATTTTTGCGCTCTTCCTTCAGCACAGCAACCCTATCAGCCGCGGCCGGTGGGGCTGCAGCTGCCGCGGCGTTTGCATCAGCAGCGGACATGGCACTCAAGGCGGGCGAACAACAGGCTTGCTCCACTCAAACTGCATGCAAGCCTCAAGATGATCCTGTGTTCTCTTTGTGCTTGCCTGGTACCTCCTTTTCACCCCTGTTCACGACCCCAGAAACATGGCTACGAGAATGTGACAAAATGGTCATGCACCGATGTACCCTGATAGTATGTCGGCCAATGTGTGCTCTGCCGCGCAATTTTTCTCCCGGCTCGCACCTCGTCACAACAGAGCCGTGTACGCGTACGCCATACGGCGTCGCTCAGGCCAGATGCTTTGCATGGCTTCTTTAGAGGGCTTGCTGCCTGGAGGCATATGCAGTGGCATATCCATAAATTTTCGCAACTCCGTATGGAGGTGCGCCGTATCGGCGGCTTCGCCGCACCAACAGATTCAAAAGTGCGTTTCCAACTCTTGCCGGCAAAGTAGCTGGGACACTGCATGAGTTCAAAAAGCCAGGCTAACGGGTCTATCAAACCCTCACAGGAACCTGCCCTCAGTTCCTGGTACTTCCTCTGCAAATGTGTTTTCAATGGGTGGAAACCTGCTATATCTAACGGTTGGATTTTGTCTGTACATCCGGCTGGTATGTACAGGAGCTGGACACCATTGCGCCGAGCGCACACCATGGTTTCCCTTGCGAGATGTGAGGACGCAACATCCAGCAACAAGATAGGTTGAAATGGATAAGGTTTTAAGACTTTGCCTAGATCGCGCACAATCTTGGTGATGTTCGTGCAGGATGTCCAAGCACTTTTCTGACGTACTATGTGCAGCGCCGTTTGTGGCAAGCGCCGCTGGCCCCTCAGCAACTTCTGTGTCAGCTTGGTCTCAGTCCCAAAAAGGTAGTGCGGCAACTTGCCTTGAATATGCGGCGCATCACAAATGATGCTCACATAGGTCAAAGCCCCTCGCCCGTCTTGTTTCCGGACAGGCATGCGAAGACTGGCATGTCGTGGCAAAGCAACGCAGCCGGGCAATTGCAGCATGGTGTAGGGAATGCTAGTTTCGTCTAAATTTAAAAACAGCGGAGTCTTGTCCACAAACTTCGTGTTCACGTAGTAGGAGAGTAACTGCCAAAAGGTTCTCACCTGACAGGGCGAAGCCGAGCAGGGAGGCTAGGAAAACATGACCACATGTGGGAGGAGGTCCGAATTGCAATGAGCTTGCCCGGCCCCATTTTTTGAGCCGGAAAACGGTCGCAAAAACACGACCGTGCTTGGCGCCTTAGCCTGCACCGTGACTGGGTCCCTGTGCACTTGTGGACGTAGGACTCGGCGCCGCAGGTTCCACTTGGCTCGGAAGCGCTGCACCCATTGATTCACATGCCGGCGAGGCGGCAAAACCTCCAGGAGGCTGCCAAACCGCGCTTTCTCCCACGTGGCATAGACATCCAGCGATAGCGGTGCTACACCGACGTGGTTGCAAGCCAGAACCCAGTTGAAAGTGTTAGCCTCTGCCAGAAAAGCGGCTGCATGCCGCACTGGCCGTGCCCACGGAGTCGCGGAAGGTGTAAAAATGTGCTGCAAGTCTAAGTCTGTGGT
>CAMXCT020000538.1:222963-239537 GCA_947184155.2 Cladocopium goreaui | reverse complement strand
CTACCAAGGCGAAGATCCCGGACATGACCTTCTGACCACAAGTGAGGCCGTCCAGCAAGGGTTTGGAATCATAGATGCGGGTGAATCACACTACCAGCTGAGCTACCTCGAAGTGAAGGTCCAGCAGCCCGAGTACTGCCAGTGGCTCATCAAAACCCAGCAAGAAGGTCCCTGCTGCTATCGCCTGCGGCGTCCCGCCCTGTGGCTGGAAGACACCAACGATATGACCATGAACCTTCCGCCCCATGACGGGCAACAATAAAGATGCGACCGGCAGCTCCAGCAAGAACCAAGCGCTGATGAAAGTCATGCAACAGAAGATGGAAAGTATGGAAGAGGAGCCGGAGGAAGTCCGCGGACGTCACCACAAGAAGTCCAAGACGAAGGCAGCAAGAGCACACCGTCGTGGGAGATGATGTCGCAGAATCCAGTCAACCAGTGAGAGAGCTGCCACAAGAAACCTGACCTGCACAGTAGATCAAAATCTCTGTGGACCACGCAACGGCCAGGAAGAAAAACAAGTGAAAACCACCTTGACAAATGAGGCTGTTAGGTTCTTGCAAGATTTCAACCAGGACATTACTGCCAATGCCTTTCGTGACGTCAGCCGTCGCAGCCCTTTTGTTTTGATGGAGGTAGCATGCAGTCCTGATAGTAGACTATCGGCAAAGATACAAAAGATCACGGGCCTGAAAGGCTCAGCAATTGGTTGTTCCCACTGGTCAGGAAATGACTTGAGCACAGGTGATGGGGTCAGGCTCACTTTGGGACTATAGACCATCACAAACCCATGCATTTACAATGTACACATAGCCACCGGGTGCGGACCCTACTCGCCAATACAGAACTTGAACCTGCGGAGTGGGGGCCAAAAACAAGAGTTAGAGAACAAGCGGCGGCAGGTTTGAAACAATATGTTGGAGGATTGTGTGTACGCCACTACTGCAGTCAAAAAGACATACATGTGGTTTGGGAATGGTCGGAATAATGTCAAGCATGGAGACTTCCGATTGTTCCAAAAGTGTTGAAAAAGTATCAGTTGTTTGGGGCTGTGACTCATGGTCATGGTTGCCCAGCGAACTTGCGTGAAACAAAATGAAACAAAAACAGGGCAGCTACGTAGAAAAGGATGGAAAATCATGACCGCTCACAAGAGATTTGCTGAGATGATGAACTTAAGGCGCAACTGCCCTAGAAACTATAAACATGCCGCATGTGAGGGAGCTTTCACACTAAAGACGGCATATTACACTTCTGAGTATGTGAGGCGGTACTGTAAGGCCATACTGCATGAAATGTCCTTTTCCCAGCTGGCTCAAGAGCTTAATGGAACCTCACAGGTGCCACTTCTTTTTGGGAGCAGCCTTCAACGCGTGTGCCCAGAACTGTTGTAGCATTCAACTGACATCAACTGCGGAATGTGCATTTGTGACTTGGGGAAGGAAACACCAGTGCCTTGGGTAAGCTTGGGCGATTTTTTTGTTGGGGAAAAAGATTTCACTTCTGAAAAAGACCGCAAAGTCCTTGAACAAAAACTTTACAAACTTCATGCCGCCACAGGTCACAGCAGTATCCGGAACATGGTCATTGCTCTTGAGAAAAGAGGGGCCCCAAAACATGTTGTTGACATGGCAAAAGGTTTCTGGTGTGCCGTGTGTGAAGAACATGGGAAACTGAAACCACGACATGCGGCGTCTGTGGAACCACTACCACCAAAGTGGGCGACAGCGTGCGCTGATGGAGGACATTGGGTTCACCCAGGAAATAATGAAACCTATGGCTTTGCCATTCTTATTGATGAGGGGTCACGATTCAGGGCTGCTCATATCTTGTGTCAAGAGAAGAAACAAACCATGTCAGCCAGGAGGTTTCTCTGTTATTTTCAAGAAGGTTGGACCCAATATTTTGGCAACCCCAAAACCTTAAGATTAGATCCGGCTGGTGCTTTTAGATCAAAGGAATTTGAAGCTTACTGTGACAAACACAGTATCTACTTGAGGCTCATTGGAAGTTTGGGGTCTTTGAACAGGCCACACGGGGTTTGAAAGGAATCATGAACCGTCTGGCCACTGAGGACGGAGAAATCACCTCAACTGAGGCAATAAACACTGCAGTGCGGGTGTTCAACGCGAGCGAGCGCGAGAGAGAGAGAGAGAGGGTTTTCAACAGTTCAACATGCACTTGGAAAGTCACCTGACTGCACTGGACGGTTTGTGAACAGTTTGGATGGTAGGGCTGCGGAAGCATTCATCGAAAACCCAAACGCCGAGTTTCAAACAAATGTGGAAAGAATGCGTGCAGCCGAACAAGCTCACTCCCAGTGGGCTGCAAAAATAAGAAAATCAAAAAAGCCATGAACTCTCGGGGACATAGGATGTTGAACTTCTATCCTGGGGATTTAGTATACTACTGGAGAAAACAGTTACCCAAATCTATGAGTGGTAATAAAAATTGGGATTTCTTGGGGCATGCCAGGGTTTCACTGAAACGAAACGAGACACAGACGGAGAGCTGACTCCCGGAAGTGCCATTTGGGTTGTAAGGGGAAGACGGCTGTTGAAATACATTCCTGAACAGCTCAGACATGCCACACATAGGGAAGAGCTGTTCGAAGGTAGATGACATGGACAAAAAGGCACCATGGACCATGCCTAGGATGGTAGGTAAGTCAACTAGGAAAACAAGAGTATGACGACCTGACCAAGGATGTCCCATCCCTGGAGGAATGGCAGCGAAATCAGGATCCGGAACAGATGCCAAATGTGGCAATGGACGAACCAGCATCAAGTTCATCCGGACCACCACCACCAAGATTGCGACACAGCTATAAGAGACCAGCGGAGGGCACCAGGGTTCACCAAGAAGGCACGGAAAAACAAAGTGGTGATAACCTGAAACGGAGCAGGGGGATTCCAAAGAAATTGCTGATGAGGACTTGTTTTGGGCTGTTTGGTGGACTGATGTTGATTTCTCTAGCGTGGGGGAAGAGAACCAACAAGTTTGGATTAACCCCGAAACTGCGGTTGAGGTTGCCATTGATGTTCCTACCACTAGAAGGGGGAGAACAACAGTTCGAACATGATATCCAGGGTTATTTCGTGGGTGCCCTCAAACGTCGTGCGGTAGAAGTGAGTGAGAAACGGATGGATCCAGAAACGAAACAGTTGCTTGATGCTGCGAAACAAATTGAGGTGAAAAACTTCACAGGTGCACAGGCTTTTGAGGCCATACCGGACCACATGAACCCCCCCAAAGAAATTGCTGCTAATGCGTTGGATTCTGGCCTGGACAGCCAAAGATGATGGAACTACCATACGGAAAGCTAGGGCTATTCTTCTGGGATATCAAGATCCAGGGCATGAACATCGGTCAACCACAACACCTGTTATTGTATGATCCGTCAGAGTTGCCAGCCGCAACTTCAGTATGCCGCTTGGAAGAAATGGAAGACCCAAAAAGGCGATGTGTCCCGAGCTTTTCTCCAAGGACGTGAGTATCCCGGGAGGTTATTTTGCATACCATGTGATGAAATATGCACAGCCATGGATCTGGAACCTGGACCAATCACCCGTGTCAAAAGAAGCTGTTACGGTTCCTATAGAATGGTAATGGTATCGTAGTTTTCCAGCTTTTTCGAATGAATAGGACTGGAGAAACTTTGAAGTGACCCACGCATGTGGGCCTGCAGACACGAGGGTATTCTTAAGGGGCTTATCATTTGTCATGTGGGTGATTTTCTGTTCAGTGGACCTGAAAAAGACACGTCATGGAATGAACTCCTGGTTAGAATCAACCAAGAGTTTTCGTAAGGAGATTGGCAATCGGGAGAACTCATTCAATGTAGAGTTGAAATCAAAGAAATGGAAGATCACAGCTACCAGTTGTCTCAGCCGCAGTACACTGAAAGAATGAAGTAAATTCCTGTTCCAGACACTCGAAAGCGAGAAGGAAACAGCCCAACAACAGACTGGGAACGAAGCCAACTACGAGCTGCATTGGGAGCTCTCAGCTAGCACGCGCAGCAGGTTGCGCCACACGTCAGTGCGGAAGTAAGCCTGTTGCTGAGTGAGGCCACAGAAAGCACAGTGGACGCGATCATCAGGACTCAGGACCAATAAATTTGATATGATTTGATAAATTTGTGTATGCAACTAGGATGCGTAAGGACCACATAAGGACCACAAGATCACGATACACAGTTTTCCGGAGGACACCGAACTGGGGTTGCACATGTGGTGTGATGCTGCTGGGCAAAATCGAAGGGATGGTAGTAGTACCCAGGGGCTGTTTTCGGGAATGACTCCTCTTAAACTGTTGGATGGGAACATGGAAAAGGTAACACCAGTTGCTTGGCATGCAAACAAAATAGACCGAGTAGCACGAAGCCCAGGGGCTGCTGAGGCAACAGCGGCCGTCAATGGTGAAGATTTGCTGTTCCATGCTAGGTTTCAATAGTTTTGAAAAAGACAAGACTGTGAACAGACTGGAGTGATAATTTCGGATTCTCGCTATGTGCTTGACAAACTCAACATCGAAGAATTGGCTACAAAGGGGGCCGAAAGGAGGACCGATTTAGAGTTGATGTGCATAAAATGTGCGCAGCAACGCTATGGCGTGATCGTTCGCTGGGCGCACTCAGAGGCTTAGCTAGTAAATGCCTTGAGGAGCACAAGAGATCGAGCTCTACTACCAGTTCAATAGCCAATGGCGACTTGTGAGTGATGAACAAATGAGATCAGCCAGGAAAAGAAGAGAAACCGGACTTCAAGCTTTAGACCAAGCACCACAGAAGACACAAAACACACATTCACACATGCAAAAAGGAGTCAGCTGCGTTTGATTTGGAAAAAGGTTTGAACTTCGAGGAAGTGGAGCGGATGCAAGTGAAATCACTTGTACGGAGTCACACTTGCAGGTGACCCAGTTGTTCATGCGCAGTCAATCCTGGCGCAAGTGGAAGGAAAATAGGATATCGTGCGGTGCCCGATTTTGTGATAGGTTTCCATTTGACGCTAGCCATAGAAGGCCTTTGGCTTGAACGGCTTCTACCATCAAGCTCCACCGCTTGCATGTTATACATGTATATGTTTAATGAGTTGTGTGTGTGGTCATAAAAGGGGACGGTCATTCTCCCATTCGTCGGGGTTAATATACCCATTGTATCCCATGGTGAGAAATCCACTGAAATTCCACATGATGGTGGGATGACCATACCCCATATGCCATGTGTTTGACCATGCCATGCCATGCCTGTTTCGAAAGGTTGTTCCTGGATCACGTTGGGACCCCTAAAGCACACCAGGATCGAGCTGTCAGTCTCATCCGAGCTATCAGTCTCATCGACCTGGTGATCGGGAAGATGCAGATGCTGAGCGTTATCATGGCGTTACCATGGGGCTATCAGTTCTCCAAACGGTCCAAACGGTCCAAACGGTCCAAACGGTCCAAACGGTCCAAACGGTCCAAACGGTCCAAAGGGTCCAAAGGGTCCAAAGGGTCCAAAGGGTCCAAAGGGTCCAAAGGCATGTCTCTGTAGTTTGTCAGTAGGGAAACAGAGGTGGTAGACCAATGCCATCCAATGGCTACGGTTAGCGTGAGAGTGTGTGAGAGAGAGAGCGAGAGCGAGAGAGAGAGAGTTTTAGGGAGAGAGAGCGAGACAGAGAGCGGAAAAAAATGAAAACAATCACAGCCCCATGGCTGACACGTGATAAGATGTGATAAGATACAAAGCCATAGGCCAAGAACCTCACGTAACTGTAGAGCCCTTATTCAATGAATCCAGATATATCCAAAATTCCTTCCCCAAAAAAAGGAAATAGACAGAATAGATTAATTTTGCTTTATCACTTGCTGCCTGAGAATATTCCGGGTGCATCATCCTCGTCCTCGAGTTTGCCAACTGCATCTCCGGCCCCGTCCTCCCGAGCAGTGCCTATGCCAAGGCGCTAAGAGGGGCCGTTTTTGGAGTTTTCGTTGCCATGGTGCACATTGCTGGATTTTGCTGATTATCTACAAGTGTTCACAATGTCTGTATTTTTTATATATATACAGTATATGATATAATATAATATAATACAATATAATATAATATAATTTTGTACAATATATATACTATCGTTTATTATGTACTGTAGTTTTATGTTTGTGATGTTGAGTGGACCAGTCATTGGGCAGTTGAACTGCAGCGGTTAGGAAATTTGTTTGGAAACCTTTCTGCATCTATTTTTTTTTGGAGGAGCGTAGTTGCCAATGGTCATGCATGTAATTTTTTCTTATCCCAGTGCCGGCTGAAAAACCGCGACAGGTTTTTCGCAACATACCTTACGGGTCCTGCAGAAGTAGTGCCCATTGAGGCTTGGCAACGGGTGCATACTCTATGTTTGAAGAATGTTTTTGGTGGAGCATGTGTTTGAGACAGGTTCACCGATTCTTTTCTGACACTCACCCGTACCATTTAGGCGGTGTTTCCGCAAACCTCTGGTTTCCTCTATCAAGTGTGATGATTTTTTTAGCTAGACATTTTTTGGAACAAAATGAACAAAACTCGTTGTAACAAAAAGATGCAAAAAGTGGAAACTGCTAGTTTACAATTCGGTAATCGTGAGCCGTGTGCTGTATGGGTTGGAGCCCCTTGAACCTACAGAAACTATTGGTCAGATGCTCGACGCTTTCCAACTAAAAGGATTGCGCAAGATTCTCAATTTACACACCACACGATGCCTTAGAGGCCCCTTCGGTAGGCCCACTTCGAAAAATTAAACCGCTGACTGAGATTCTCGAGGAGAAATGTTTAAGACTTTTGGGGAATGTGCTCAGACGGCCAAGATCGCATCCTCAGCACCAAGTCACTTTCAATTCGATTCTTGCGAGACCAAAAGCCCCTAGGTTCAGTAGAGTAGGCAGACGCAGAAAAATTTGGACAACAGAAATATGCGCAAAGCTTGGGAAATTATTCAACAAACCGATAATACTCAGCCAAATGTTCCTTTTGATCCAGCCAACCAGGCAATTCGGGAGGCATTAATGCTGCGGCGCGGAACTACCAAGCCCCTTTTGACTGATTCCCACCATCTAAATTTCAGTCATATGATGACTACGGTAGTCCCTCCTTGAATACACTCTTTTGAATGTGCTCTGTTTGAACGCTACTCTATGTGAATTCTGCCCTGCGCATCTCTCGAGGAAAGTTGATCGCAGTTACAGATATGATAGCGCTCAGATGCGCTCAGTTTGAACATCTCTTTGTGAACCTCTCCATGCGAACTGAAATTCCGGCAAGTAAGACCATCTTGCAATGCTACTTGACAATTTGATTATCGATTCTTGATTCTGAATAACAAACAATTAAGCCCGAAGTGAGAGTTCTTCTTGTACAGTGGTAGCACTCTTTTTTCAAAGTTTTCCTCCTGTCCATAGGATCCATAGGTTCCTTCGTTTCTTTATTCACCTTGTTCACACAGCAGGGTTTAGGGCCAACGGCCGTGTGAGTACAGCAAAGGTGGCTTGGGGCAGCCAAACAAAAAGTGTGATGACTTGGGATCACTCAAGAACAGTGCTTGCAAGTGCAGATGTTAAGTTGCACCAACGGTAAGCCAATCATAACCTCAGGTGTCGTTTCAAGCCGCTGTACACTGTAGGCCAGATTGTTGGAAGCTTTGGCAAAGAGAGTTGGATGAAACGCAAGACCCATGCAGATATAAACCAGGTCAAAGAAAGACATGTACCCGCATGTTTTGTTCAATGATGTTTATAATGATCATGGACCGCAAGGAACTCAGGCTTGAGCTTCCAAGTATTTCGCAACGGGGCTTAACTTTCGTTTGTCTTGTTGCAGCATTGCAGTATGGAAATATAGAAATAAATATATATGAAGCAGGCCCCAATTATGCCTATAGAATTGTAAAGATAGGATACAATATCCTGTAATATCCTATAATACATTTTTATAAATTTGAAATAGTTTAATATGACATAACACAATATAGCATGATATGGTACATAGTGTATCATAGTATCATACATAGAGTAATTTCATTGACTTGAATATTATATTGAACGATATTCTGTAATGTAATCTATATTTTTATATATAATATGATATCATATAATCTTAGGGTCGGATTAATTTTAATAAGGCCTGTATTGTTTTTCAGGATTTCAGTTTCAATCAATGAGAAAAGAATCTCACAATATAGGACATCATCACACTAATCGGTGTACTACATTATATAGATGCAACGGGAATGTCCGAAAAAGTGGATACCTGATTTCTCCCACCAAAGGGATCCATTTGCGGTCCGACCATTCTTGGACATACCGTTTTTATCCGTTTTTTCAAGGGGAACATGACACTGTTGGAGCTGCTCCGACCGGTGCAGGATTCTGACTCCTCAATGCCTGCCACGGGACAGACGAGCAGGCCCCGGGCAGCAAGGTGAGGGAACTGGGGATGTAAAATTTCATGGTTCAAATATGTTAGAAGGTTTATTCCGAAACTTGCCAAGAAGTCCCTTGTAGCCTACAGTTCCAGCTGAAATTTATTTGTGACTATAAAAATGACCAAGTAGGACCATAAAAATACTGCAACTAAATGGTTAATGAATGTTAATGAAAGACATTTAGTTTTCCAGTGACATCCCCAGATGCTCTGGTGCCATGGCCTATTTTTTCAGGTTAGGTCCTCGACAAAGTGAAGACGTGTCGATGCCTATGTCTACGGCACCTTCGGACGAGCAGACCGTGCAGAATTCGGGCAGTCAGACAGGGAGCCAGGCGTACAGTACTATGTGGCTTGCTTAAAAAGTTTGAAAGATCCAGTGATCAAGGCACCCGGAGCTATGAAAACATACAAAAATATCAAAATTATGATAAATTATGTACACAAAATATATGATATATATATATATAAATAATATGTATAAATATACAGATTTTTTGTACATGATATTGTATTATTTGTATTGTACACATATATATATATATATATGTATATATATATATATAGATCGAATCCAATGATTTATGGTGACGCCATGTGCGGTTTAGGCTACTGCTGATATTTGGCCAAGTGGTGGAATTCGTGCGACCAAGGTATGGCACGTCTGCCCTTGCGAATGCCACAACTGCAACGACCAATTCCAACTCATCGGGATCAGATCCTTGACACAGCCATGGGCCATGGACTAAACCTGATGACCTGCTGGATTTGATGGATGAATTTCTGTGCCGATGTCCCATAAGATGCTGCATTTGGATGCATTTGGAACTTGCTCAAGGAAGTACAGTAATTGATTCTCGCTGGTTTTGCCTGTTAGGTCCGTGTACTTCAGTCCTTGGCAGGTGTGTTTCAATATGCGCATATCAAGATGAGGCATGTGTTGAAGTTGGGACGTAATTCCGAAAAAGTTGTGGCTGGTTACTTTCCTGGCACCAGCCTAAGGATTTCGATATCCCAGGCAACCAAGCTGCAGAAAACAGAGCAAATCTGTCAGACGATGCCAGATACTTCTTCTCTTGAAGTGTGGGTCGTCAGATCGTCCAATTTGCATCTGAGGCGTGAGCCAAATCTCAAGTGAAGAGAGCAAGGAAAGTGAGCCCCCTCCGGCTCCCCTGCAGGTGCGACTTGTGGCGCTTGGAGCATGAGTAGACGAGCAAAGTGGGATTTGATTGGCTGTGGAGGATTTTGGTGATTGGATGTGCAGATCAATCAAGCCAGAGCATTATGTTCAGGGTGACTCTTCTGCTGGCACAGGGGAGAGGGTGCGGGAGCGTAAGTCAGCCAGGCAGTCAGTCAGCCAGGCAGTCAGTCAGTCAGTAAGCCCGTATAGCACGTGATTCACACAGCACAACAGCATACAGTACCATAAACAGTACCATACACTATCACGAACTGTTATAGTGTGCAACTCAACTGGAGCGGCTTTACAAATGCCAGGTGTTCAACAGCCTCGAGCAGCATCAAAATGGCACCTGCTCCTTGGGCACAGAATGTTGGTGGGCCCCCTCGCAACCCCAAAGTTGCAAATAACTAAGTAAGAATTATTTTCAGACAGACATGTGTCATGCAGTTTTTGGTCCAAGTTGAACTTGAGAACCATCTCTCCAGTCGGTCCTCCGTCCTACTGGAAGATCAAATCATGAATGACGTGTCCAGAGTCTAGATATGTCTAGAATTGTCTTGATGGTTCTAGATGGTTCCAGATGCAGGAGACTCCTACCATCGGCGATCACTGAAGGACACGTTCTCCTGAAAAAATGCATCGCAAAGTGGCTTTGAGCGGTGGTTTCTGACATTTTATGCAACATTCTGCAACACCTCCTAGGTAAACCGTGCCGGTTCTTCCAGTTGCACCTTGGCCTCAGTGGGAAAACATCCAGGCGGACAGTTTTGATTCAAGGCACGCTTGAACCTGGACAGTGCTCATAGGCTTTCATATATACACCATTTCCATGTCCATCCATTTCCGGGGTGCCCATTGGGTGCCCATTTGTGGAGCTTTTTGACAAGGAAAGAGACCGGCTGCCGACTTGGAGACACTTGCAGGTGGGATTCGCATGGTGAATCATCGCGGGTGGGTAATTGAACGTGGCATACGTGGCGGCGTTGCGTTTTTGATGTTTGTGGATTCTGTGTCGTGTTGCGATGTGTTGCGTTTATCAATGGATTTCATGTTTTTTGTCACGTTTGCGTCTCATTTCCGTCGGATTTCATGATTTTCTGTGCGCAGGACAATAAAATTTGACATTGTATCCCCAGAAAACAACTCTGTTTCTGACGGGTCATGCCACAAAGTGATAGTGCGGGCATTGTTTTGGCACATCAAAGTGGTCCCGTTTTTTTTCTGCAGAGCCGGTGACACCAGTTTGGTTATACATTTGTGCCAAGGTCTTGCCAGAAAGAGACAACCCCACTCCAAGTTGTCACGTAGCACATCCTTGGCGTAGCCCCCCAGTCGTAAAAATAGTGACAACTACACGTTCGGTTGTCCACCAGTAGGCTGAATCATCATGAATCATCGAGGTATGATATTAAAGGGACAGATCAAAAACCTATCTGGACCTATCTAATCTATGTAGTGAAGCAGGCAGCACTCTTGGAGAAGGTAATGGAGGGAGAAAAAGAGAGAGAGAGAGAGAGCTGCAGGCATGGGCAGTGTGACTAAACTTGTTAAACGTATTCGGTGTGGTTACTGTACTACCCCACATGTCACTACAGACTCAGTTTTGTGACATGCTGCAGATTTGTTGTTGAACGATGTTGAAGTCGAAGCGTACTTTGTTCATAGTCCAGCTGCATCAGTTGCATCGCGACTGAGGTTTTGCCACTTTTGCTCTAGAGAACAAGCGAAATCAGATCGTCTCCGGGTGAAATACGAAGTGCGCAGAAACAAGCGGCTGAGATCCCTTCATGGCATCTTGGCCTCATGGTATTGGGGGGGCGGATGTACTCCAAAGGGGTATTCTGCAGGATTCTGCACGGATGTTGGACTTTGACTCATTGCAGCTGATTTGGAAATGCTACTGTGGCTCGTCACCTGGAAGTGCATACATTCGGAGATCCCGTGAAATCCTCGGCAGCATTTTGGTTAGTTTCCCGACTTCCCTGTCTCCATCCAAGGGCTGTTGAATCTCCCCAGACATTGCTGTAAGGCTGTAAGGTGTCACACACTTGCTCAGAACTGTCATCGCGAATTTTGTTGTGGAATGCATCTTACGTGCAAAAACACTCCAATTACACCTGACAGGAATGGGTCGGTGAAGAGACCCGACAAAGTATCAAGAAGCTACCATGGCCATAGCCAGTGCAGAAAATCGTTGAATTGGAAGCTGACCCTTCCCCTTTCAACTTGAAAGTTGAAAAAAAGATTGCGAAAACCGTACAGAAAAAGAAGTGATTTCAGGTTGTTTGAAAACAACCTGGTGGTTCTTGGGTTAGCCACTGCCCCTCAGGTACGCAGAGCTGATCGGGCTCTGTATCACCACAAACTGACAGTGTCTTCGTTGGGCGGTGTCTGTCAGTCGTGCACTGCCCCTGCAAATCTGAAATGCAATACAATGAAATCAAGACCTAAAAGAGGAACAGAATACCGGAAGTCCAGCAGGTTAGAAGTTTGACATCTCTTCAGATGGTTCACACACACGCCGCTGCCGCGGGGCTTTTTAAGGCTCCGGGAAATGAGATGAAGGCGAAGATGAAAGGGGAATGGAAGTGAGGTGACGATGAGAATGAGATAATGACAGTTACTTACCCGGGACACGAGACGGGGAACGCAAAAGAGGACGGGAAAAAGGGAGAACAACACCAACACACCTAGCCGCTACCTAGCCCAGAAAGGGCAGACCCTGAAAGGGCAAGGGAAAAGAAAAAGTGGACGGACGAAGGGCCAAACACCGACCAGAGGAGGGGGGGAGGACGTAAGTGCCTGACACAACCTACAAGGCGAGAGCCAAAACTTACCTCGGCACGCGAAGGACCCAAACCTGACCTAGAGAGGGAGCACGCATGAGATAGGAGACCTACGGGGAACTAATTAATAAAAAATGCATCCACAAAGTCATGCATGATTCGCGATAAGGGTCAAGGCCCTCGGTAGTCATTTCAAAATATTTCAAACCCTTTGAACAGCTTAAGCGTTCAACCCTCGAATTAGTGCACCATTGAACTTCACCAAAACAACCAAAAGAAAGTGACCACACCTAAAAGGCATGTCCTGAAGCCTAAACCTTGTCATGTTGCAATGCTACAAGCTGAGCACTCTCTCGAGCAACGTTGGAAAAAGAAGGTTGCCGCGGCTTCCAGCTATGCAGACATTCAAACCAAAATTAAAGCCCGAGACAGCGGAAAATTGCTCAACCGAGACTTCCGACAGGGTGAGAATCGAAAAAATGCCATTTGTTATATCTGTTTCACTTTACTCAGACGAATTACTAGGTTAAAAATGTAAATTCAGAGATCAAGTCGAAAAGGATCCAACATCCTACCTAGACAGGTATTCCCCGAGGGGTTCACGACATCGTGTCGAACCGACGTAAGTAACACACTTGCTCAGAACTGTCATTGCGAATTTTGTTGTGGAACGCATCTTACGTGCAAAAACACTCCAATTGCACCTGACAGGAATGGGTCGGTGAATAGACCCGACAAAGTATCAAGAAGATGGCCATAGCCAGTGCAGAAAATCGTTGAATTGGAAGCTGACCCTTCCCCTTTCAACTTGAAAGTTGAAAAAACACATTGCGAAAACCGTACAGAAAAAGAAGTGATTTCAGGTTGTTTGAAAACAGCCTGGTGGCTCTTGGGTTAGCCAGCGCCCATCGCGAGAAAATAAAATTGGATGCGGGGACACAGAGCTGATCAGGCCCTGTATCACCACGAACTGACACTGTCTTCGTTGGGCAGTGTCTGTCAGTCGTGCACTGCCCCCCTGCAAATCTGAAATGCAATACAATGAAATCAAGACCTAAAAGAGGAACAGAATACCGGAAGTCCAGCAGGTTAGAAGTTTTCCATCTCTTCAGATGGTACACACACACAGACATATACAAGATGCCAAAAGTATTGGAAAGTTGTGCGAAGGGCAGTTGAAACATGTTAAACTTGAGGACAAGCGGAGGTGGCATTCAGCTATTCTACAAGCGGGGAGGAGTAGCAGAGTTGGAGAACGCGCCAACCGGTCGTTGGTCTGCCAGCGGAGCAGGGGGGTGGCCTTCCTGCGCAGTGAGCGCATGCGTATCACATGGGGATACATGGTGTACGCTTGCGGGAACTCGGTATTGGTTTAATTTGACCAGTGCCTTGTTTCGAGGACACAATCGCCGCAGGCACAGTCGCGGAGAGCCAGCAACAGAGCTGCTGCAAGCATCCGTGAAATGACAAAAAGCTGCTTTTGCAGAATGCCTTTTGAAGAATTATTTTGATTTTATTTTGTAGCTTCTGCGCGCCTGAATCATGAGAAGTTCAAGTTCTTTGTTGAAAGCAGAAGAAAGTAGAGCACACTTAGGGACAGCCGGTCCTCCAAGAACAGTGGCATTGAGAAGCAGTGTGCGCAGATTGCTTTGTATTTAAAACTTTATGTATGTTGCCCCTGTTTTTCCAGCCGCCCGATGTCTTAGTGACAGATGGCAGATGCTGGAAGAGCAGTGGGGAAGACCAGAAACCTTGCTGGTACAGAGAATTGGGGCATGTTTTTACATGTCCTGGATAGCAATACCCTTCGAAAAATGAGAGGACCCCACAAAGATTTTTGCACTTTGTAGTGTTACAGGCACCGGCGTTCTTCCCCGCATCTCAAGCATGCTCCGCTGGAAGGCCTCAAGCAGGGTATGGTGATGTGGCCCGATACATTATGACTCTGTTGTGCTTTGTTCATTTCGGATTTTTTCTGAACATGTCACGAGCATCACAAGTGTGCGGGGCCAAAGCTGTATACCTTGCCATGGCCGTTTGATCCGGCGAAATATATCTCAAAATGGTGGCAAGGAGATGGAACAGCGGGCACATGGGCACATGTTTATCCTCATTGTGTTTTGTAATGTGTTTTAATCATACCTGAGACACAACCGTTGCCATGTGCCACTTTCTCCAGACATGACTGTGACATCTCCACCTTCGCAGCTGCCCAACCTGTGGCAGGTTCGAATTTGGCAGCCAGCTCCACGCAAACACTCTAAACAGACATGAACACAATAAATAAACGACTCATGATCGTCCTCATCCTCGTCCTCATCCTCGGCCTCATCCTCGTCCTCATCAACATCCGCATCAGTATCATCATCACCATCATCATTGTCATCATCATTAACATCAACATCATCATCATCATCATCATCATCATCATCCTCATCCTCATCCTCATCGTCGTCGTCATCATCATGGCTATCGTCATCATTGTCGTCCTCCTTTTTTCGTCGTCGTCGTCGTCGTCGTCATCATCATCATCATCATCATACGACATTTACATCATCATGTAACCTTACGTATGTGTATATATATATATATGTGTATATATGTGTATATATATATATATAACTATGAAATATATAGTGTATATATGTATATATGTGTGTGTAGCATGGTATAGTATGGCATTGCATGGTATGGTATGGCATGGTACTCACATGCACTGTGCCATGGACTTTCAGCATAAATTGACTTGTCCCCGGTTGTACTTCCTGACAGGCTTCCGGACCTCTGGATTTATAATGTGTGTGTCTCTACCTTGAAAGAAATGCATTGAACGAAATCAGGGTGGATTGAAAAATCCAGCAGCTGACAAAGAAGATGTTGGTCACTTTGGGTTTGGATCTGTCTCGGGTAGTTGACCATTTTTGTCGTTTTTGCGACAGCTCTAGATTGGCATCATCAGCTAGCTGACTCATCAAACAGTATGTATGTATGTAATGTATGTATGTAATGTATGTATGTAATGTATGTAATGTAATGTAATGTATTGTAATGTATTGTAATGTAATGTAATATGAAGAAATGAAATGGTATGGTATGGTATGGTATGATATGCATGTAATTGCGTATCTAATGTATGTAACGTAAGTAATGTAACTAATGTAATGCCATGTACTGTAATGTAATGTGATGTGATGTGATGTATGTAATGTAATGTATGTAAGGTATGTATGTATGTACGCAAGTATGTATGCATGTTATGTATGTTATGTATGTATGTATGTATGTACGCATGCATGCATGTAATGTAATGTAATGTAATGTAACGTAACGTAATGTAATGTAATGTAATGTATGTAATGTAATGTAATGTATGTAATGTAAAGTCAGTAATGTAATGTATGTAATGCATGTATGTAATGCATGTATGCAATGCATGTATGTAATGTATGTAATGTAATGCAATGTAATGTAATGTAATGTATTGTAATGTATTGTAATGTAATGTAATGTAATGTAAGTATGTATGTATGTATGTATGTATGGGTGCATGTATGTATGTATGTAATGGATGTAATTATGTATGTATGTATGTATGTATGTGTGTATGTATGTATGTACGTACGTACGTATGTATGTATGTAATGTATGTAATCTATGTAATGTTTGTTTGTTTGTATGTATGTATGTTTGTATGTTTGTATGTATGTATGTATGTATGCTATGTATGTATGGTATGTATGTATGGGGTATGTATGTATGGTATGTATGTATGGTATGTATGTATGGTATGTATGTATGGTATGTATGTATGTATGTATGTATGCATGCATGCATGCATGTATGTATGTATGTATGTATGTATGTATGGTATGTATGTATGGTATGTATGTATGGTATGTATGTATGGTATGTATGTATGTATGGTATGTATCTATGGTATGTATCTATGGTATGTATCTATGGTATGCATGTATGGTATGTGTGTATGGTATGTATGTATGGTATGTATGTATGGTATGTATGTATGGTATGTATGTATGGTATGTATGGTATGTATGGTATGTATGTAATGTATGTAATGTATGTAATGTTTGTACTGTATGTAATGTATGTAATGTATGTTTGTATGTATGTATGGTATGTACGTATGTAATGTATGCATGTATGT
>CAMXCT020000538.1:212963-215463 GCA_947184155.2 Cladocopium goreaui | reverse complement strand
GATGCGCGAATTTGATGCGGAAAGAAGTTTGGGCCGGCATATGTTTGGCCCACAATGACCCAACGCAGCATCGGAAGTCGTGGATGAAAGGACCCCAAAAATGCGCCGGATTCCGTTGGGATGGCAAGGAAAGGACATGCTATAGGAACTCAATGCTTCCATCCAAGTGGCCATGATTTAAAGGGGGGATGCGAAGGCATCGATCAATCCCTTGTTGAAGCTACAATGGCCGCTTCGAACTATCTGAAGTGATCGCGAAGTGCTACTGTGACGCCCAGCGATTTATGGAAATGGTCACGACATGGTGGGCATCTAGAACATGGGCCAGGGAAGTCCCAGCAATATCCGTTAGGTTTTAGACACCCTTAGACCAGGCAAAGTGAAATGAATTTGGAGGCAAAGTCTTTTGGTTTGTTTTTGTCTTATGTATTTTCCACACTTTTCCATGACATTTGCAAAGGTTAACCGCGGCCAACCGGAATCTCAGAGCACAGGCACCTTGTCAGCTGACGAATTGCGCCGGCAGAGCGAGATGGCCACCTCAGTACCTTTGGCTGTAGGCCCCGGAGGCCCCAGCCCTCACCAAATATTGATCCAAGTTACGGATATCTTCCCAATATATCCAAATATATTGTGAATGATAGATATAGTCAATATATGTTAATATGATATAATATGATTACCAAAAGAAGTTTAGTTCGCAAACTTCCGAGTTACGGACGAATGTCCATGGTCAGTCTTGTCATCATGTCAACCACAGAGGCAGCAACAATAGTTCGCGTGTGGGGGCAGTCCCCTACACTTCGGGAGCGTGTGCACCACAGGTGAAAACATATTCGCGTATGTGGCTCCAAGGGTCTCTAAAGTAGGGTTTGTGTTTCCGCTGGCGCGGGCCTCCATCAGGGAAAAGTTGTTGACAAAAAGTGCACGAGACTGTAGCGCGAGCTCGATTTGCAGCTCAAAATGTCAAAAAATCTGAGGGGATCGGAGCACCTTTAGAAGATAGGGTCGGAAAAAGCGCACGACGAGACTGTAACTGCATCGAGGGTTCGATTCGCACATCACAATGGTACAAAAATTACAAAATGCATCAGGAGGTGACAGAGAAGTACCCTTTTCAGATATCACCTCAAGTACCAGTAGTACCGCACAAGGCGGTGGCGGAAGTTTCAAAAATAGGAAACCTATAGGAGAGATGGGTTGTTGTGAATCAGGGATGGCAAAGCGAATCCACTGATGGACCGAAAGGTGCTTGAGGTCTCCTCTCTTTCTCTCTCTTTCTCTGACTATCTACCCACCTACCAACCTATCTTCTATGTATCTATCTATCTATCTATCGATCTATCTATCTCTCTCTTTCATCTAATTACCTGTCTATCTATCTATCTATCTATCTATCTATCTATCTATCTATCTCTCTCTCTCTCTCTCTGGGGCTCCCTCTCTCTCTCTCCCTCTCTCTCTCTCCCTCTCTCTGCCTCTCTGTCTGTCCGTCTGTCTGTCTATCTATCTACCTGTCTATCTGCAAGCTTGAAAACCAAGCTATTCTGCGAGATGTCTTCATTTTTCAAAGTTGACAACATCAAAAACGAAGCAATTCTGCGAGACCTCCTCAATGTTTGAACTTAACAACCTCAAAAATGAAGCAATTCCGCGAGACCTCTTCATTTTTCAAAGTTGACACCTTAAAAAAACACAGCAATTCAGCGAGACTTCCTCGGTTTTTGCATGTGACAACATCAAAATCAAAGCAATTTAACTATGTATCTATCTATCTACCTATCTATCTACCTATCTACCTATCTATCTGTCTTTCTTTCTATCTTTCTATCTTTCTATCTTTCTATCTATCTATCTATCTCTCTCTCTCTCTCTCTCTGTCTGTCTGCCCGTCTGTCTGTCTGTCTGTTTATCTATCTACCTGTCTATCTGCAAGCTTGAAAACCAAGTCATTCTGCGAGATGTCTTCATTTTTCAAAGTTGACAACATCAAAAACGAAGCAATTCCGCGAGACCTCCTCAATGTTTTGAACTTAACAACCTCAAAAACGAAGCAATTCTGCGAGACCTCTTCATTTTTCAAAGTTGACACCCTAAAAAAACACAGCAATTCAGCGAGACTTCCTCAATTTCGGCATTTGACAACATCAAAATCAAAGCAATTCTGCGAGACTTCCTTCAAAAATGGAAAGTTGAGTGCAGCGCTGACAGCCTCGTACCAATGCGTTTTGCGATTTTTCCACTCCACCTGTCTAAAGTACTGCGCCTGCCACGAAAAATTGGTGCTGAACCTGTCACGCAAAATCATCTTAGCAAACCTACAGATCTGATGCTCCAAAATGCAACCCCTCTCAGGAAATTAGCGCCCTGACCTCCTAACATCTCTCATGAACATGTCTCTTGTAGTCCTCTTCAAACGCCCCATGCCTGCCATCGTTTTTGGAAATGCGACGAAACCCTCACGTTTTGCTCACTTTTGAAGAGGTGCACAATACATTGC
>CAMXCT020000538.1:206723-212863 GCA_947184155.2 Cladocopium goreaui | reverse complement strand
ACATTTGTGCCAAGGTCTTGCCAGAAAGAGACAACCCCACTCCAAGTTGTCACGTAGCACATCCTTGGCGTAGCCCCCCAGTCGTAAAAATAGTGACAACTACACGTTCGGTTGTCCACCAGTAGGCTGAATCATCATGAATCATCGAGGTATGATATTAAAGGGACAGATCAAAAACCTATCTGGACCTATCTAATCTATGTAGTGAAGCAGGCAGCACTCTTGGAGAAGGTAATGGAGGGAGAAAAAGAGAGAGAGAGAGAGAGCTGCAGGCATGGGCAGTGTGACTAAACTTGTTAAACGTATTCGGTGTGGTTACTGTACTACCCCACATGTCACTACAGACTCAGTTTTGTGACATGCTGCAGATTTGTTGTTGAATGATGTTGAAGTCGAAGCGTACTTTGTTCATAGTCCAGCTGCATCAGTTGCATCGCGACTGAGGTTTTGCCACTTTTGCTCTAGAGAACAAGCGAAATCAGATCGTCTCCGGGTGAAATACGAAGTGCGCAGAAACAAGCGGCTGAGATCCCTTCATGGCATCTTGGCCTCATGGTATTGGGGGGGCGGATGTACTCCAAAGGGGTATTCTGCAGGATTCTGCACGGATGTTGGACTTTGACTCATTGCAGCTGATTTGGAAATGCTACTGTGGCTCGTCACCTGGAAGTGCATACATTCGGAGATCCCGTGAAATCCTCGGCAGCATTTTGGTTAGTTTCCCGACTTCCCTGTCTCCATCCAAGGGCTGTTGAATCTCCCCAGACATTGCTGTAAGGCTGTAAGGTGTCACACACTTGCTCAGAACTGTCATCGCGAATTTTGTTGTGGAATGCATCTTACGTGCAAAAACACTCCAATTACACCTGACAGGAATGGGTCGGTGAAGAGACCCGACAAAGTATCAAGAAGCTACCATGGCCATAGCCAGTGCAGAAAATCGTTGAATTGGAAGCTGACCCTTCCCCTTTCAACTTGAAAGTTGAAAAAAAGATTGCGAAAACCGTACAGAAAAAGAAGTGATTTCAGGTTGTTTGAAAACAACCTGGTGGTTCTTGGGTTAGCCACTGCCCCTCAGGTACGCAGAGCTGATCGGGCTCTGTATCACCACAAACTGACAGTGTCTTCGTTGGGCGGTGTCTGTCAGTCGTGCACTGCCCCTGCAAATCTGAAATGCAATACAATGAAATCAAGACCTAAAAGAGGAACAGAATACCGGAAGTCCAGCAGGTTAGAAGTTTTCCATCTCTTCAGATGGTTCACACACACGCCGCTGCCGCGGGGCTTTTTAAGGCTCCGGGAAATGAGATGAAGGCGAAGATGAAAGGGGAATGGAAGTGAGGTGACGATGAGAATGAGATAATGACAGTTACTTACCCGGGACACGAGACGGGGAACGCAAAAGAGGACGGGAAAAAGGGAGAACACCAACACCAACACACCTAGCCGCTACCTAGCCCAGAAAGGGCAGACCCTGAAAGGGCAAGGGAAAAGAAAAAGTGGACGGACGAAGGGCCAAACACCGACCAGAGGAGGGGGGGAGGACGTAAGTGCCTGACACAACCTACAAGGCGAGAGCCAAAACTTACCTCGGCACGCGAAGGACCCAAACCTGACCTAGAGAGGGAGCACGCATGAGATAGGAGACCTACGGGGAACTAATTAATAAAAAATGCATCCACAAAGTCATGCATGATTCGCGATAAGGGTCAAGGCCCTCGGTAGTCATTTCAAAATATTTCAAACCCTTTGAACAGCTTAAGCGTTCAACCCTCGAATTAGTGCACCATTGAACTTCACCAAAACAACCAAAAGAAAGTGACCACACCTAAAAGGCATGTCCTGAAGCCTAAACCTTGTCATGTTGCAATGCTACAAGCTGAGCACTCTCTCGAGCAACGTTGGAAAAAGAAGGTTGCCGCGGCTTCCAGCTATGCAGACATTCAAACCAAAATTAAAGCCCGAGACAGCGGAAAATTGCTCAACCGAGACTTCCGACAGGGTGAGAATCGAAAAAATGCCATTTGTTATATCTGTTTCACTTTACTCAGACGAATTACTAGGTTAAAAATGTAAATTCAGAGATCAAGTCGAAAAGGATCCAACATCCTACCTAGACAGGTATTCCCCGAGGGGTTCACGACATCGTGTCGAACCGACGTAAGTAACACACTTGCTCAGAACTGTCATTGCGAATTTTGTTGTGGAACGCATCTTACGTGCAAAAACACTCCAATTGCACCTGACAGGAATGGGTCGGTGAATAGACCCGACAAAGTATCAAGAAGATGGCCATAGCCAGTGCAGAAAATCGTTGAATTGGAAGCTGACCCTTCCCCTTTCAACTTGAAAGTTGAAAAAACACATTGCGAAAACCGTACAGAAAAAGAAGTGATTTCAGGTTGTTTGAAAACAGCCTGGTGGCTCTTGGGTTAGCCAGCGCCCATCGCGAGAAAATAAAATTGGATGCGGGGACACAGAGCTGATCAGGCCCTGTATCACCACGAACTGACACTGTCTTCGTTGGGCAGTGTCTGTCAGTCGTGCACTGCCCCCCTGCAAATCTGAAATGCAATACAATGAAATCAAGACCTAAAAGAGGAACAGAATACCGGAAGTCCAGCAGGTTAGAAGTTTTCCATCTCTTCAGATGGTACACACACACAGACATATACAAGATGCCAAAAGTATTGGAAAGTTGTGCGAAGGGCAGTTGAAACATGTTAAACTTGAGGACAAGCGGAGGTGGCATTCAGCTATTCTACAAGCGGGGAGGAGTAGCAGAGTTGGAGAACGCGCCAACCGGTCGTTGGTCTGCCAGCGGAGCAGGGGGGTGGCCTTCCTGCGCAGTGAGCGCATGCGTATCACATGGGGATACATGGTGTACGCTTGCGGGAACTCGGTATTGGTTTAATTTGACCAGTGCCTTGTTTCGAGGACACAATCGCCGCAGGCACAGTCGCGGAGAGCCAGCAACAGAGCTGCTGCAAGCATCCGTGAAATGACAAAAAGCTGCTTTTGCAGAATGCCTTTTGAAGAATTATTTTGATTTTATTTTGTAGCTTCTGCGCGCCTGAATCATGAGAAGTCCAAGTTCTTTGTTGAAAGCAGAAGAAAGTAGAGCACACTTAGGGACAGCCGGTCCTCCAAGAACAGTGGCATTGAGAAGCAGTGTGCGCAGATTGCTTTGTATTTAAAACTTTATGTATGTTGCCCCTGTTTTTCCAGCCGCCCGATGTCTTAGTGACAGATGGCAGATGCTGGAAGAGCAGTGGGGAAGACCAGAAACCTTGCTGGTACAGAGAATTGGGGCATGTTTTTACATGTCCTGGATAGCAATACCCTTCGAAAAATGAGAGGACCCCACAAAGATTTTTGCACTTTGTAGTGTTACAGGCACCGGCGTTCTTCCCCGCATCTCAAGCATGCTCCGCTGGAAGGCCTCAAGCAGGGTATGGTGATGTGGCCCGATACATTATGACTCTGTTGTGCTTTGTTCATTTCGGATTTCTTTCTGAACATGTCACGAGCATCACAAGTGTGCGGGGCCAAAGCTGTATACCTTGCCATGGCCGTTTGATCCGGCGAAATATATCTCAAAATGGTGGCAAGGAGATGGAACAGCGGGCACATGGGCACATGTTTATCCTCATTGTGTTTTGTAATGTGTTTTAATCATACCTGAGACACAACCGTTGCCATGTGCCACTTTCTCCAGACATGACTGTGACATCTCCACCTTCGCAGCTGCCCAACCTGTGGCAGGTTCGAATTTGGCAGCCAGCTCCACGCAAACACTCTAAACAGACATGAACACAATAAATAAACGACTCATGATCGTCCTCATCCTCGTCCTCATCCTCGGCCTCATCCTCGTCCTCATCAACATCCGCATCAGTATCATCATCACCATCATCATTGTCATCATCATTAACATCATCATCATCATCATCATCCTCATCCTCGTCGTCGTCATCATCATGGCTATCGTCATCATTGTCGTCCTCCTTTTTTCGTCGTCGTCGTCGTCGTCGTCATCATCATCATCATACGACATTTACATCATCATGTAACCTTACGTATGTGTATATATATATGTGTATATATGTGTATATATATATAACTATGAAATATATAGTGTATATATGTATATATGTGTGTGTAGCATGGTATAGTATGGCATTGCATGGTATGGTATGGCATGGTACTCACATGCACTGTGCCATGGACTTTCAGCATAAATTGACTTGTCCCCGGTTGTACTTCCTGACAGGCTTCCGGACCTCTGGATTTATAATGTGTGTGTCTCTACCTTGAAAGAAATGCATTGAACGAAATCAGGGTGGATTGAAAAATCCAGCAGCTGACAAAGAAGATGTTGGTCACTTTGGGTTTGGATCTGTCTCGGGTAGTTGACCATTTTTGTCGTTTTTGCGACAGCTCTAGATTGGCATCATCAGCTAGCTGACTCATCAAACAGTATGTATGTATGTAATGTATGTATGTAATGTATGTATGTAATGTATGTAATGTAATGTAATGTAATGTATTGTAATGTATTGTAATGTAATGTAATATGAAGAAATGAAATGGTATGGTATGGTATGGTATGATATGCATGTAATTGCGTATCTAATGTATGTAACGTAAGTAATGTAACTAATGTAATGCCATGTACTGTAATGTGATGTGATGTGATGTATGTAATGTAATGTATGTAAGGTATGTATGTATGTACGCAAGTATGTATGCATGTTATGTATGTTATGTATGTATGTATGTATGTACGCATGCATGCATGTAATGTAATGTAATGTAATGTAATGTAATGTAAGTATGTATGTATGTATGTATGTATGTATGGGTGCATGTATGTATGTATGTAATGGATGTAATTATGTATGTATGTATGTATGTATGTATGTGTGTATGTATGTATGTACGTACGTACGTATGTATGTATGTAATGTATGTAATGTATGTAATGTTTGTTTGTTTGTTTGTATGTATGTATGTATGTTTGTATGTTTGTATGTATGTATGTATGTATGTATGCTATGTATGTATGGTATGTATGTATGGGGTATGTATGTATGGTATGTATGTATGGTATGTATGTATGGTATGTATGTATGGTATGTATGTATGGTATGTATGTATGGTATGTATTTATGGTATGTATGTATGGTATGTATGTATGGTATGTATGTATGGTATGTATGTATGGTATGTATGTATGGTATGTATGTATGGTATGTATGTATGGTATGTATGTATGGTATGTATGTATGGTATGTATGTATGGTATGTATGTATGGTATGCATGTATGGTATGTATGTATGGTATGTATGTATGGTATGTATGTATGGTATGTATGTATGGTATGTATGGTATGTATGGTATGTATGTAATGTATGTAATGTATGTAATGTTTGTACTGTATGTAATGTATGTAATGTATGTTTGTATGTATGTATGGTATGTACGTATGTAATGTATGCATGTATGCGTGTATGCATGTATGTATGCATGTATGTATGCATGCATGCATGTATGTAATGTATGTAATGCATGTAATGTATGTAATGTATGTAATGCATGTAATGTATGTAATGTATGTTATGTATGTAATGTATGTAATGTTTGCAATGTATGTAATGTATGTAATGTATATAATGTATGTATGGTATGTATGGTATGTATGTATGTATGTATGTAGTGTATGTAATATATGTAATGTATGTAGTGTATGAGGGGAATGTATGGTATGTATGTATGTATGCATGCATGCATGCATGCATGCATGCATGCATGCATGCAGCATGTATGCATGAATGCATGTATGTATGTATGTATGTATGTTCGTATGTATGTATGTAATGTATGTATGTATGTCATGTATGTATGTATGTAATGTATGTATGTATGTATGTATGTTTGTTTGTGTGTAATGTATGTATGTAATGTATGTAATGTATGTAATGTATGTAATGTTTGTACTGTATGTACTGTATGTAATGTATGTAATGTATGTAATGTATGTAATGTATGTAATGTTTGTACTGTATTTAATGTATGTAATATATGTAGTGTATGTATGTATGTATGTATGTATGTATGTGTGTGTGTATGTAATGTA
>CAMXCT020000538.1:199223-201723 GCA_947184155.2 Cladocopium goreaui | reverse complement strand
CGGTGGGTAGATATGTAGGTATGTAGGTATGGTAAGGTATGTTATGGTAATGGTAATGGTAATGGTATGGTAATGCACTGTATGTACTGTATGTTATGTATGTTATGTAGGTATGTAGGTATGGTTCGGTATGGTTTGGTATGGTAATGTAATGTAATGCAATGCAATGTAATGTAATGTAATGGTTTGTAATAGTATGTAATGGTATGTAATGGTAGGTAATGGTATGTAATGGTACGTACTGGTATGTAATGGTATGTAATGGTATGTAGTGGTATGTAATTCCATGCGTGTATGAATGTATGTATGTACGTATGTGTGTATGTAATGTATGTATGCATGCATGCATGGATGTATGTATGTATGCATGTATGTATGCATGTATGTATGCATGTATCTATCTATCTATCTATCTATCTATCTATCTATCTATCTGTTTCTCTATCTATCTATCTCTCTCTCTCTCGCTGTTTCTCTTTTTACCTATCTATTTACCTCTCTATCTATCTATCTATCCATCTATGTTTCCTGGTTGTCCTATCTATCTATCTATCTATCTATCTATCTATCTACCCTATCTATCCTATCTATCCTATCTTTCCTGTCTATCCTATCTATCCTGTCTATCCTGTCTTTCCTATCTATCCTATCTATCCTATCTATCCTATCTATCCTGTCTCCGATCTATCCACTCTATCCTATCTATCCTGTCTATCCTATCTGTCCTGTCTACCCTATCTACCCTATCTATCCTATCTATCTATCTATCTTTCTATCCATCTAGCTGTTTAATTAATTAAATAATTAATTAATTAATTGATTAATTAATTAATTAATCTAATCTATCTTTCTAATTAATCTAATCTACTCTACTCTACTCTAATCTAATCCAATCCAATCCAATCCAATCTATCTATCCATATCTATCCTGTCTATCCGACTTTTTCCTATCTAACCTATCTATCCTATCTATCTATCTATCTGTCTATCTATCTATCTATCTATCTACCCTATCTATCTATCTATCTATCTATCTATCTATCTATCTATCTATCTATCTATCTATCTATCTATCTATCTACCCTATCTATCCTATCTATCCCATTTTTCCTGTCTATCCTTTCTTTCCTGTCTATCCTATCTATCCTATCCATCCTGTCTATGCTATCTTTCCTGCCTATCCTATCTGTCCTCTCTATCCTATCTACCCTGTCTATCCTGTCTCTCTTATCTACCCTATCTATCCTATCTATCCTATCTATCCTATCTATCCTATCTATCCTATCTATCTATCTATCTATCTATCTCTCTGTCTGTCTGTCTGTCTGTCTGTCTGTCTGTCTATCTCTCTATCTATCTATCTATCTATCTATCTATCTTCCTATCCTATCCTATCCTATCCTATCTATCTATCTACCCTATCTACCCTATCTACCCTATCTACCCTATCTACCCTATCTATCCTATCTATCCTATCTATCTATATCAATCTTTCTAACTATCTATCTACCCTATCTACCCTATCTACCCTATCTATCCTATCTATCCTATCTATCTATCTATCTATCTATCCATCCATCCATCCATCCGTCCATCCATCTATCTCTCTAGCTATCTACCTATCTATCTACCTATCTATCTATCTATCTAGCTAGCTAGCTAGCTACCTATCTATCTATCTATCTATCTATCTATCTATCTATCTATCTATCTATCTGTGTAACATGTTTGTTTCAGTATGGCTGATCACTAACACATGTGAAGATGTATGAAATCGAAAAAAGGTGCTCTATCGGTAGGGTACCAGTAGTCCAGACCTCTGAGCCCTTTGTCCAGCCACAATTGAGCTGAGTATAGCTGAATGAAGAAAAAGATAAGTAAAATTGATGAAATCTATGTAAGGATAAAAATTTGAAAAAAATGCAGGAAAACCTAATAAGATCTGATGCTAATATGATGAAAGAGAAAAAGGTGGAAAACTGATGAAATCTAAGTCAAATTGAGCTAATCTGAGTGAAGGGATCTTTGTACAAACAAAATGAGTCCATTCAAAAAAAATGATGCCATTTGGCTTCAATTCTTGGGACCATTTGAGAAGTTTAACAAATGGGAACAAAATCATGCAATTGAGACAGTTTGGTTTTGTTTGCATCATTTTGATACACTTTGATTTTTTTGTTGATTTTTTTGTTTTTGGTTTTTTGTTACCACTTCTGCATCAAGTTTGAGACTCCTCAAATCAACATTTTGAGATTGCAGCCTCTCAAAATGGGCTCTCAATTTCTAGCCCCGAGAAAGTTCTGTTTTTTGGTTTGTAAGCAGGTGTGAGCGTTGTTTAATTAGGGTTTGCAAAACTTCGAGCTAATTTGAACCTACAAGAAAATTACTCAAATTTTGCATTTTGCCAGTGTCTGGGATCTGTTCATGAAAGAGCTGAACAACTCGACGTTTGCGTGATGCGCGAATTTGATGCGGAAAGAAGTTTGGGCCGGCATATGTT
>CAMXCT020000538.1:0-195000 GCA_947184155.2 Cladocopium goreaui | reverse complement strand
TTGATTCCATGTGATGCATGAACACATCAAAGAGCAAAAGACACGATAAACTGCAATACAAAACATTGTTCGTCATTGTGGGGCCACAATGTCTTTCCTGGAGGCAAAAAGCATTGTAGCAGCTTAGTAAACTTAGGGCTTTGATGATCTTTGATGATCCTATGCCATCACTTAATATGACTTATGTGTTTCAGTAGCTCCAGTAGCTCCAGTGGCTTGGGCATTCAGAGTGTTTGTTAGCAGGTGGGGTTAGAACTCGGCTGAGGCCTTGAGAGGCGCTAAGGGCAGCTACCGCTTGGTTTCTATGCTGGAGGTTCCAAGGGAGTGGGGCAAGTTCCAAAAAGACACGTTCCACATAAGCAGAGTAAGTTGGGTTTCATAACTTTGCTGGTAGCCTAATTTTGCAAGTGCGGCCATGTGGAAAGATTTGGCGAATTAGAGGTGGTGATGAGCCCGCCAGTGGCAAGTGGCAAGTTTTCTTTGATGTCAGCATCAAAAATCAGATTCTCGTGCGTTACTATTTGACGACCAGACCATACGCGTGAATTTTGCAGAAAGCATGCGCTGCCATTGTTTGCCGTTTTTGCGCTGAATTGGTTGAAATTGTGGAGTCGCTTGAGCATTGTTTCTTACATCAGCTCTAGTGAAGGGCCCACGAGCTTGCAAGGTTCATGACTTCATCAGCAGACTACCAAAGAGGTGCCCCATCTTCGCCAGATCAAGATGTTCTCAAGATGTATGTAAAAAACCGCCATCGTTTTGATTTGATACCATCTTGATAGCCCAGGAACCTTCAAGATATTCAAAATTTGAGATGATTTGGGTGTCGTGCTTCAGATAGTGTGTACATGTATTGTTTCATATTACGTGTATATATGTGTATGTGAATATATATATATATATATATATGTGTGTGTGTAATGTATGTATGTATATATATATATATGCGTGTATGCTTGTAATGTAGTGTAGTGTAATGTTTTAATATGTTATGTTTTGTTATGTAATGTATTGTCCTGTAATGTAACGTATGTAATGTAACCTAATGTAACGCAATGCAAAGCAATGCAATGTAATGTATGTATGTATGTATGTATGTAATGTATTAATGTATGTAATGTAGCGTATTGATGTACTACTGTATGTATGGATGTATGTGTGTATGTATGTAATTTAATGTAATGTAAGGTAAGGTAAGGTAAGGTATGTATGTAATGTATTTATGTAATCTATGTAATGCATGTAATGTGACGTAATGTAATGTTATGTTATGTTATGTTAGGTATGTATGTATGTATGTATGTATGTAATGTATGTAGTGCATGTAATGTAATGTAACGTAACGCAATGTAATGTAATGTAATGTAATGTAATGTAACATAATGTAATGTAATGTAATGTATGTAATGTAATGTAATGTAATGATATGTAATGTAATGTAATGTAATGTAATGCAATGTATGTATGTATGTGTATGTATGTGTATGTGTATGTGTGTGTATGTGTGTGTATGTGTATGCGTAAGTGTAAGTGTATGGTATGTATGTTATGTTATGTTTTGTTATGTTATGTTATGTTATGTTAGTTATGTACATAACATTACCATACATAACGTTACCATACATAACATTACCTTACATAACATTACCATACCTTACATTACCATACATAACATTACCTTACATAACATTACCATACACAACATTACCATACATAACATTACCATACATAACATTACCATACCTTACATTACCATACATAACATTACCATACATAACATTACCATACATAACATTACCTTACATAACATTACCATACGTAACATTACCATACATAACATTACCATACATAGCACTACCATACATAACATTACCATACATAACATTACCATACTTAACATTACCATACAGAACATTACCATACATAACATTACCATACATAACATTACCATACATAACATTACCATACATAACATTACCATACAGAACATTACCATACATAACATTACCATACATAACATTACCATACATAACATTACCATACATAACATTACCATACAGAACATTACCATACATAAATACATACATACATACATACATATTAATACATATTAATACATATTAATACATACATACATACATATTAATACATATTAATACATATTAATACATATTAATACATATTAATACATTAATATACATATTAATACATTACATAAATGCATTAACACATTACATACATTACGTACATACATACATAACAAAACATAACATAACACAACATAGTATAGGCTAAATTTATATAAATCGATCTAAAGTGATCCAAATTCAACAGACACGAACGTATTAGGATTATTAGGTTGCCACCAAAATTCATTTTTTTCGCATATCCAAACGTCAGGTGTCGTGTCACTGTGGTCATGGACGCATGTTATGCCATTTTGCCTGGAGCGAGATGCCTAGCGTATGCCCACGTCAGCCTCGCCCTTCCGGGAATGTTTGTTTGTGTGAATGCATGCGTTGGAAATGCCATTGCAGAGAACTGCTTCATACGGCATACTGCACCGGTTCCTTTACAACCTTGGGCAGATGCATGACTAGATCACTAGACGCATCACATGGCTGCAATGGGCAGAGTGAAGAGTGGCAGGATGTCAGGGTCAAGCCACGCCCTTGGTGACGTGGTGTGACCTAAGGTTGGCCCTGATTCACCCGCCACCTTCCGAAAGGCGGGGGCGTTTGAGGCCCTGAAGACATGGAAAAATATCATTGCTGAGGAACCAAATCACCAATAAGGTTTGGTACAATCATTGCATTATTGTTTTTTTTATAGCGGTTCAGCAGCAGGAGCAGCAGCAACAACAGCAGATGCTGTAAGCACCATACATTTCGACGATGGAAACTGGCCCACTGAGCTGGCGGATCTCAGGTGGATCGTGGCTACGTGGAGTATCGGAAGCTCGAGAACTTCATCAGCCTGACATCCCAAGATGGAAATCAATGGGCCAAGAGGGGCGTCGCAAATATCACTATGCACAGTTGGGGAACTAAAATCATGTCTTGCACAGATTCGTTCGATAAACTTGCAATAGCAACTGAGACGGGAACTGCACTTCGCTTCCGTAGGCACTTCGCGTTGCATAGGATGCGTTAGACTCTTCTAGAGGGCGTCTATTCCGGATGTTTTTCGCTTCCACTTTCATGTCCTGCACCCTGCATGCCTACAAGCGACTCGGCGTATTTATCTCGGTAGTGTACAAAGTTTTGTTGTGGGTACCGGGCCATGTCAGTCTGGACTGCTCTTGGCATTTCGATGTAGCCGATGAGTCAAGTTCAAAGTCCGCAGGAAACGGTGAGATGCGAGATGTCGCAGCTTGTTAAGTTTGAGACGAGAGCGCTTGAATGCAACAATCAGGAGAAGGCCAAAAATGCTACAAAGACAACAGCCGTGCGGCAATACCATGTTGTATCCTGTGCTAGGATGTGCTGTGGTCGCGAGCGCAAGTTGAATCATACATACCCAAACAGATGGAAATTGAAGCAACATGAAGTAACACTAGACCCATCAAATCCCATCAACACATATCGAAACTACAGTCTTTGCGGATTGGGCCCACAGAGCGTGTGAAGCCCAATGCTTTGCGATGCTTTGCAAACTCACATAGCTGAGGAAAGCTGAGCTTTGAGGCCATAGTCCATAGATGTACACAGTTACCTTACGTTACCTCTATGTGTGCATGATTATGTATGTTTGCTCACGTATGTATAATGCATTTGTATAAGTATATCTGAATGTAACATAGATCAGGGGAGCCACTTGTGATAGAGCGTTTGTCTTGCCTGCAGCGGTCCACAACATGAGACCACGTCCGCTGCATGGCTCAAGGGACACGAATCACCGCACTACCTCGCTGCAATAGAAAAGGAGTGGTCACTGCCGGCTGCTGGGAACTACGAGGCCAAGAATAGCAACTACAAGGTCAGGTTGGTACCGGAAACCACTCACAGGTTATCAGCCGTACCCTCTACCCAGGGCGTACGGTGGTTCCACAACGCGGAAGAGTCCGACGGCAAGGCGTTAAAAGAGCGCATCTACCTGGTTAGTTGGTTCCCCACTCCGGTGGGCGAACCGATCATTGATTTGGACATTGACTTAGGCATCCTGCTCTACTTGACCTACTACCAGTCGTTGGACTGTAGTAAACGGAAATGATCAATTGCAGAGAAGCCGTGCCAATGTCTCAAAAACCATAGTCAATCATCAATGAGACTCAATACTCCTTTGCAGCGGCTCCGGCGGCAATTAATGACACGCCGGGATCCGTGGAGAGCGGCGGTGGTGGTGGTACAATGTCATATGTAGCACCTGGAAGTGGCACGTCTACAAGCGACTTCACAATGGTAAGCAACGCTACGTCGAACAGAGGAAGTGCCAGACGATCTACATCTTCAGCTGCCCTTGAGGATGCAAGTGGCCTCGGTCCCGCGGACGTGAGGCCGGCCGATCGGCGACCTCATCCAAGCGCAAATCCTCAGGCAGCGCGCCAAGGAATGAGGGAGAAACCCGACTACGACGTCAACTTCAACATAGGAATGAGAAGCTGGATCGAAGTGAACAAGCAAGGACTGAACTTGAGGGCAGGTTGAAACTGTTTCAAGATGCTCTCAATCATCGGGATCAGATGATTCACAATGTAGAGGTCTATTCTCATCAACACCATGAAGAATATCAGGAACGTGTCAATACGGAAATGGAGTACATGAGAGCTTCCCTCACACATGCATACAACATGTTGAATGAACAGTCCCAAGCGCTAGCTGAGGCTCATCTCAACGACGAAGGTTCTACTATGAGGATCATCGAGCTTGGGAGACGTGGAGAACTTGCAGAACAAGGAACTGCCCACATCATTCAGGAGAGCATTGCAATGAGGGAACGCTACCACACTGAACTGGAGAGTGCGGTCCGCCAGATTCGTGAACAACAAGAACAATCTGAAGCGACAGCCGCACAATTCTGACAGAGTGGACCACAACTACGTGAGGCATGCGCACAGTATGTCAATGACAGGGAGAAGGCGAACAAGGAAGAGATGGAATCTTTGGCACTATCGCTGGAGATGAACTTTCAGGAACTGACCGTGAACAACGAGATGGTCATGGAACATGGACGACAAGCTGCTGCACTTCGTGATGAACGCGCAGCGGAAATGCAATTGGCTATCAACGAGCTTTCGGAGAGCCTTGTGAAGAAGGATGAGATCATTGAACCAAAGATCGTCGGATCAAGGACCAAAGTGAACGTCTCAAAGCGGTCATAGATGATTCTGGACATCGAGCTATGTTGAGCGCGATGGACGCCGACGACATGATGTTTCAGATACGACAGTTGAGGGACATGAAGGAAGCCGAGATTGCCGAGAAGGAGTACAAGCTTGAAAGGTATGAAAGAGATCTAGCCGAACAAAAGGAATCAGTCTATGTCTAGAAGCAATTGCAGATCGACAGGGAGATGAGCTTGGAAAACGCCATGGATGAGCTCAAGGGCAAGAATGTCAACTTGATCAACATAAACATTACCCTGAGATCAAGCAGATCCAAGCGCGAGTCAGAGACCGTGGTGATGGCGCGAACTCGAAGGTGGTTGATGATCTTCAAGGAGAACTCCGATTGGCAAACCTCGAGGTCAAGCTACTGCAGAAGAACATTGTATCAAACCCCAATTTGACTGAAGCACTGATCAATGTGGAAGAAGACGAGGCCGAGAGGTGGAAGAAGATGCACACAATGGTGGTGAAGGAGCGTGATGAAGTAGTTCGGAAGAATGCCGCACTCTACGTGGAGCTCCAAGAGGCAAATCGGAGGTTGGCATCCAGAACGTCTTCGTCATCCGCTGTGCTTGTGACTCCTGTCCCAGCTTCACCATCGGCGATCCCACCTACGTCACTACATTCAAAGATATCTTTGCCGAAGGCAAAAACACCATCCTTTGATTTACCAGACATGGTCATAGGGGGACCCCAAAGGCTACCTCCATCAGCGGTGGCCATGAACTACCTATGCTACCACCTCCTCCTGCAATTAGCGGTAGCAACCAACAGACCAACAACGAGGCTGATCAACTCCGAGAAGAGCTACATCAAGCAGAAGCTCGAGCCCAGCGTCATTATGACGAGATGAGGGAGTACCAAAGTCGGCTTCAACAGGTGGAAGACGGACAGGAAACTATGAGGGGAACGAGCGACAATGATGCTCCTGACCCTGTTCCCGATAATCCACCTGGACTCTGGGATCGACAAAATGGCCAAGACGCAAGTGTCCGTGCAGATGATCAAGCACCAGATACCAGAGATTGGATCACCCGCATTTCGCGGAAAGAGCATGAGAAGATCACTATCAAGCCATGGCCGAAGTGTCAAGATCTTGACATATGGCGGTCCAATGTTGTTCAGGTTGTATGTGTCGCATCTGGTGACGCTGACACGGCAGCATGGAGAGAATGGCTTGCTCCTGCTCAACTACCCAATCCCGACTATGCATTGTTGTCTGATTCAGGAGAATACGATTCCAATCTGTTGGCTCCAAGTTGTCGATCGCTATGCAGAACATGGTTGATGCTGCTGGCGAGGTCGCATATGAAGTGAAGGTCAAAATTAGACAAAGGAGTCAAGAGCTTGGGAAGAAGGGAAACTTCCTGATGGGCAGAGAGATCTTTGCCATGGTTCTTGATCATTTCAGAACGACATCCAAGGATGAAGTGTTGTTCAATGCCAGTCACATCTATAAGCTGCAATACCGAGGACCGAGGGGACAAGGAGATGGACAAGTTCCTCAACGCTTGGCTTGAGATCATTGCCAACATGAAGCCTGAGGACATTCCCTCGGAAATCACACTGCGTGATCATCCACTGAGGAAGATTGAGAATTCTCAGGCACTTCATGTGGACCTCACGATCTTCAAGGGTAGGGACAATGATGACAAGAAGAAGACCTACAAAGAGCTCTTGGAAATCATGAAGAGGTACATCGCTAGAGTGCGTGAGGACAAGAACATGGCAGCTAGAGACAAGTTCGCCACTGACTACACGAACCTTGGCAAACCAACAACTCCTGCTCCGAAACCAACTGCACCTGCTCCTGACCGTAAGACCTGGAAAACCAAGTGCCCCTGCACCCAAAGGTAAGCCAGGAGCTCCTGTACTACCATCCGGCAGTCCTAAAAGTCATGGCAAGGGCAAGGGCAAGGGCGGTCGGAGATCGAGATCACCTTCTACCAGAGATCCATCAAAGACCTTTTGTCATTTCCACTTCAACAAGGGTAACTGCAAACATGGTGACAAATGCCAATATAGTCACAAGCAGTACCATTGGGACAAGAGGAAGAACAAGGATGGTAAGAAGGGAAGTGGGAGGTCTGCATCGCCAAGGAGATCACAAACCCCTGGAGGAAAGAAAGACGGTCATTGTTATGGATGGGCCAAAGGCGACTGCAAGCATGGGGACAAATGTACATTTAAACACGAACCCAACATGAAGGGCAAGAAAGCTACCCCTGCGGCTAAGTCTGCAGCTGCCAAGGCTACACAAGCACTGATCCGTGAATATGACGATGACATCGTTATGAAGGCAGCGCGAAGCGAAAAGAAGATCAAGATGAACGTCAAATTTGATGATGATGTGGAAATGTTTGAGTACGGGAAACATGACTTTGTGCCGTGTTCCAGTCGAAATTTGTGTCAAAGGTTCAGAAGCAATCTCTCACTTGTCAGACGACCCAAGAAATCATGAACGATCCTCAATGGGTACTACAATCCAAATTGGGCATGACAAGAGCACGTGCTATCGGCATCCTTATGGACGACTTTGGCGAGTTTGCTGACGTCGATGAAGTGCACATCGTCTTGGGCCCCAGGAGTGATATCAAATTCAAGTTTAATCACATTGACTACCTGTGGGACAACCCAAGGGCCGAGATTTGCTACGAAGAGGTGATTCCACATGTTCCTGGCAAGTTTGGCCGACGCGACAACATCATGTGCATTACTGTGCCGATCGAGCTCAAGGACAGACGCTTCATCATGAACTCCGGAAGTGGCCACGACCTCATTTCTGCAACTAGAGTTGACAGGATGGATCTCAACACCTACGAGAGTTCGAGAGTCAACTTCCACACTGCCAATGGCATCCCATCAACTACGACAATGGTGGAACTGGACTTCGACACGTTCAACGAGCCAGCCAAGGCACACGTGTTGGATGACACTCCATCAGTGCTTTCCTTGGGAAAGCGATGTATGGAACAAGGTTACACCTTTGTGTGGCCCAGTGGGAGGGAACCCTACATGATCAACTCCGAAGGTGACAAGATCAAGATGGAAGTTCACGATCTTAGCCCTTATACCTCGGTGCGAAGGACTATTGTCCGTCGCCAGACCATGAGGCTGAGTTGGTGATGAAGGTGTTGGGTCTCATGGGCAACACTATGTCAAGGACGATATATCTTGACGGTGAAAGTGGAGATGAAATGTCAGAATCTGATGGTGAAGTTGGTACGCCTGGCGACGGGCCAATGAAATCTCCGAGGAAGACAAAGAGACGTAAGCCAAAACGAAAGACAGTTCCTGCAGCAGTTGGAGAAGAACCTGACGATGATGGAGAGTATGAACCATCAATTCGTGAAGAAGGACCGGAATATCATGATCGTATGGATGACGCTCCCGGTCAAGATGAAGATGATGATGAACCAGCTCCATCGGCTGATGAAGATCCCGAAGTTGATCAACCTGATGAAGATGAAGTTGGTGTTGAGAACGTACCACATGAAGAAGATGATGATGAGGATGATAACGATGTTGATGATTCTGATCCTGAAGGTGGCGTACGATTGTCCAAGAGGGGTACCCTGAAGCACGAAGCGCGTACACTCGAACACTTGTTGACACATCGAACCAAGAATCTGTACTGCAATGCGTGCGTACGGGCGAAGATGAAGCACCACAAGACCTACAGAGATGCATTCCGCCGAAAGCTCACCAAGTTCGGCGACCTCATCACCTTTGACTTCATGGACACTCGCAAGACGACGAAGTTGGGCTACGACACGGTCAAGGAGATCCTGGTCATTCGTGACAGATTCACCGGCATCATTCAAAGCTACCCTTCACCGACGAAGAACACTGAAGACGTCGTGAGGGCAGTCAAATACTTCATGGGAAGGAGAGCTATCAGAGAGGCTTACTCCGACGAAGCCAGACACTTCGTCAAGGGCATGGAGGCTCTCAAGATTCCCTTCGACCATGCATTGCCGGGACAGTTCCTCAAGGACACCACCTATGCAATGGTTGGCAACAAGAGGATCCCCTATGGTGAGATACTCATGAAAGCGTTGTCGCACTTCGGAATGGTGAGCGTTCCACGTGATCGAGTGACACAAGTCTTCATGGGAAAACGTGGTAGGCAATACACCGTCATCAGAGAGGAGTTCCAGCTGGAGGGTAACGACGGCAGCCATGAGCGCTTCGGTTACCGAGTCTCCAAAGATTACGGCAACGTTTTCTACAAGGACTACCTCAAGATGGTGTTGGACCGAGAGTTTGATGAGATCATGGACTATCACGATGCCGCAGCAGAGAAGTGTGGCGATGTCGTGGAGAAGAAAGGAACATGTTCATGGACACTCGTGCTGACCCGGGCGAACTGCTCGCTGGATTGGAAGTTTCGATCAATATCAAGACTTTTTCTTTCAAACCGGGGTTGCAAACAGCAACCAGGGTTGCCAAATTTCAGTGGCCATCACTGTGATGGCTAGCAGTAGCAGTGGGAGCTTCTCCCTTCAATAGGGCACTGACTGCTACCCTTCGCTGCATGTTTGCTTCCTCAGAGCTCTTCTCACGGTAGCCCCTTGAGAGATCAAGCTGATCGACAAGACTGCCTTAGGTAGCCCCTTGAGAGATCAAACTGATCGAGGAGACTGCCTTTTCGATAGTCAGACGATAAGGCTGATAGACAGTACTTTTAAAGGGGACCAGTAGGTTCATAGACAAGATTAATATTTTTTGAAACGTAGCTAGGTGGGGAGTTTGGTAGCAATCCATAGTTACATGAAATTTTGAATTATCATGTCTTCAGACATAGCTAGCTGGTGGGATATTTTGCAATAGGGCGGTGGAAGAAAAACAAGAAACCCACACGATGATTGGACATTTTGCTGACAACCAGGTGGCTAATTAATCTGTTCACGGAGGTACTAGGTTTATAGTCGTGAATGTTACGCCAAATCTTTCCATGTAAAGGTACAAAAATATGAAAGATTAACAGCTATACCTTCCGTTCAAAGCAGTTTTAAGCCGACCCCGTGTGGCCACGGTATTGCTCAGGGAAGCCTCACAGCTTCTTGGTGCTGCGGGCATCAGTGATGACAGTTTTTTAAAGCAATGACAGCTTAAAACAGCAGAAAATGATGTTAGAAGGAAGTTTTTGGGCAGGTTCTTTTTTCGCTTTCAGACAAGACTCGCCACGGTTTGAACTGCGGTTTCTGCCATGAAGCTTCGAAGCGTATCGTTCCTGAGTGATGATGGGGGGCAAGACCGACCCATGGAGTGCTGCCCTCATTTTCTTTGCTGGTGGTGCCAATGTTTCTTGAAATTTATTTTCCAAAACTTATGATGCTAGCTGCTAGCTGCTAGCACCTGTGGTTGAATCATTTGTGATGCCAGCGCCTCTGTTTGAGTCGTTGTGAAGGTGCAAACATGCTGCTGAGCCCGCGCAACAGAGGATGCATGCTGCCCGGGTCCTGGTTTTGCCCAGTGGTGAAACGAAGGAAAACCATATTGGCTATAGAGGTTGGATTTCTGCCTGCAAAATTTCCCATTGTGCGGGTTGAGGCGCACCACACTGAGAAGTTTTCTCCGACGGATCGCTGGCCTTTGTTTGGGGAGAAGGGGTTCTGGACGGAGTTAGATGATGTAGCTTCGTTTCAACCTGTGCAACGCCTTCCTCAAGCATCTTCAGTCAACATGAAATTGGAACCTCAGCTGCTAAGTTGTCACGGCATATGCATGCTGTTAGGAATTTTCATGTTCAATCATTAGTATTTCTTGTTTGTCACTTGGCTTTACATGCCATGCGTGTTTTCTGTGAGGTGCCTCCCAGAAGCAAGAAGGTGCTGAAGGGTAAACTCAAGACCAAAACCAAGAAACTCCAGACCAAGCCCATCTGGCGGAAGTCGTTTGGCTGTGTTCGTTGGGGTCCGAGAGATTTTCGAAACCATATTGCGGTTTATTTTCAACAGTGTTTGGTGGGTATTCTATTATCCGCCCAGGTTTGTTTGGGGCAACGCAGAGAGCCAATACAGGCTACCTGTCAGTGCGAGGGTGCCAGGCAGGGAACAATCATGGTTTGTTCGAGTGGGTCTTCCGGTTTATCAGCTGTCGCTTTTGCAGGACTTGGCGAACCAAATTTATTGGTGGGAAGATTTTAGCAAAGCTTGCCGGCAGAACAAGATCAAAAAGGGTACCAAGCTCAACCCTGAAGTGGCAGAATTTCTGTGTGGAATCTCGGTCGAAATGGGTGCAGTCCCAAAAAAACGGGTTGCAGCAAGTGCCATTGTCAAAAGATTGCAGCTTAATAACTAGTGCATTCAACAAGCATCGGGTTTGGAATGAATTTCATTTGCTACCCAGGACTTCCACGTGGCTGGACCTTGCCCAAGCAGGGTGCAGTTTCCAAAGCGCAGTTCAGGAATCTGTTTCCTTGCCACAAGCGGCTGGAGGCTTGGATGCTCACTGAATGTTTCGATGTAATTCTGTTATCCGCCAAAGCCGCGCAGGCATCCGGCAAGCTGCTGCCAATGATAAGTTTGTTTTCTGGTGTGTGTGGCCTCGAACTGGGACTTGGCGAGTGGGGGTCTTATTAAACAGAATAAAATTCCAACATGAGTGAAACTTTTAAATGCTAGTGGTTCACCCCTTGCTTTGCTAAGGTATGCAAGGCCTACCGTGTATGTGGCAGCCTTGGTTGTAGTAGATGATTGGGCAGTCTTTTGTCTCGTGATGGCAATGGTTGACGCTCGATGGCTGGTTCGCTATTGGATGTTTTGCGCGAGCTTTTTTTCGCAATAAGGTTGAAGCAGATCTCTACTGCCAGAGTGTGCTGCGGGCCCGAATGATGGATGGTTTGTTGCCAAAAGCTCCAATCGAAAGTGACATTCTGAAGTTCCATCCCACTGGCCCCTATGCGGACAGTGTTGGCTTGACAGCTGGCTTTCCGTGTCAAGTGTTTTGGTTAAACAAATTTTAGCATCACATTTTCTATTGACAGGTCTTGGGTTTATTTTTCAGTTGCCATCCCAGATTTCAGAACTTGTTTGTTGCTTGTGACTTTTGGCTTGCTAAGGGCATTTGCCAGGCAGGAGCCATGCAAGGGCTTGCGGATGCCCGCAGTTCCCTCATCAGAGAAGTTTTCCGTGTGCTGGATGAAAACTCAAACTTGCAACTAGGTTGAACATAGCGCAGGGGACCCTTCTTCAGCAAGTGTCCTCGTGTTTCAAGGCACAGCTGCCCCGAACACTTGTTAAAACATGCGTCAAAAGCGCATTTCGTTGCATTCCGGCCCAGGCAATGTGCCGTATTGGAGAACGTGAAGCACATCCTGAGTTCAAAGATGCGGCCAATGATGCACTTTGTTGCAGAGGTGGCTCTCAGTTTTCACGGGACTTTCACTGTGATGCCACCGTTGGCCCACTGGCTGCCAGGAGTTTGCAAAGCGTGGCTTCAACATTAAGTGGGCGACCATTGCTGGCAAGAATGTCGGGGCACAGGCCTTGAACTTGGCCAGCTTGTTGACTGAATCATTGCTGTTGTGTTCTTGGCTTGGGCCAAACAACCCGCAGGTGATGCGGGAGAGATTTTTCCTGCTGGCGCAGAAGCCAACGTTTGCAGGCAAGTTGTTTGAGGACAGGATCTATTTTGATTTTGTTTTCAGCCATGAGTTTCATTGTAAAATTGTTGTTTGTCAAAGCGGTCAGAATGCAGAGCATCACGTTCAATCTTTAAGGTCCGGAACCTTTTGTCATCAACTTTTCACATTGCGCCTGTCAGGACAAGATGCCAATGTCGGCGGAGGTGATTGAACAGCAGTGTTGCAAAGACTGGAACTCATTTGGCACTGTTCCGCTTCATTCCTGGTTGCTCAGTGAGTGGGCTGAAGATGACCAGCGCAGATTGAATGCTTGCGGGAATGTAGTGATGCCGAAGGTGGCGTCCCTTGCCATGAGCATTCTGAATGAGCATGAGCAAAGTTTGAAAGCACTTGCCAGCGGTTGAATTGCTTTGGGCAATGATGTTCAACCGCCTGTTGCATTCCATGGGAATCGGTGTTCCTGTCTGCCCTCCAGTGTCCTACGTCGGCCTGGCTTGTTTTTGCAGGGCATTGTGCAGCTCTTCGGTCTTGGTGATCAGACATTGAGCAGTCCATGCTGCTATTAAAGATGCTTTCCAACCATCTTGCGTTTGTGTTTCACTCCCTGGCCCAAACCTTAGCCTTAGCGCGCATGTTTTTAATAGAGTCTCCAGTTGGGCCATCACTTTGACAGTGACAGCTTGTCTTTCACTTGTCCATGGGAAAGCGTGGTATAATTTCTGATGAACCAGTTCAAGGGTGGTGGAGCAGCGTCTACTGCCCGGGTGGCTGGGGTGGTCACAGCGGTTTTCCTCCGTCAGATGATGAATCGTGTGGTGTTGATGTCACTGCTGATGCCCGAAACAAAATGAAGGGCCAGGGTTGTTCTGGAACCGCTTTGGCTTCACTTGACGTGTCCACGGAGTGCCCAGAGACCGAGAGTGACCAGGCCAGGCGTCCAAAGGTATGGATGTTGCAAGGTAACTCCAAGTCAATTCTGTCTTGACCCTGTTCATTGTCTTTTTCTTGCTTTGATGGCTGCTGCTGCCATTGTTGTTTTGAAGGTGCTGTCAGATGATTCTGATGTTGTCGTCATCATTGACAAGAATGAACCTTTTGAGCTGACCAAGGCTTCAGATGTGAATGTTGCCGGCTTTCAATTTGAGTGCTGATCTTTGAGGGTCTTAGACATTGACTGCTGGAGTTTGGTAGGCTGATGGCGGGCAGACTTTGACCACTTCTTCAACATCGCTTGAAGGTCTGGCTGGCTGGTTGTGTATTTTTGTCTTGCTTCCTGGGTGAGTTTAGGTGTCGCTTGTCCAGTGAGGTCCCCGACAGACGCAGCCTATGAAGAGGTCGTTTCCAGGCCAGGACAGTGATCACATTTCATCACATTCCACGTTCAATGCCCTGTCCCTTTCTTGGATGGTAAGAGGATGTGGCAAAAGAGGTTTCATTTTCCCCCCCTGACTGGGAGGCCAATGGCTTGATCCTTCGCTGGGTTCAAAGCTCCGCCGCTTGAAGAGCACCAACTGCTTAAAGTGATTGGTTTCGGGTCTGGAACTGTTTTGGCCAGGCTCAGGTAGTGTTTCAATTCAGATGTGGATCTAATTCAGTGATGCTTGCTTCCAAGTCCAGTGTGGCACTGCGTTTGCCGCTTGCACAGTGCAACTTCGATGCAGTCCAGCTTGGAAAGTGCGTGCTACCAAGATGATTGTGCCCGTTTGAGATTTCACTTTTGAGCGGTCTAGACCAGCTTGAGTTGAACCAATTTCAACTTCCGAGCACTTTTGGGATCCAAAGATATTTAGTCATGGCGTAGTCCTTTTGATTTGTACTATCAATGCATGGCTTTGGCCCTGGTTCCTGTGCACGGCCTCTCTGATGATGAGCAACATGAGGGCCGGCATTCTGGCTGTCCTTCTTCTTTAGCTGCTGTTGACTCTTTGAGCGACCATGAGACTGAGACTGCAGATGGCTGCCAAATGGTCCCTGTGCAGCCTATACAGCCACCTCGTCCAGATCCCTGCCAAAAGAAGAGGAAAGAGCAGCCTTCTTCAGTGCTGCAAGCATCGATGTTAAGACGCAAGCTCTTCCAGGTTGTTAGTTCTGCCTGCCCTTGCACCCAGCACGGGAGGTTTCGACATCATGCTGGTAGTTGCTGTCAGCAGTTCCGATCTGAATTAGATACTTTGGTGCAGCTCCGATTGCGGCTGTCCAGACTTGAGAAGCATGATGCCGACAACGAAGTTCCAATCTCAGTCAGTGGTTAATTGTTCCAAGAACAAATGAGGCACTGATGTGTGAGATGTTTGAAGGAAGCAACACCATTGTTTTCACTTTTCACTTGTAAGGTTTTGGCCCTCCTGAAAGAAGCTGGTGATCAGTTTCGCTGTGCCCAAAAACTTCTGGGGCGTCCAGTGTGTCAACGAGCCTTTCGGAGGCTCTTAGGTATAGGTTCCATGAGATACACCCGTTTGAAGAAGGCTGCTTCTGAAGGATTAGCCCAAGCCCCTTTGGATGGACGAAAGGTCTCGAAGAAGAACACGTTTAAATCAAACACTGCGTACCTCCGGAAACGTGCCATCATTGTTGAGTTCCTTGAGGAAATGCGGAACAGCATCTCCGAGCCTTTGCCGGAGGCGAATCAGAATCCAAAGCTTCTTGACGAACAGAAGCGGAGCCTCACACTGTTTCGCAGACACAGAGGGCGCAGACCGCGTGGTGCTTCTCAGTGGAGTCGAGGGGGGGATCGCTCTTCCCTGCGGTTGTTACCACCGGGCTCTTTCACGGATTACCTCCGCCTTTTGCAGAGCAGGTGGCCGGATCTCAAGATTTCCTTGAAGCTGTTCACCCGTGTTCCTTGTCTACAAGTTGTACAAGAACACAAGTCCAATTGTTTAACCATCAAGATTTTTAGCATTTATGTTATTGAGAACATCGTGTTTTCTGTGCAGGGGCCTTTTTTCCAAGGCAGGACAAAACGATTGCGGTTCCACACCAGGTTTGGAGCACATCTTTTGCAAATTCATTGGCTATCCGCGAGGAGTCGCAGCATGCAAAGTGTACGATTTGCATCAAGCACAAATTGATCATCAAACGTTTGGCCACAGATCGTGCAGCAAGACAATCTCAATGTTTGCTGTACTCCAAGCATTTAGATGTTCAGTACTCTGACCGAGTACATTATTGGATGAGTCGGGCCCACAGCAAGTTGCCTATGCTACCTTCGGGATTGAAAACAATTACTCTGATCGTTGACGGCCTGGACCATCAGAAATTTAGATACCCAAAGGATTTGGCCTTTTCTGCGAAAGAGTTTTCGAGTTTTTTGAGACCTTCTTTAGATTGCTACGCTGCAATCGTACACGGCCATGGAGTTTTTGTCAGTCTCACCGAGCCGTTCATGAAGAAGGACAGCAGCTTCTGTTGCGATGTGGTGTCTCATGTACTTCACACCTTCGCAAGCTTCTGCGATTTGCGTGAGTATGAGGTAATTATCCAATCGGATAATACCTCACGCGAAATTAAGAACAATTGCCTGTTGAGGTGGGGTGGAATGCTGACCGGACTTTCTCGATGCAAGAGGCTGGAATTCCGGTTTTTACAAAGTGGTCACAGCCACGAAGATTGTGACCAATGGTTTGCACAGATCGCCAATCTGGTAGAATCCAAACGGTCTTTGCAAACACCAAGCGAGTTCCAATCCTTGCTGCAGCCATGGCTGGATGAGGGCCAAACCCGGCCTGATGAGCAGCGATTCAGACGGGTGTCCATGGTCTCTGCATCACGGGATTGGTCACTTCGATCATTGATTCAGAGCCTTTTTAGTTTCTCGCTTGACAGTTTTCCATGGGTTGGTCAGCAAAATTGAGCATTGGAATTTTGACGGCGCTGACTTGAGCTCCCAGACTTTGTGCATGCCCAGAAAGGGTTAAAACATGATGAGCTTCTGACAATCTTCGTTGGATTTACTGTGTTGCTTTTCGTACTTTTTAAATGGGTCCATCATGAACATTACGCAAAACTTTTTCTTTTGACATCATTTTTGTTGAATGTGCATGGCGTTCAACTTCAACTTATAATTCCTCCAAACAAATGTGAGTATATTCTAGCCACCTCCCAAGGAACAATTAAACTTAGTAATTTTCCTTTTGGTTTGGGATTTTTACTGGCGACTTTTGTCTTTGTTTTTGGGACCCTTTTTGGCGCAAAAAAGTCGCCCTTCTTAACCCCTTTCGCGCAGCCAAACCAACGGGAAAATTACCAATTAAACTGCTTCAATCATTAGGGTGCCCATGATCTACAGGGCCAGTTTTGAACCTGTTCCATGTGGCAGGAAAAATTTCCTCCATCTTGCTTGTCGCGGAAATCATTTACGCGGCATTGGTGGCCCTGGTGCGCCGCACGTTTTTGCATTTGACCGTTTGGCTGATGTTCCAGGCCAGAGCCCCCATCAAAAGCTCACCGTGCATCGGGTTTTAATTTGATGGGTGTGTGTGACACTTTATTCACACCGGGCGATCTTGTTATTCCTGTTTGACTTCATGCTGCCATCCCTGCAGGTGACGCTCTTCAAGGAATGGCAACATCGTTCTGGGATAAGTTTGGGTTTCAGCGGGCTGGGTGCGATGTGGTGCTCAGGCCAGGGTTGAAACCAAGTGTTCGAGCTACAGCTGCAAATCCCACCCTGTCACTCACTGCTGTGTTTGTTACTTCGAAGAGAGAAGAAATCAGTAGGTTATGGTACCGTCTCCGATTGGAGGACTAAGCAGTACATGAGCGACCCTGAGTTCAAGCAGCCAGCAATTCTCTACTTGCCTGGGAGAGTTTGCCAAGAGATAGCCCACACTGGGGCTATTCCGACAGGCTTGGTTGCCGGACGGCTGCTTTCCAGTGTAAGAACACATGTAATACTTACGTACTTTGCGCATGGCAACGTTTCTAATTCTATCATTGGGGCTTCTGGCCCAAGGACAAGGTTCAAAGGAAAACTTGCTAGGTCCTACTTTTCCTAAATGTTGTTCCAAATTGGGCCCATGTTGGGTCATTGGGTAGGCTATGTGGGGTTCCATGGAGGTCTCTGGAATGACAAATTCAACCCCAACCGAAGACTTTTCGGTTGAGGTTCATTTTGGGGCGGCACTTGGGGGGCTATGTCAGACCAATGTTGGGCCGTTTTAGGTCTCTGCAGGGGCGGGGGGAATGACCGCATCATAAGGATCCTTATGATGCGATCGTTTCTTTGGGTGTCAGTTGGGCCAGTGCTGGGCCAATGCTGGGCCAATGTTGGGCCAATGTTGGGCAATTTGGGGTTTAAGTTGGGCCATGTTGGGTCATTTGGTGGGCTATGTTGGGCTCCACGGAGGTTTCTGGAATGAAAAATTCAAACCCAACCGAAAACTTTTCGGTTGAGGTTCATGAAGGGCTATGTCGGACCAATGTTGTGCCATTTTGGGTTTCTGTTGGGTCCATGTTGGGTCATTTGGGGCAAGCTTGCGCCATGTTGGGCTTACATTGGGCCATGCCGGGCCTATTTTGTTTTGTTTTGACAAAGATGGTTTCAAGAATGGTACCTAATGCCCTAAGAGTAGATGGCTCAGAATCTTGAGTTGCCCCATCTATGTCACAAAAAAAGGGGGATAGATGGCTCAACTCCCTTTAAAACAGGTCAGTTGAGCCATCTATGTCCCTAAAAATGACATTTTTTTTTGCAATCTTCTGTCTTTTTTGAGGGAGGTTGGGCCGTTGGGCGTCCATGTTGGGAGCATTTGGAGCTTGTTGGGGCTATGTTGGACAATCTGGGCAGCTTATGGTGGGCCAAACTGGGGGGGCTCCTTGGTCCGGTCAATTTTAAGTAGCAATGAGCCCCTTATTTTTGGGTCGGTTTTGTTGGGTCTTCTAAATTTCCTGCTGGGGTTCAAAACTTGAAAAACTCAGTGGAAAATTCAAACTTGAAAAAGACCGAGTTTTACAACATCTCGGTTTTTTTGGGTTTCCTCGCCCCGGTCGAAACCAACAGGAAATTGGCCCGGACATGACCCCAAAACAGGGTGTTCTTTTGGGCGCTGATTTAGGGCGTCAAATGAACACGTTTTTTTGGCCAAACATGGGCTCAACATAGGCTCAACATAGAAGGCTATGTTGGGCCACTTGGGGTTCTGTTGGCGGCTTTCGGGCCTAAAATTGCAACCCCAACGGAAGCATGGCTCCGTTGAGGTTGAATTTTGGGTCGGTTTCGGGCTCAAAATAGGCCCAAAACGAGTTGCGCAATCTACCTTCTCATTTTAAAGTAGGGTGACTTTTTTTCAATTGGCGGAACTCGTTTTATGTTCCAGCTAAAATAGCGCCGTTTTCTTTCTCACCGCGCGGTGCCATCTTATGGGTATTTTGGTTTTGGAGTTGCGCCATCTACTTTTAGGGGGGTATATCTTAAGACTTAAGACGAGAATGGGAGTGGAGGTACACAGGATTGGGGTCTACTAGTAAAATCAACCAAAATTCAAACTAATATCGCATTGACAAAATATGTCATACACAAACATATACAAATATTACGTGCTTATATACACACGCATGTACACCTCACACCATACACACACATATATATATATGTACATATAACATTTTCTTGCGAAGCATATACTTTAAAACAAGCAAACTCATATAATAATGTGTTTGTGCAATATGGACCATGTGTATATATATATATACATATGTAAATAAATAAATAAATAAAATAAATAAATAAATCAATAAATAAATAAATATATATATATATATTTACATATACATGTAAACATTTACACATATGTCAGAACTTTGCTTATTATTTACTATCTATTGTGTGGCACGTGCACGCCAGTCCTCAATGATGAGAGAGAGCGCGATCGAAAGGGAGCCGAAGGTTGGTTGAAGTACGCTTCAATCATGAGACTCTCGGAGCCAACATGTTTTTTTTGATGGGGTGGAAGAAAGTCATGCAAAGCCGAGCTTGCGGCATTTGGTCGGTTTATCCCTTGTGAAATTGGGTGTGATCGCCAGCCACACCAAACATCATGCTCGCCGTTTCGTCGCGTTTTTTTCCAAACGGATGTTGCTTGCTTGGGTGCCCTTACAATCTTTCCCGACATTGAGTTTCCATCAAGATTAGTGATCAAAATGTATATAGATATGTGATCACGCTTAATGGGCCATTCTTCTGGTGTAACTATCTTTTCCTTATGGTTGCTGAGCTCTATTCTGGTACTACTGGTGATGCTATAAGCATGCCATGATGCATTCACAACAGATATACCACATGAGTTTTTATTGAATGAGCCAAACCTTTCTTTGGCGCAATGAGTATTGTTTTTGAAGGCACCATGAGGGGTGACTTCGGATTCATTTCTTTTTAGGGGAGACAGGGTCTAGTAGATGTTAGATGCACTGAATGTTTCACCTACTATAAGGGTGAGGTTTCAGCATCTTTCTCAAACCCTTGCCAATCGTTGCGACCAAATTTGATGGTATGCTTAAAAAAGATATGCCGTGAAAAAGGTGTTCTCAACACTAAATGGATATAGGATCCCTATTTCATATTGGGGTTCTCCCGCCCTGCACGGAAATTTAAAAACTGTCAGTAAGTTTTAGCACCCCCGGCTGCTAGGAGCGGAGCCGTTCTGCCTGGACGCGGCGGCAGACCATTTGCAGGCTCTTGCTGAAGGGAATTTGCAGCGCGGGCAGCCGCTGGAAGCTGACAGGCCGCTTCAAACATTTTATTGCCGGGTAGTTCAAGCCAAGGCATGTTGTTTGTTGGAAATTTTTGTCGGTGAATGTCCCAGTCTACTTCCACTCTGTCCTTCCCATCCAACATGTTCTGCGCCATGCAGGATCTTGCCATCACCTGGCCCAGCAGTGGGGCATGGTTTTGATGGAGGTGGTGTTCGCCCGGCTGTTGACTTGCAACCGGTGCCTTGGCATTGAGTGCAAGCCTATATGAAAAATCAATGGCAAAATTCATTTGGAATTCGTTTCTATTGCGCTTGGCTGGTTGCATTCTTTTAATTTTGCACGGTTGACGGCTGTGAGGCGCTCAACAGGATGGATATGGTCCATGAAAGGATGCCCAGGGCAAACCTTGCGAGATACAAGTCCAAAACTGAGAAGTACCACATGTTCAAAGCTGCAGCAAAGCTGTGGTCTGAAGGGCTTCCATGGCCCAAAGCTTTTGAAATTGTGAAGGAAGCCTTTGATTCCTGTGCTACCGCAACTTGATTTGATGTCAGCAATGCAGATTCATATTTTTAAAGAACGAAGCCATGCTTGAATGTGTAACAACAAAACATTTTGCGACTACCGAGCCATGTCTCATCGACACATTTTGCGTGAGCCGGGGAGGTAAAATCCCACTCAAAACCGCTGGTTTGAGATGTAGCAGTGTTTGAGTCTAATCCTACTGGGATCCAACTCTAAAGCAAATGGATTTTCAGCCAAGCGTGCTTTTTATTGATCTGATTTTTGATTTTGAGCAAGTTGCTGCCAAATCCGGCTGTAAATGTGATGAATCCTATTGGGATCAGACTCTAAAACTCTTGAGTTTGCCCGGATGGTATTTGTGATAGATTTGTTTCCCCACGCTGCAGCTTTTGTATAGCTGACTTGTCCAGTGCCTCCAGGAAAACATGGTCACCACCAAATGTTCGCGGGATGCACGTTACAAGGTAATTTTCGTTTTGTGTCGGATCCTGATGGGATCCGACACAAAATGTGGAAACACATAGGTTTTTGAGTCGGCATTTAAAGCTTGGTAACTTTCATTTTTGTGTCAGAGGCTGATGGGATTCGATTCAAAACGTGGAAACACCACCGGCTTTGCTTTTTTTGTGTCGGATGCTGATGGGATCCGACACAAAATTTGGATCCGACATGAAATTTGGAAACACAACAGGCTTTGATTTTTGTGTCGGATGTTGACGGGATCCGACACAAAACTTGGAAACACAATCGGCTTTGTTTTTTTTGTGTCGGATGTTGATGGGATCCGACACAAAATTTGGCAACACAACAGGCTTTGTTTTTTTTTGTGTGTCGGATGTTGATGGGATCCGACACAAAATTTAGAAACGCACTTGCTGTTGACAATTTGTGTGTCAGATCTTGATGTGATCCGACACAAAATTTGAAAACAAAACTGGTTTGGGTTCTTGCGTCGGATGCCATCGTGATCTGACACGACATTTGGAAACACAAAGCTTCTTTGAGTCATCATTTCTTGCTGGCTGAAATCATCATTCAACAAAAATCAAGTTTCCATGCAACTTTTTGCATAGAAAGTATCAAAAAGTCAAAAACAATTGGGTGCGGCATGGACACCTAGGGCCTATGCCATTGGGAAAAATGAAAATCAACAAATTTCACGAAATGCATTAAGTACAAGGTAAATTTCCATTTGTGTGGGATGCCGTCGCGATCTGACACAAAATTTGGAAACACAGAGGTTCTTTGAGCCATGATTTTTGTGTTGGCTGAAATCATCATTCAACAAATATCAAGTTTCCAGGCAACTTTTTGCATAGAAAGTATCAAAAAGTCAAAAAAAATTGGGTGCGGCATGGACACCTAGGGCCTATGCCATCGGGAAAAATGAAAATCAACAAATTTCACTAAATGGATTAAGTACCAGGTAATTTTCCATTTGTGTGGGATGCCGTCGTGATCTGACACAAAATTTGGAAACACAAAGGTTCTTTGAGTCATCATTTTTTGTCGGCTAAAATCATCATTCAACAAAAATCAAGTTTCCATGCAACTTTTTGCATAGAAAGTATCAAAAAGTCAAAAAATTTGGGTGCGGCATGGACACCCAGGGCCTATGCCATTGGGAAAAATGAAAATCAACAAATTTCACGACATGCATTAAGTACAAGGTAAATTTCCATTTGTGTGGGATGCCGTCGTGATCCGACACAAAATTTGGAAACACAAAGGTTCTTTGAGCCATGATTTTTGTGTTGGCTGAAATCATCATTCAACAAAAATTCAAAAATCAAGTTTCCATGCAACTTTTTGACATTTTTTGCATAGAAAGTATCAAAAAGTCAAAAAAATTGGGTGCGGCATGGACACCTAGGGCCTATGCCATCGGGAAAAATGAAAATCAACAACTTTCACGACATGGATTAAGTACCAGGTAATTTTTCCATTTGTGTGGGATGCCGCCGTGATCTGACACAAAATTTGGAAACACAAAGGTTCTTTGAGTCATCATTTTTTGTCGGCTAAAATCATCATTCAACAAAAATCAAGTTTCCATGCAACTTTTTGCATAGAAAGTATCAAAAAGTCAAAAAAAATTGGGTGCGGCATGGACACCTAGGGCCTATGCCATCGGGAAAATGAAAATCAACAAATTTCACGAAATGCATTAAGTACAAGGTAAATTTCCATTTGTGTGGGATGCCGTCGTGATCTGACACAAAATTTGGAAACACAAAGGTTTTGTGAGCCATGATTTTTTGTCGGCTAAAATCATCATTCAACAAAAATTCAAAAATCAAGTTTCCATGCAACTTTTTGACATTTTTTGCATAGAAAGTATCAAAAAGTCAAAAAAATTAGGCGCGGCATGGACACCTAGGGCCTATGCCATCGGGAAAAATGAAAGTCAACAGATTTCACGAAATGGATTAAGTACAAGGTAGTTTTCCATGTGTGTGGGATGCCGTCATGATCTGACACAAAAATTGGAAACACACAGGTTTTTTTGAACCATCCTTTTTTGGTTGGATTTCAGCATTTGACAGCGCAAATTCATTGATGAAATCCAACCTAAACTTGGGTCAGTGTTGCGGTGACTGGTGTCAATGCTAGTCTGATCCTTTTTTCCACAGGGTTGCCTTGCAACATGGAACGCCAAATCGGTTTGAAAGGGACGGGTTTTATTTTCTGATGTCCTTTATTTCATTTTGCTGCCAGGTTCCTGCCCATGGGTCGGTGGATAGCTCAGTGAGCGCTTTGGGTGCCACACGTGTCATCGCACACGGGACCATTACCAAATCGAAATTTGTAATTCAGTTTGGCACCAAAGGGCAAACAAGTCATCGCTGCCCTCTGACAAAATGGATCAATTTTGAGACAGCCGGCTTGATGTTTCAGTGTGCTCGTGATGCATGGCATTATACACACTGATGTTCCACCTTCCGACCTTGCACCCTTGACTTTGTATCCCTGCAGCCATTTCTCCATTTCTCCATTTGATTGGTGTCCGACGTGTCCGACACCATGTCGAACAAGCGGAGATTGTCCGCTGATGGGACCAAGCCCTTGAAGTTCAAAAAGGTCAAGGAGGAAGAAACCACACTGGAGATACCTGCCGAATTGGCCTATGTCAAAATGTTTGGGGCATGGCTGTGTCTAAGTTGCAGCAAGGAACAGTAAATGAACTAGTATACATGTGTTGCCACCTTTGTCTTCAGGTTGCTCGGAAAGCAAGTCTTGCACGTGAAACTTCCACGAGGTCAAATCGCTTGGAACAGTCCCAGAGCATTGGCGAGTACATGGCCGCGAAGTTCAATTCGAAGGACAGCATCGTGGTCCCACGTGTGTTGAAGCCATTCAGTTTATTAAAGTGGTCATGCTGCGCACTTCCAAGGAAGGATTGCTTCAGTTTGTGCGGTTTGTCGACGAGCATTTTCCCCCTACAAAGAATGTGCCGCTGCCTCAAGTCTGTGATTGCAACGCTTAGTCTTCTGATTCACTGTTCATGTGCTATTCTCCGTTTTTTTTCTTGCGCTCCCTCTACCTTGCCTTTCAGGGAGTATTCGGCCCCTACGATTCTGAAGTGTGCCAATTCCAGCGCCTACTTGCGGCCCTGGCATTTGCCATGGGAGCCGCAGATGGGATGCAAAGGTCTGGTAGAGCCGGAGTCTTGACTTATTTTTTCAACATCTCAAAGCTAAAATGGGCATGGGTGTCAAACTTGCAGTCGAGAAGGCACTTGTTAGTCACAAGGACACCCACCTGCAACTGTGCCAATTGATGCTGCTCCACGGGTGCCTGGCTCAAATTCAAACCTTGCAAATTTCAAGTTGTGGGCAACACGCTGTTACTTGACATGCCTTTTTGTAGGAATTTTGGCAAGTCAATATCAATGCTTGGCGGCCAGGTGCACGACGGATGCCAATGCAGTGGGAGTCGAAAAGATTGCCATCACTTTTGTGGATCCTTCGGTTGCTGCCCCGACGCATAAGCTCTCAGCCAATGATGTTGCTCCGGAGTGCGATGGCATGTTGTCACCGACAGATGTCTTTGTTGTGAAAGGATGGAGTCGAGGGATTTCACTGCTGACAATCTTGTTGGCTGCCTTTGAGAGCCCGGAGTTCCACCAGGTGCCCCAGGGTGAAGGTGACATTTTTTTTTTCAGCCACAGTGAATTAATGCATTTGGCAGTGCTACGGCAAATTTGTTATTTGACAGAATCGGAGGCATTGCCACGAGACATCAAGGAGAATCTTAGCTCAACAACCGGTTTCGCTACTATATGCCCCGGTTTTGCCAGGAAATTTGACTGGTGATAGTCATGGTGAGATTTTGTCTCCCAGGTCCTTCGCTACAATTCATGCTACTGTGGTGATTGACGAGCCCCACCTTCTTGTGAGCTCAAACAGAGGCCGTTGCTGCTGTGAATTGCTTTCCCTGCTTTCCCTTTCGTCCAGTATAGAGAATTCAAGTCCAGTGCATTCCGGCGTGCCCCCGTGCAGGGTCCACAATGGCGAGCCAGTTGCGCAGGAAGCCGAATGCATTTAATCTTTTGCATCAAATGAACCTACTTCGCAAGTTCAACTCTTTGAAGGATGGAGAAGAGGCCAGGTGCCAGGTGTTTGGTTCAGGCTAAAGTTTTTGAATGTCAAGGTGGGGTCAATGTGCTGCGCGAAAGCGCCATCAGGTCTGGGCAAAAGCGTGTGAGATCTCAGAAGCCTATGTCGTTGGCAAGGCGGAGTCACAGGCTGCACTCCACCTTTACAATGACGTTTCTCCCAGGATTGCATTGAGACTGTCGAAGTTGGTTCAGCACCTGAACAAAACATCTGTCCTGTGCGTTTTGCAGTTCTGGATTGCTTTTGAAGTTGTAGATCGCCACTTGCTGTTTAGTTAAGGCAACATTCAATGGCCAAGTTCTTGACTCATGAGAGCATAGCTGCGGGCGCTTGGAACCAGAACTATTGCAGTGCCACAGACACAATGCAAGCCTGGCAAGAAACCCTGACCAACACCGAGCAGATTCTGGACATGACGGTCGACCGGATGTCTCGTGATTGGTTAAGTTTGGCTCCAAAGATGCGCAAAGCCTTCACCCTGAAGGATGTTGACCCTTGTTAGCAAGTGCACAGTGTCGGCTACCATGTTTAAAAGGCCGGCCTGAAGTTGAAGTGTTTGTCTTGGTGACACGAAGTGTGGTCGTCAAACTCCTTCATGTCAAGTGCAATTCTGCAGGCTTGATTTTCTTGTACCCCAAATCTTGACAAGCTTGACCCATGCCATGATTCTCATACCCAATGACTGTTCATGATCCAGCCTAGGAATACTACCAACGCAGCAGTGCAATTTTTCTGGCTTGCATGAGCCGCTTCGAATCTGAGTTCCCAATTGACTTTGTGGAAAAGGAGCGCCCTCGCATCAAACGGTCGCTCCCTGGCAGCACTTTTTGGGCGCCTGCTCGTTCACGAGCATTGTTTCGATCCAACACCCATTCAGCTCCTGAGGTTTGATTTGAAACATGGTGACGCAGAGCTGGTGGGAATGCTGGAGGGAGCTCCGCCAGTTGATTTGGAGCGGTGTGGGATCTTTCGTACAGCCATTGCAAAATTTCAGAGACAGGCAGGATGCACTTTGTTCAAGGATCACTTTGTTCCAGGTTTGTAGTTTGCAGTTGCTTGGCAAGCTCTTCCAGGCTGAGGACGAAAAGGTGAAGGCTTCTGAAGAGCAACTTGGATGGCCTGCTAGTGACTGCTAGTGGTCAGTTGCGTCAAGAGTCCCAAGAATCCTGCTTTAATATGCTTTAATCATCATTTTTCAGGCTGGCCAAACGAATGGTCGAGATCACCAGTGAAAGCACCGAACTCAAGATGAACAATGATTTTGCGCTTATGGAGGGGTGGCTTGCTCGAGCCGCTGATTTTGCAGCACGGCAGGTGCCAAATCCCGATAAGTCCCGTTGTTGGTGTTAAGATTTTCTTTCTCCTTCACACCTGGTGCATCCCATTGTTGCTGTTGCTAGTGTTTGTCCTGTCATATTCACACCTGCTCCATTTTGGATGCTTTTGCCAGAGAGTGGCTTTTGACAGGGGGCGCTTGACATGGCCTACTTGTCACGGCGCTGCGAAGAGGGGCGCAGGGCAGTCGCCGCACTTCAGGGCAAAACTCACAGGTACAAAGGGGTGCCAAGCCTATCAGATGCACATGCAGACTTGCTGCAATTTCAATCTGACTGTGGTGGAACGCCAAGCTCGTTTCTTGCCTGCAGCCTGTGAATTCAGCAAATTTAAGTTTAAGTGAGTTTGTCAAGTTGCCAAGCTTGAGGTTGAACATCATGATTTTGGATGCGACTGTGTGGCCAAGCCGTCGCTTGTCATTGTGCACGTTAAAGAAATAGCTTTGCAAGCGAACTTTTGAGCAACGCAGTCGTTGCTTAGACAAAATTTGTCTATAAATCAAGGCAGTGTGTTGGTCGATGATGCCCTGGACGTCGCAAAGAGCATCAGCTGCGCAAACCCGAACGCAGTGATTTTTGTGTTAGCCCCGCAGATTCATCCCAGCACGGACCAGTCGAGTGTCATTTCCCATCGTCGTTCTCTTGAAGACAAGATGATGGCGATTCTTTGCTGCATGTGGATTGGTCTGATACGTTCCGCTATGTGAGTGACACCACTCTAAAACTAGTATAACTAGTGCTTGCGGCTTCGTACATGTCCATCCCCACCTCTACTTGAAGTGGTTTTCTGACTGAGTTCGTTGGACATCACTGATGTGAGCCTCACCTTCTGTGATACCGGGCACGGTGGCGACAAGAGGAAACGATCCCAACCATGTTTCTTGGAGTTAGATAACAGAGTCACGCCGCAGCGCAGTCTGACTGTGAATGTGTTATTGTTTTTTGTTGGGCATTCTGCCTGTTTGTTTTCTCTTAGCCCAGGCTTTGCAGCAGTGAGTAGCTTGCACAAGACCTTTGGTTTCAGCAAGAGCCGTGTCTTTTTGGGAGTTCTGGGTCCCATCACCCGGGCTCGAGTTACAGAGTTGATTTCGGACGATGCTGACAGACCATGTTCCCCTGCGCATCGTGAGTCTTGACTGCGCAGAGTTGAGTTGTTGCCTTGAAGGGACGTTCATCCTTGGTTTCCTGTAATGTTGTGTCAAGCAGTATGTCCTTAATTGCAGTAAATACTGCTGGGTCCCAGGTGCAGCAGCGCGGCGTCATTGGAACCAAAGAGATTTTGCTCAAGCTCATTGATGGTTTGGACATCCCGCCTGATTCACGGGTGTTTGTCACCGATTTGACCCCGAACAAGTGACTTGCCCACACAGGAAGTTTGAAATTAGGATGCAGAAACTAGCACGCTGATAGCCCCCAGCTTTCTGTAGTCAGTTTCGAGCAGCATTGAGCGTTTCATTTGCCATCGGTGTTGTTGCAGGTTCAACGAGTGGGGCCGCGCTGTGTGGGAGTTGCAGAAGGCTTGCAAAGAGTCTGGCCGTGGCCATGACTGGCGCTATACTTGCTACTATGATGAGGATTCTGATTGGGGACTGGCTACTGATATGAAAGCTGCAGCAAACAGCATGAGCGGCATCATGTACTCAGTCAGAAGCTTAGTCATTTGATTTCCACACGACACTTGGAATTTCAGACATTATTTATCAAAGTTTTGCCATTGCCATGTTGCGCCCTGCATTGTGGAGAAGAGTTTCAGGAATGGTGGGACAAGTCAGCCGAAGCCGGCCCGCAATCCCGTCCGGGAGAGCAGTTCCAAGAAGTGAAGCCGCAGCTGGAAGTCTTGGCAGTAGATTCCGAGAAGAACATCTTGAAGTTTTTCAAATGCAGTCAAGAAATAAGAAAAAGTCAGTGGTTGAGATGGTAAGTATGTCACAAAGAGGTTCCTTTGCAAACCTTCGCTGTCACATTTGAGCTGCGGTGCCAAGGCTTCCGGATTCCATCCTGGCCTCGCTGGGGCATTGCAGCGCCAAGTTCACCAAAGCACTGCAGGTTTGGAATGAGGATCATTCCTTGACAATGCGTGGCAACTGTTCAGAGTCTCAGCCTCCAACTCCAACACCTTCAAGAGGTGAACGTTCAACCCCCAGACGCACGCGCTGCTCGCCTGCCTTCACCGCCGCTGACCAGCCCAAGAACTTGCAGAAAGTCATTGAGCCAGCAACGGTGTTGTCCGAAGACGCTTTCAGCGCTGACAAAGTGCACCTTGTCTTTGAAAATGATTCATTGATCCAAAGTAGCAGCAGGCTGTCTTGTCAAGGCCACCCTGCATCCAACTAGTTTTCTTTGAATCAATAATGATGGTGGCTGCCAGGGTCATTGGCCAGAGCACCATTGTTGGCATCGACAAGGTCGGGATTGTGGCCACGGACACTTATGAACTCTGGCTTCTCAATGACACCGACGAGTTGATCGAGCTGGATGCTTGCGAATTGTTTGGCTTCGGTATGGGAGCTTATGTTGCCAAAGCGGCAGGCTGGGCGATATATTGTTATATTTAATTTCAGTCATTGACCATTGTCCAGCATGACCGCAACCCAGTTCCAATGTTTTGCACGATGATGTTTTGCTTTGGAGGAACGGCTCGCAGTGAGGGCGACAAGTACATCCCATGGATTTTGAACAAGGACACGGATGTCGTCATCCAAGTCGCAGAGTCTGGCAAGTCGCCGACATGTATCTCTGAGATGGCGTGCCAAGCGGCGCAGCGGCAAGGGCTGACTGAGATGACCCTCGTGGATCACAGTTTGACGCAGCGCGTCCAGGACTTGATTGAATCATGCTTAGTTAATATAACATTGCATGTATTAGAAGGGGCCTTCGTACATGAAGTGTAGCTATCATTCTCGGGTGTGGGCTGGCTGGCTGGCGGCCATCCCCTCGAGGAGAATGAGCCGTTGCCTTTTCGTTATGATGTTCAAGTGAATGGGCGGACCAACGTGTATGAGCACAAGCCCTTGGCAGATTCGGTGGACCGCTTGGCTGTCCGCCCCACCTTGTTTGGCCTGATCTTTGCTGGAAATTTTGGGAAGCTCCCAACGACGCAGGCCCAGTTGGCATGGGAAGTACTGTGGACGCAACAGGTTTAATTTTGAAACCGGCTTTAAATCATTATTTTGCGATGTTATGCAGGCTAAATCATGTGCTTGCCAACAATTTCGCAACAATAATTCCCCACAATTTGACATTTATTAGACCAGACTTTGCAGACGCGCCGCCGAGGTATCAACAGATCACACGCTGGTGAAGCCAATCAAGCCCAAGTTCTGGTTAGTGGGAAAGCTAGCCCTTGAAGCGCATTCGTGCGTAAAGCTTGTGTAGGTGAGGTCAACGCATGTGGGCATATGAACCGGCCAATGGCTCAAACTTTGGCAGTCCAGGGGATGTAATGGAAAAGTGCCGCTGGTGCAAGTCGTTTTGCACCGTAGTGGTGGCGTGCAATGTGCGCTTAAATTGTAGCTTGATAGACGTCGAATTCACATCAATGTCACATGTCATTGAACATTGTATGATTTTGCGTGTGTCACGCATACTAGACACAATGTATCGCAAGATTTTAGCTTCTTATGCTGCTTGGCCCGGTGTCGCTCTTGGGATGTCGGCCCTGGAACCTGTTGAAACTTTATCGGATGCGGAGGCTGCACCACCTGTGACCAAAGTTGAACCCAAGGCGGCTGCTCCGAAAAAGCCACCTGCCAAAGGCAAGGGGGCTGCTGCCAAGACTAAGACGGCTACTACCAAGACGGCGGCCAAAAAACAGAAGAAGACTGCCAAGGTTCCTGATGACAGTGAGCCTCCCGCTGCTGATCCTCCTGCTGAGTCTCCTGGTCCTAGTGAGGCTTCTGATGAGGAGGGTTCGAAGCTGAAAGCTAAGACAAAGAGTGCCCCCAAGAAGGCATTGAAACGTCCAGCGTCGTCTGCAGGGTCAGCCCAGCCAGCCAAGAGGCCAGCTTCCAACTTGCCAAGTCCGTCGGGCGAGCTCAAGGTCAAAAAGTACCCCTACACCAAGAAGGGAATTTGGGCAATCTCTGTGAACGGCAGGGAGTACGTTCAGGCCGGAACAGAGTCAGTGCTGCAGTGTGGGAAGGGCCTCTTTTGAAAATTCCGGCGAGAGGAATGATAGCAGATAGCATCTGCAGCGCAGGTTCATAAGCATGACGAGCTCCCGGATGAGAAGCTCATGGAAATCGTAGTTTCAAACCCAGATGAAATCAGCACAGTAATTTGCAGATTGTTTTACTTGAGACAAATCAAATTGTTTGCAAGGATTGATTGAACGAGTTTTGGTTCCAAGGACTTGATGGTTGATCACCTCAAGAAAGGCATGTCCAAGGAAGATGGGAAAGTCATGGCGGCCTCGCTCTCAGCTCTCAAATTTTGATCAATGTTCGCTCTTCGCTCTATGGTTTGAACATTGTAGCCCAAAGTAGCACATTTTCATTCCAGTCTCCGGCTCTGAGGCTTCTTTGAAGGAGGCAGCCTTGGAGAAGATTCGTGCCGGCCGAATGGCAGACGCAGCAGCAGCTCCTGGTGCAGCTGCTGGGGCTGACGGCGGGGTTGCAGACGGTGAGGCTGCTGATGGTCTCTCGTTTGAAGGTGGCGAGGAGGAAGCCCCCGTTGAGGATGTGGCCCAGGATGTTGACTGAGTAGTTTCTAGCTTGTGAGCCAGAACGCGTGCCAGCCGAGAAGTTTTGCGTCGGATGGAAAAGAAGTGAGCCTTGAAGGTTTGGTATCTAGGTCCTTCCATTGCCCGGAAAACAACTAATGACTTTCTGGATGCCACATTGCTACTTCACACTGTGCCACCTGTGGGACACCTGTTGGGGCCAGAACGTTTTTTTTTTTGGCGGCCCCACCTGTGATTTCGAACCAGAGCGTCCAGTGATGGTTTCTGCGTTTGCGTGTGACATTTTTGACGGGGCTATTATTATCATCCTACTTTTCGTGTTTCAACATACCATCACTTTGAGCATTGAAAGATTGAGAGTGATAGTGGTATTATTTGATTTCGCGTCTAGTTCCAGGGTAATATTATATAGTTGATTGCGCTTTGAAATTGCCGTTCAAAGATGACAGTTGACAGGCACCACCATTTTGTACGCCATGAAGTGCCCACTTTCTATGGCCCTACCATTTTGTAGGCTGGAGAAGTGGTCCCAAAGCCATTTTGTAGACAAAATAGAGCACTGCGACCCCCACCCGGCCCCACCCAGGGAATGGCAAAGACGATGTTCAAAGGTCCAACCTTGACATTTCTCAGCTTGCGTTCGAACAGATGCAATTTTCCAGGTTGTGGTTGTCTGTGTTGAGATTGCCGCCTTCGCCCAGACTCATGGGACCCATAGTCTTGGGGTGGAAATTTACGCCACAGACGGCGTTTGGACAAGATGGCTGACCAATCCAAAGAAGGATTGCAACGATGACCTGACTGACCGAGTGACAGCGCAAAAGAAGTGCTGCGTTTGCAACTGAGTTGAAGAGCATGGCAAGTCCATGCTTGTTTTTGGTACAGGTTTCGGCGATGTGATTGCCATCACGATGTGATTGTCAACATTAATGAGCTGCTGCTAGCTTTCTGTCCCGCCCACCCTGAGCCTGCCCTTCATGTAGGAAGTCATTTCTTCGCGGCTTGCGCTGCTCCTGTTGCTGGCAGATGGTAGCGGAGCATCATTGTCAATGAATGGCTTCATGAGCCAATTTCAAAGCGTATGAAACTCCGCCACTACGGCTGGTATTTCTATCCAGCTCTCGCCCGCTGGGATGATGATTTTGATGCTGCCTGCAAACACCCTGCAAACTGGCAACCCTGGTTGCTGTTTGCAACCCCGGTTTGAAAGAAAAAGTCTTCATAGTGTTGTTGAGCTCGTTCTTCAGCTATACGGAGCTTCTCACGAAGATCATCCATCTCGTTGGTGGTTTGGTTGATGCTTGCACCGTCCGCACACTGTACTCAGCTTTCTCCTCCAGGAATCGCTTCTCGTGCCACTCTTTCGAAGCAACCTCGTTCTCGTTCAGCTTCATGAGATGGTTTATTTCCATCTGCAACTTGTTCTTCTCCCACAAGTGCTCATCTTCCTTCTGGTGGGTCATGTTCGCCATCTCCCGGATTCTTGCGAAGCGTTCTCGAGCAATGCCCTCTTTGGTGGCGATGATCTCGTCCTTCTTTGTCAGACTCTCCGTAAGCTCGTTGATGGCTGATTGCATTTCCGCCACTCGTTCGTCACGTAGTGCGACAGCTCGTTGACCATGTTCCATGACCATTTCATTGTTGGCAACCATCATCTGGGAGCTCTCCTCCAATTTCTGCGTCAGGAGCTCCATGTCCTCTTTGTTCGCCATTTCCCTGTCGTTGACATACTGTGCACATGCCTCACGAAGCTGTAATCCATTTTGACGAAAGTGCTCCGCCATTGCTTCAGATTGTTCATGTTGTTCTCTAATGTGTTGTGACGCACTTTCCAACTTGGCATGGTAACGTCCCCTCATAGCTAAGCTCTCCTGGACAATGTGGGCCGCGCCTTCTTCTGCGAGTTCGCCACGTTTTCCAAGCTCGTAGATCCTCATTGTTGACCCTTCGTCCATGAGGTGTGGTTCGGCCAAAGCTTGGGACTGTTCGTCCAGTAGATTGTATGCATTGATGAGGGAATTTCTCATGTATTCCATCTCCTAATTTTGACATGTTCCTGATATTCTTCATGATGTTGATGAGAATAGACCTCTACATTGTTGATCATCTGATCACGATGAATAAGAGCATCTTGATATAAGTTTAATTTGTTTTCAAGTTCAGTCCTTGCTTGTTCACTTCGTTCCAGCTTATCGTTGCTGTGTTGTAGTTGACGTCGTAGTCGTGTTTCGCTCTCGTTCCTCGTAGCACTACCAGAAGACTTGCGCTTGGATGAGGTGGCAGGCCGACACGCCTCATCCTCACGCGTGGCCGCGTCCGACGGACCATGGCCACTTGCGTCTCTGATGATAGCAGCAGTTGGGGATCTTCCAGTGCGATGTGATCTTGCCGACGTCGATCTTTTGGCACTTCCTCTGTAGGAACCAGCATTGCTGAGCATCGTGAAGCTATTTGAGGATGCTCCACTTCCAGGCGCTCGGTACGAGACCGTACCGCCGCCCCCTCTCTCCATGGATCCCGGCGTGTCAGTGATCGCGGCTGGAACCGCAGGTGCAAAGGAAAAATTCGTCTCATTGCTGCTCGATTGGGGTTGTTGGGACATTGCTTCTGCTTCCCTGCAAATCACTTCCGTTTACCACAGCCCAATGACTGGTAGTAGGTCAAGTTGAGCAGGATGCCTTAGTCAATACCCGAGCCTACGGTCGTTCCGCCCACCGGGGTGGGGAGGTCAACCAAGCAGGTAGATGCCTTTGACCGACGCCTCACCGTAGGGCTCCTCAGTACTGTGGGACCACCGTACGCCCTGGGTAGAGCGTACGGCTGATAACCTGTGAATGGGCACACGTGCCTCTTGTCTACTTGTACTGGTTGAACTTTGTGATCGTGTAAATGGTCTCGCCCAACCACCAATGGCAGCAACCGCAGTTCCTTTTGCTCGGAGGGGCAAGTGTGTCTTGAGCCAAGCACCGGTCACATATGCATTCGGTACATCGGTGCTGGCCGCTGTTATTTCCCCAACCATGGACGGATTCCCGCCTATGTCCCCTTGACAATTATTATACCACATCTCAAGGGGATACAAAATTCCCTGCTGCGTAGGTGTTCAGCAGAGTACCGGCTTTTGACCCCATAGCCATGTTGGAACATGATTCTGTTTGACCCAACATGGGAAGACGCCACCACACCGAGATGCCCGCAACTCCGCGAAGAGGCACAGAGAAGAGACCCAGCTGTCAGTGTCATCCACCGAGCCCTTCCCAGCGGCACTGACTGTGGCATTGTAAGAGATCACAGTGCGCTCCACATGCATCACCTCTTGCATGAAGCTGAAGACTGGATGACTAGGTTGCAGGTCATGTTCTGACAAAGAAAGAATGTGAAGCCTAGGTCAAAAAGCTCGAAAAGTGATATGCCCCATGTTGTTGTTGGTGTTGCTGCTGGTGCTGTTGCTGTAAGTGGTGATGAAGCTGATGATGATGGTGATGGTGTTGCTGCAAATGGTGCTGTTGCTGCTGGTGGTGATGATGATGAGGATGATGATGATCATGACCATGACCATGATGATGAAGATGAAGATGATGGTGATGGTGTTGCTGCAAATGGTGCTGTTGCTGGTGGTGGTGGTGATGATGATGAGGATGATGATGGTGATCATGACCATCACCATGACCATGACCATGACGATGACGATGATGATGATGATGGTTTGGAAAATAACAATGATTAAGGTAAACATGAAGGTGAAGAAGAAACACATGAAGATGAAGGTGCTACTCCTGCAGCAAACTGACCATGTCTATCGATATCTATTAATCGGTCCCACCAGGGTTGGATTATTGTGACACGCTGGACAAGGTTTCAAGAGATGGATTGTGGAGGACTTCGAACCCAACACACATAACTTGTCCACAGGTCACCTTGATGTCTTGCAGCAAGTGAAGTGCGGGCTTCCAGCGCGAGCACTTCTCACACGCGCTGATGCCAGCACTAAAAGTAATAATGTCCTGCTGGCACTGCTGGCACTCTGTGGGCAAAGGTTGCATCGATCTTAGGGACATGCCGTGCTACAATGGTTGATGTCGAACCTGTAAGTCTACCTCCTTGTCTTTTTGAAATGATCCTGATCACTACTGGCTAGATCTAGAAAGACAAGCTACATTCAAATTTGGCATATAGTGCTGGCACTGCGTCTTATTCGATGCTTTGGCGCACTCTGATGACTCCATGCCATTTTCCAACTGTCATTCTGATCTGGTCCCTCCTTTTCAATGTGATCTTTTGAAAGATCTTCAAGGAGCTGCGTGGCGACTTGCCACTGCTGACCTGGTCAACAGGTCAGGCAAGAGTAGTTTGCTCACATCACTTTGCTATGCCAATGGGCCTGCATGGACCTACTAACCTTGGTATGTTTTGAATTGGATTTCTCCTCCCCTACTTCATGACTTCACGTTTGGATTTGCAAGCCCCAGTCATCAAGTTTCGAGAAAGCTTGCCTTTCTCGTGTGCACTGATCACAGCATTGGAGAGAATGACGTTGGGTTGCAGCGCCACCGCCCTGACATCTTTCAGAAGTGCCAGCACCTAGCAGGTGTCATCGGTGTCATCCCTTGCTTGGCGGCAGTGATCGGCAGTGAAGACTTGCTCAATGCTGAATAAGTTTAGACAAAAAGCATTCAGTGTCGGGGAAGCTGGTTCATACCCAATGAAACACAAGAAGCTCCATACTGGACCAGAAAAACAGAAAACGATGGCAAACTTATCGGAGCGGTTCACAAGTCCGGTGTGGATTCCATGTACCAGGCGCTTTCAGGAGGTTGGACCCAGCCCTTCCAAGCCTTCTTCCAATCCCCCTGTTTCTCACATGCGCTGATGCCCTTGCTGTAGCCGATGAGATTCGGCTGATCGCCATCCGCTCGGGCTTCTCCGATCCTCAGGCATGCCTCGCGCCATAGCACTGCCATGGCCTGATATACACAGGTCGCAAAGCAAAACTGAGGCAAAGTAAAGCGACAAAGCCGCCAAGAAATGCCAAGAATGACCTCCCGCACAGAAAAAAAACACATGACCTCATGCACGTACTTTAGTTCAAGACTGAATCATCACAGCATGCCAATTCCCACCTAAAAACCATCATGCCGCTTTTTCACGCATGAGCTGGATTCCTTGGACGGCCTCCAAGTAATGCCAGCTCTTGAGCAAATAAGCTGAAAAGAAGGTATGTGTTGGACGCGTCAATGCACCTGGATGCATGGGGCAGAAAGCATCAGAAAACTGTTGGGTTTCTTCAACTGGCGCATCAAGCCAGCAAAAAGACTTTTGGACAGAAGAAAGAATACTGAGGAGGAAGAGGAGCAAAAGAACAAGAAAAAGACATGAACGTTAGAATGAACGCCTTTCATCTCTGGAAAAAAGTATTTAGTACTGCCACAGTGCTCTTAACACAATTCGAAGCACCAGACTCACCAGACTCCCATCCCCCGACGTCTGTTTTCGCCAAAAGGGCGCTGTTTTGTAGCCTTGGCCGCAGGGTCACATTCACCTTGTGTCCGGTGGGAGACTGAAGCTAAAACTCTGAAATAATATGAAATAAAGGAATGGGGATGCCGAAGTTTTAAGGCGACAAAAAAACGACCAAGTTTCGACTTCCAGCTGCCAGATCGTGATTTTTTGGCCGTCGTCTGACAAAGAGAGCTGAAATCATGCCCTCCAGCATGACTGTACGACTGTACGTCAGTGGAGTGCAGCAAAGCCAGCGGTGAAACCAGTTGAATTGGCGTCGAAAAATCCGTCGAACTGAGCGAAACACTGTGGCAAGAAGTTGAAACTAAATTCAATCTAGAAACTTGTCACTGACTGCTGCTGGGTTGGAATTGTGCCGTTCGAACGGCTAGGTCTTCCCAGCACAGTGTTTCATGCTACGGAAAGGATGTGGGACGGCGTCCCCTGGTCGCAGCCGTTTGGCGTGCGGGGATGGACAAGTTGTCCATCACCTTGGGCTCACACCACCCAAAACTGGCACGTCTGCAGCACACAACCTTCAAGTCATCAGAAATCGAGTCGGCAACATGAACATTCAAGTGCTTACTGGGCTTACTGTATATCTTCTTTAAACAAGTCCCTGTTGAATCCTGTTGACACCATTTGATATTGTTTGAAACGAATTGTCGTCAGTTTTGGGAAGATGTCGAGGTCATCGGCCTATTCACCCTGACACCACTCTACAGTGGTGCAGGGTCCCCCAGGTGCCAAGTGCTTCCCGGGGCCTTCTTGGCAGCAGCGGCCAAAGCAGCACCGTGTCTCTACAATTTCATGGTTTTCATCTTGGAACCTTGAGATGCTGCCCTTGTAGATTTATTGCAAAAATATGCAACCATGACAATCCGAGTATCCTTTTGTGCCGCTGCCATTGATTGAAACAATAGTGAGAACTACGTGATCTAGGTTGACTGCGCAGAAGATTGAAGAAACGATAAAAATAATACTGTAACGATAAAAACTTCTCGTCGCTACAGCTTTTCACCTTGACTTCAGAGCAGAAGCACTGAGTCAAAATGGCTGGGACCCCCATGAGCAATCATATGAGCCGGCATAATATTTCGTTATCTACAATCTATCATAATCTATCATCATTATACGGGGATTGGTCAAACCTGGGTGTCTACTACAATGGATCGCTTAAAATTCATGAGCAGCATATATATATATAACATCTTTCCCTGGGTCTTGAAAATTGAACCAAACCCATATCACAATTTATGTCCTGCTCACTGCTGGGTTGTCCTTAAGATCTTAAGGTAGCCAGTCACCCTAAACACCTGCAGCCCTCGAGTTTCCAGATCTCCCGAAGGTTACAAAGGACCTGGAGCAGTCGAGCACTTCCGGACACTGGAGCCTGTGAAGATCCACTACTTTTGGCCGTTCCGTTGGGCAAAAATTGGGGAAGAAATCTTGGGTGATGAAGCTGTGAGAAGTCCTGGCCTGCACACCAAACACCAAGAGTCATAACCACAACGACTCATGACCAAGTTTGTTTTTTCATGTTTTTTCCCCATGCCAAGTGTCCCGATGCCACATTGATGCGCGGACGTCAAGCGAAAGTCAATTCACCTTAAGGGTCGCAGTGCTGGATTGATGGGCTATGAAGCACCTAAAATGACTTGACTTCTGACACGGGACAGTTTGGAGGATTAAGCACTTGCTCTGGTAGCATTTCTGTAAGGACTTTTTCAAATAATCTCTTCAAATCCGAACTTCTTGAGAATGAAGGAGCTGGCGTCCTTTGGAAACGGTAAAGGAACAACATGAGGCTGAAAGCAAACCACCCCAGCTCGCTTGCTTCCTATGTTTGTTGCTCATTTGAGGTGTCCCCAGTACATCTCAATACTGTATGCAAAGGTGCCATTTGGGAGTGATTGAAATCCGGTGCAATTCATGAAAGCCGGCCTGACGTGTCTATGGATTCTTATCATTGACTTCATACTTGTCATGGATCCGTGTCCATGACATGATGTTCAAACTTTGCTGAAACATGTTTCCGAAGAATTGGGGCATGGATATTCTCTATGACGAACATCTGAAGCTCAAACAATCCGCGTCCAAGTCACAGGTGACGTCCGCATGCGACAAAACCACATCATCGCTGCCGATAGGGCTTTCCTGTCAGTCGTCTTGTTAGGAGGCTGGTCAGGAGACTTCTTCTATGAAGTAAACTTCCAAGTGGTGCCACAAGAGTCACAAGATAGTTGCAGTATTTCTCATCCGTAGTGCCAATTGTCCGTCCATCGCCCCGGCCTCCCCAGCGGGGCTCCCTGGTGTCTCCCTGACGTTGGACAAGTGTGGATGGGTGCAATGGTGAGGAAGGCCCAAGGATGAAAGATACAAGCCCCAGATCACCAGCTGCTCTCCCCTTGAATCTTGGAAGCTAATGTCCTGCCGATCTCCTACTTTCAATCGTTTTCCACTGGGAAAGCAGGCCCAACCGCCAACTTCCCCAGTGACTACTGTCTGGTTGACCAAAACCATCTCCAGCAACGCTTCCGCGGAGCATCGTGCCTATTCACAGCTTCCTGGCTGGAGGCTTTGGATTTGGCACAGGCCGAGATGTAAAGGACACCAACCGCCAGTGATTGATGATTTATTATACATTACACATTGTATATATATGTGATATTTATACTATATATATATGTATGTATGTTATACATTACATTATGATACATTATGATGCATTATGTACATACATTACATTACATTACATTACATTACATTACATTACATTACACCACGCTACATTGCATTACTTTATATTACATTACATTACATTATATTATATTATATTATATATAATATATATATATATCTGCAAGGTTTCGGATCGCAAGGGCCCATCACCCGTTACGTCCTTTACCTTAGCGGAATCTAGTCCTGGATTCCGCGGGCCATTTGCTTGCTGCTTTCGTTTGGTCTGAACTGGCTCTGCCCTGGACCTTCGAAAAGTGCGCTGCCTGATCTTCTAGACAGGTATCACCTCAGCTGCTCGGTGTCCCAGCACCGTTATCAAACCTGGGTGGCCTTACATTTTGGACAAGTTTGCGATTTCTGTGTATGAGTACGGCAATTTTGTTCTTCCTTGTCCTGACATTGATCTTGACCAAGGTGAATCTGATTTGCACTGTTCTCACTTCTGGCATTGTCTCTGAGGATTTTCTTGTAGAGCACTACGAATTCCCGGTGGACATTGACCACGGCGAACAACACCATCCGCAGAACGCAGCGTCGGAAACGAGCAAGAGCGAGACTTCAGTGGTATCTTTATCGGAAGGGATTCATTTCTTTGACAAGGAATCAGCTGAAGCAACTTGCATCGACACTCAGTTCCCATCATTCCAAGGAGAGCCATTTCATTGCGAGAATCAGATCAGCAATGTCGTCTACGAGCAATCCGCCGTGGAGATGTTCAAGCTGCAAGCAGCTGAGGAAGCACTCAGCGTTGCATTGCACGACATGTCAGATGCCATGGCATTTAGTAATCGACAGGACATACGTCCATGGTGCAAAGTCCCAGCAATGGACAGCGGAGCAAAATACATATGCTGCGCCCTGGCAGGGATCTCAGCAAGGCTATTCTCAATGGGAACAGTCATGGGACCAATCTCACAATCGTCCCAAGACGCCGAGAAAGAAATCGAGGTCCAAAAGTGCCAAAGGGAACAAGACCCCGCATGGCACTCCAGGGGGCAATCAGCCGCAGCCGCAGGGACCCATGATGCCTATGCACCCGATGTCAGGTGCACCCATGGGACCTCCAGGTCAGATGCCAGCGAACATGCCCATGATGAATTGGGGTATGCAGCCAATGCAATCGATGCATTTGATGCAGCCTCCTTTCCCAATTGGAGGGGCACAAGCACCATTGCCGCCGCCAAGCACACCATGGCAAGCCAGCCCAGCTGGACCGCCTCCACACATGCAAGCGGCACAACCAGTGACCTCGGTTATGGGAGCAGGCTTTGCGATGCCAACGATGCCCAAAGCACCTTCCATACCACCAACGTCAGAGCAGATTTCGCCAGAGCTTCTGTCCATGTTGAAGCAAGATGTGGCCGAACTTCCACCTCACATACAAAAAGCTGTCAAGGAAACAGCCATGAAGGAAGGAGTGAAGGATGGAGCCACAGCCACCAGGAACCTTCATGCGGCAGCGACCCATTTGGGTCACATGCGCAAGGCCTACGAAGATTCTTTGATGGCCAGAGCGCAACTGCACAACAATTGGAAGAAGTTTCTGTCAGATGCCGTCAAATTGTGGCAAGAATATGCAGCCCAGTTTGCAGCTCAGGAGAAGAAGCTGTCCGAGCAAATATCCACTTCCAAAGAAGCCTTTCTGGCAGCCAAAGTGTCATCAGCCAAAGCTCAAGAGACTGCAGGAGAAGTGCAGGAGATTTCAGACGAGGAGATCGGAGAAATCACAACTGCTGCGTCTGGATCGGCACAGAAGATCACAGACACGATGGAAGACCTCAACAAGTCCTTGGTCAACCTTCAGCAGCAGGCAATGTCGATCGTGTCAGAAGACGAAGTTCATCTGGCGAAGAGGCCTCGCAGACGCCATCCTGCAGAAGAAGATTCAACCATGCATGCGCCACCCCAAGGAGAAGCCGCAGAACATGGCAAGCCTTTTGGTTAGGCTGGTTGCAAGTGACGTCAACGTACTTCAACCTGAAGCCATTAGAGGAAGTGTGCATTTTGCCCAATGAATTGCTTGTTGCCAAATGGACCCATCCAATTACCTTTGAGCCGGCCTTTCTGACAGAATGGGGAGCTGTTGAAAGCGCCAGACAATTGTCTTTTGAGCTTGGGACCTATGAAGGCATCGTGCGACAATCAGTTCCCACTTTTCGTGATCATTTCCCTTATCCACCTCATTGTCATGGCCGAGTGCGTTTTCATGATGATGTTGATGTTCTGGTTGGTGATGACACGACAATTTTGATGTCAAAATTTTCCATACCACATCATGCAGTTGCTCAAGTCGACTTTGGAGGGTCTCTGACTGCCATCTCGCAGAGTCTCCACAGTTTCTCAAGTAGGACTGACGTTGATCCGCTGTCAAGCTTGGCCGTGTGTATCTCCAGTCCTCAATGCCCCATGGCCCAGTATCGCATCACTGACCAATGGCAGAATCCTATACCGTCCGAAATGCGTCAAGAGACAGGAGAACAGGAGCCAGATCCTGATGTGATCCCTGATCCTGTACATGCGCCACCATTCATACATGATCTTCTTGAATTGGCGGAACGACATGGAGCCTTCACTGATCTGGACGCAGAGGATGTTTTCAGAGTGCGTACTTGGTACATCCACCATGTCCATCAACAACGCAATCTTGAATACCGCATCCTCGAATTTCACGAAGACTGGAGACGATGGGATCCTGATCTCAGAGGTGCGTGGAGGGACCACATAAGGCCTGATGAAGAGGTTGACTTTAACGTTGCCTTTCCGGACCCTTACCGAGGTTCTTTGCCACACTGCCTCGCACTCCCACAGTTCATGCCAAGCTGCTGAGGCAATGGATTATGAGAATGAACAACCAGGATCGCCTGGAGGACAGCCGCCGAATGATCATCCTGATGCGGATCCACATGATTCTGCAAGTGAAGCCAGCATCCATAGTACTGACAGAAGTATCCTGGTTTATCGTCTTCATGCCCGAGATGAGCACTGCTTTGCACCATGGTCCACGTACATGACCATTCTCGATGGTATTATTCATGCCTTGAGACTGCCTCGCAGCCAAATCAGAACATTCCATCGACTAGCAGTGGTGCCACCGGACATCCATGAGATTTCCGAGGAAGCAGTTATCCTACAGTCAATACATGATGTTCCAGCAGGTTCGGATGAGAAACTTGTCCTTGTGGATACGATTGTTCACTTCCATCCTCTGGCATCTGGTTTACCCATTCCTGCAGCAACCAGCAGACAGGTAATGAGAGTCAATGCACAACTCCACAGATCGCATATCCTGACTTTGCAGCATCTTGATGATTATTGCCAGACTCAGCTTGATCGTTGCATTGTGCACAAAAATCATCCACTTTGGGAATGGCGTGACAACACTTTGCATGTCGTTGCCCACGGTGATTACATCAGGATTCAAGTACCACCCCCTGAGGACACAGAGCTTGACACTCAGACTGCAATTGCGATTGCGAGAGGGGTGTTGGAAGTGGCTCCCAATGCCTGCAATCAGAGAAGTGATCATGCCCACCTCTCATTGATGCAGAACACTGTTGAAGTCTTCACACATTTTGCCCAACAAACCGATGTCCATATTGCCATCAAGGAACTCAAGACTGACCCAACTGATGGTGACAGCCCGAGACCTGCAGGTAGAGGGGATGACCGGAGAGAAGATCAAGCACGCAGACGGCCGGTCTGGCCGTCACCGAGGGCTGACTTTGCTACCGGCCAACTACAAAGACTCTCGCGACTGGTGGATGAAGCTGACCTTGTGGAGTGTGAGGAAGAAGGCCGAATTGCTTACATCACGACATGGTATCTTCACCATCTCGACCAACAGACCTGCAGAGAATCCCGTTCTGTGCGACTCTCTGATCATCCAGATGAGTGGAGGACGCGCATCATTGAGGTTTGGCAAGATGTCATCAGACATGATCAAAGCCTTTCACTGAGCATTGTCATGCCACACCCACCTTGCAGTGAATTTGAATGCACACAGGCTCATGTCATCATTGAACAAGGTCAACAGCCTGACCACGTTGGATTTGTTATCTCTGTCATTGATGAAACAAACACGGACCAGCGGAGACAACAGATCTTGCATTCGGCACACTCCGATGAAGCGATGCAAACGCGTGGTAGCATCATTCACTTGGCCAGGTTGCAGACCTTGCAGCCGCAAGGACAATGTCGAGTGACGTGGAAGCAATTCCCTTTTGCCATCCACGATCCTGAGATCCTCGAGTGCAACCAATGTTGTGATACATTTGCCTCCCATTGGAGGGTCCTTTAGGGAAGACGCGTTTTCACTCATGCAGAAGGAGATCATCTTGCGTGCCGCACCAGTTCTGTCCCAGAGTCATTATCACTCGGATACACAATGTGCGATTGACATGAATCATTCTGCGCAACCGCGTGAAGCCCTGGGATTTCAATTCAATCACAACGCAGCACCCTTTCAACCGGGACAGGTCAATCTCTTTGGTGCCAATGAGTTTGTGATTGACCTTTTACCCAATGGAACCAACATGCTGCAGTTTGGGATGAAGAAGAACCTTCCTGCATGATTGAGACTTGGTTTGTCGATCACCGATGGCATAATCCACATTGTCGAAACAGCAGACAAAAACAGCTCTTTGCAAATTACTGGCAATGGGAAGATGAATTGCGTAGACTCTGGATTGACTACGTTGACGCAAGAAGCAGCATTGACTTCTATGTGGTGCATCCCAAGCCCCCACGGGTCGCCAATGAGGTAGCAGCACACGTGCTTCTTGTGCAACAGGAGCGAGAGGATTGGGTCACAAGTCTAGTGAATGTCTATGAAGCAAGGCCTGAACGCCCGAGCCTGCACTACAACATCGCGGTCACAACGCATGAGCACATCCTTGTTGACAATATCCTGCGAGTTGTTGGACATGAAACGCACTGTCTTGCGCCCATACCATCACATGGATTTGTTGCATGGTACCTCCAGCTTCCCCTTCGCAGGGGCCAACCTTTAGCTGGAAGAAGTGGCTATGGTATTTCGCTCCAGATTTGGCAATTTCGCCTTGCTGATTATTTGCCGAATGCTGCAGCCTCTCCGGTGCCACAACATGGACCCATACTGCTTCAAACAAAGATTCGCAAGAACAATATTTGCCTTGAAGATGCACTGGCTGAAGACAGTGAAGAGAGCCAAAAACTTGATGATGTCCCATCATATGCGGTTCGCCTGCGTGCTGGGGACTTCAAGTCTCAGGTACCAGCCATTGTTGAGATTTACGGTGAGCCTACTGAAGCCAAGATTGTCGAAGAGCTCAAGAATTGGGGTCACGACTGCTTTGCCTTTCAATTTGCAGGACATCATGAGTTTCTCTGCTTGGCTCGAGATCGTATCCCTGATGACAGTCTCCAGCACTACATATTCGGGACAAGTGATGGTACAGATCCCAACGCGGCAATTCTGCATTCCCACAAAGGAGAGGTATTGCAAGAACTGGACTGCATGAAGATTCTTCACAGTTTGGGGTACTTCAAAACCACCATCCAAGCGATCCATCAGTGTTTGCCTGATGTCTTCAAGGTTATTTTTGCGCACCAAGTATCCACACTTGATCCGGGCAGTTCGAAAGTAAGACGACCAACACCTTGGCCAGAGCGCATTTCGGCAGACCTGAGACAGCAGCCGAAACCCAGTTTCTGCCAAGCTGAACTTCCTGTCGAATGTGGACCATGTAAACTTCGACTTGGTGTCGATCTGGATACCATTGCCACATTCTTTTCAAATGAAGAATTTCCACTCTGCACGACGCTTGAAGGTCTGCAAATTCCGCCTTCAACGGCGATGGCGCCAGACTTTGACTGGTCGACAAACTGCAAAGTGCAAGATGTTGAAAGGATCGTGATCTACACTGATGGATCGTCGTTGAGCCATTTACGACATCAACCACCAGCGCTCACAGATGAGCAAGGTCTGCCCGACACTTGGGCATTTGTTGCACTGGGCGAGAACTATTCAGAAGGCTGTAGGACTGTACGGCTTATTGGATGGCAAGCGCAGCCGGTGCACTACGATCCCAACAGCAAGTTCTTCCTTGGCACAGATCGAATCGGATCAGATGCATCTGAAAAGGAAGCCCTTTTTTGGGCAGCAATCTGGCGTTTGTCAATCAATTTGGACACGCCGACAGTGTTCTGTTCGGATTCCTCAACGTCATGTGGACAAGCATCGGGTAGTCTTAGCACCAATGACTACCAGCAACCATTCATTTTGCTGCGCAGTGCGTTTCAATCTCTTGAAGCTTGCCTTCCCGGACAGAGACTGGAAGTCAACCATGTGAAAGGTCATTCACAAGACCCATGGAACGACTTTGTCGATTTTGCTGCCAAAGCTGAACGTGACAAGAGCTTTTACCTGCCGAGACCGAAGACATTTGATGTGCGTCGATGGCGGCATGTCTTCCCCTTTGGATGGTATTTGCCAAGGAAGCTGGAATGCCCCAACTTACGCAACATGGTTTTGATGCACAGGCCCCAGCATTGCCCAGCAGAGCCGGACCAAGTACTCAGATTCCTCCTACAACTGTGAAGGAGGTTGAAGTCACCCTCGTGCTTAGTCTGGCGACTGTCAATGTCCTTTCATTGTCTGCGGGACCAGAAGGACATGGAGGCAAGGTTGAATACCTTCGCCAGCAATTTCGTGATATATGCCTTAACATCTTGGGCATCCAAGAAGCCCGAAGTCCCCAGAGCTTTTCAACAGCAGGAGATGTAGTTCGCATTGCATCAGGGGCTTGCAAGGGACACCATGGCACTGAGCTTTGGATCAACCTGCGACAGCCGTATGCTTATGTGCTGGGTAAACCACAGTTTTTCCATCGTAGGCATTTTACAGTCCGACATGCTGATCCACGCACACTCGTGGTCTCCATTGATGCACCATTTTTGACTGCTTTGATATTAGTTGGTCACGGCCCACAAAGTGGACAGACACTTTCTGATAGAGAGCAATGGTGGCACTCTTGTGGAGAGCTATGCACGAAGCACCGAGCCAGCGCCAATCAGCATCTGTTTGCCCTTCTTGATGCAAATGCGGCCGCAGGTGTATGTGATGGACTTATTGTTGGCCCTCATGAAGATGCTCCAAGTGCCAGCACGCCCATGCTACGTGCGTTTTTGGAGGAACAAGAACTTTGCCTGCCATCAACTTTCCCAGCTCATGTTGGTAAGCACACTACCTGGACATCGCCTTCAGGTGAATTGCAATGTCGCATTGATCATGTTGCCATACCGCAGTCCTTGCGATTGGCTTGCGAGTTCTCTATTGTGGATGAGAATTTTGACCTTGGTCTGGCGCACATCGATCATGAGTTGGTAGGTGTTCAACTACATTGGCAGGGACTTAGTCAACACCGTTGGCAGCCCCGATCTTCAAAGAAAGGATTTGAACGAGCGGACCTGCGCCGATCGAGCTTGCAGGCTGAAATGATGCACTATCAGGTCCCACGATGGAATCAAGACATCGAGCAACATGTGGACCATTTCAATGAGTTTGTCATCACAGCACTGGACAAGCAACATCCAAGCCGTGACCATGGTCCCAAGAAACCATACATTGATGATGAGATCTGGGCATTGCGAGCGTTGAAACTTCGCCATCGCAAAAACCTTCGTGAAACCCAGCGTAGAAAGAAAGCAGAACTGATGTTTCAAGCTTGGAGTGCATGGACACAAAGGATCGAGAACCAGCAGCATGTGGACTCTGTTAGATGCTATACAGCCACCTTGGCCTGTTGCACTGTGCGATGCATGGCGCAACTTCACAGTGTTGCCCAGCAACTGAGAACACGTTTGTGCAAGGCGAAGGCAACTTTGCTTCGCAGCAGACTTGAACAGATGCCACGAGATGCTAGCGCTGGACAAATTCTTCAAGCCATCCATAAACTCCAAGGACCTACGAACCCCAAAAAGATCAAAAAGAAGCCTTTTCCACTGTTGAAGAAGAGTGATGGCACGCACTGCGAATCCAGCAGCCAGCGTTGTGACCGATGGGCAGAATTCTTTTGCAACATGGAAGGAGGAAGAAGAATGACACACCAAGATCTCCGAGAAGGTTGGATTGACAACCTGCAGCACTTTCAACAGCAGGAGTTTGACCTGAGTTTAAAGATGTTCCCTACGCTCTGTGACTTGGAACGTGCATATTCTCATGTCCGCCTTGGCCGCGCTGTAGGCATGGACTCCATCCCTCCGGAAGCATGCAAATACAATGTTGGCCAATTTGCGAAAGCCACATTCTCACAACTTCTCAAAATGACGCTCCACGGTCAAGAGGCCATCCCCCACAAGGGTGGCCGTCTTACTGCAGCATATAAAGGGAAAGGAGAGGTTGATGACTGCGCATCATATCGCAGCCTTTTAGTTTCCTCACAAATCGGAAAATGTTTGCATCGAACGCTGAGAATGACTCAGTCCAGCTTCTACGAGACCTTCTTACAAAACCAACAGCTTGGAGGAAGGCCAGGTATCCCTGTCTACCTGGGCATTCACCACCTGCGAGCATTTTTGCGATTGCAAAAGAAGCTGAACCGTTCATGCTGCATCATTTTCCTTGATCTCAAGGAAGCTTTTTATCGTGTGCTTCGCCCGCTGGCTATGCAAAATCGTTGGGATGACCACGACATTGCTGATGTGGCGAAAAGGCTTGGGCTGCCACCTTCCATTATGGCGGATCTCCATCAACACCTCAGTGATCCTTGTGCGCTCCAACAAGCAGCCTTGCCACCAACTCTACGCAATTGTATCACGGCAATACACACGGACACGTGGTTTGTCGTTGATGGGCAAGACAATGACGTGTGTCGGACTACGGCAGGAAGTCGACCTGGCGACTGCTTCGCTGACACCATTTTTGGGTATCTCTGGGCCCGAGTGTTGCGATCATTGGAGCAAAAATGCATTGAGTTGGGTCTCTTGGAAGTATTTCCTGAACAAGAGTTTGCCGATCCCTTTGCAGTCCAAGGGCACGACGGTCCAGATGCACCGCAACGGCCGTTTCTCGGCCCATGTTGGATGGATGATTTAGCCATACCAATTGCAGGCAATTCAGCCGAGGAGGCAGTGCGCAAGGTTGGCCTTCTTGCTGGGCTTTTGCTGGATCAGTGCGTGAATTTTGCCATGTCCCCCAACCTTGCGGCTGGGAAGACTGAGCTTCTTCTCGCCCTTCGTGGTTGCAAATCCAGACAGTTGCGACAGCAATTCTATGGTGCCCATGGTCGTCGCTTGTTTCCCATTGTTGGTGAACATAGTTCTTATCAAATCCAAGTTGTGACCCGCTACAAGCATTTGGGCGGCATCATTCATCATGGAGGAGATCAAAGACAAGAGGCTAAGCAACGACTTGCAGTTGCGCACCAGACATTTACCCAGCAGAGGACGGTCCTCTATTGCAACCCGACGCTTGCCCAGCAAACCAGAACGCAAATGTTTGAGTCCATTGTTTGCAGTGCCCTCACGTATGGATCCGAATCCTGGTGTTTCTGTACGGTTGCGGATCGCCATCACATTCATGTGGGAATCATCAAACTTTGCAAAAGATTGATCAAATGGGTGCCGCAGAAGCACAATGGCTGGAATGATGATGAGATCTGTGATTTCCTGGGGTTGCCTACACCCACCGAACTACTGCGCCGAGCGTGACTCAGATATCTTGGTATCCTGATTCATTGCGGAGCGCATGCCGAGTGGGGACTCCTCTCACAAGACCAGCAATGGATCAATCTGGTGCAAGATGATTTGATTTGGATGTGGAAGCAACTTTGCAGGTCGTCCGAACTCAGGGACCCTACAGTCCACTTTGAGCAATGGCTTTATTTGATGCGCCACCACCGTAGTTTTTGGAAGAGACTCATCAATCGTGCCATCAGACATGCCATTCTACAGAGGAGGAACCAGTTGTGTGTTGTGAAGTTGCATCGCAGATCCTTTATAATTTTGCAAGAAGCAGGTGAACTTGTGCATGATGAACCAGTTTACACCAAACCTCAACGTGATTCTGGAGTCTTTGGGTGCATGCAATGCCAATTGCGATGCAAAACTAAAGGAGGCGAAGGAGCACATTTCTTTCGATGCCATGGTCACACTGCTCCCATCAGAAGACTTTTTGACGACACATGGTGTCCCTGTTGTCAAAAAGAATTTCATACGCTCACGAAGATGCAACTGCATATCCGCAACGTAGGAACTTGCAGACGTGATCTTTGGGCACGAGGCCATCTTTTCCCATTGAGACCGGGAATTGGCTCAGTTGAATCACGACATGGAGACCGATGCCACGATGGAGCACTGCCGCCACAACAAACACAGGGAGCGAGCAGAGAGCCGATCCAACCGCGAGATCTCCGTGTTGAGTGCACTGACCTCATTCTCAATTTGGTTGATGCGTTAGCAGATCGAGAGCCAGATGGCAGTATTGACAAAATTCTGAGAACAACCATTCAGGCGTTGCCCATTTCTTGGACGCAGTGCTTTTCGACTCTGGAGGTTTTCTTAGAGAGTGTTGATGAAGAATTTGCTGAGACGCTTCGCCTTGATGCACAGTGCTTGCGGGCAGCGGTTGTGGCGTTGCAGAGAGCTGATGCATGGGACTTTCTTGACAGGCCTGCGCTTGGCACGAGTGGCCCAGATGATGAGCTCGCTCATTTTGACCGATGGAGCAGCACACTTCTTCAAGAAGAGCAGCCTTGGAAACCTAGCATTTCAGCTCCGTGACCAATTGGGAAAGATCGTATCATCCTCCACGCCTTTGCTGGCAGAAGGCGGGTTGGGGACTATCAATGGTACGTTGACAAGATGTGCGAGGAGTCTGAGGGTTTCCTACTACACGTCGTGTCACTCGACATCATCATCGATAAGAAGTATGGTGACCTGAGTGACCCGCAGGTGCAAGCATTTTGGATCGCGGGCATCCAGCAAGGATGGGTCCATGGATTCCTTGGGGGCCCCCCATGTGCCACCTGGTCGAAAGCCAGGGCAGTGCAGCCCTGCAACAACCAGCTTGATCCTCGACGCCGCTTTCCACGCCCTGTGCGCTCTGCGGAACATTTGTGGGGGCTTCCAGAACTTGCTCTACGTGAACTTGATCAAGTGACTGACGGTAATGTCTTGTTAGGATTTTGCCTTGAATCGGTCCTCTCTCTTGCTGTACAGGGTATGACAGGGATTGTGGAACACCCTGCAGAGCCAGAAGGGGATGGTTTTCCTTCCATTTGGAAATTGCCGCTAGTCCAGCTGATTTTCACACTTCCTGGAGTCGAACGTGTAAAGTTAGCTCAGGGTTTGCTTGGAGCTGACAGCCCAAAACCCACCGAGCTGCTTGTGGTGAATTTACCCACCATCAAGCATGCGATTTGTAGCTGGTGAATCACACCTGACCTGCCGCGCAATTCCAACATCGGCAGGAATCAGGACGGTGCTTTCAAAACTACCCATCTCAAGGAGTACCCTCCTGCCTTTTGCGCAGCACTTGCACAATGTACAGTCACTGCGATGAGCTGCCTTGACACTGCTGAACAGAGTTATGTCGATGAACATTTTCTGCAGCGGTGCCAGCAAATGGTTAGTAGAGATTTTGGTACTTTCATTGGGCCTGACCACGCCATTTGACGTTGCTCGTGTTTCGGTTTGCTGTTGTTGTTGGTCTTGTTTTGGTTCTTTTTGTTGCCTTCTTTCGTTATTTGATGACATGTCATTTGGTCGTGGCCGATTTTTGCACGCCATGGCAATCTGCCTCTGACTTGGCACAGAATTCATCGAGCATAGGCCGCTGCGAATTGCAACAATGAGCCTCTTGGAAAAAAAATATATATATCTGCATATATATATATACGTGTTACACGTATCTCTCTCTCTCTCTATATATATTGAGATGTGTCTCTCGGTCTCTGTTTGGTATTATCCTTGGCGTCAGCATTTTGAGCGGTTCCAGAACTACCTCCCTCCCTTCGTCGGTCCTGTACCTCCGGAGGCCTCAATTTTTCTGGCAGCCAACATCAGCCAAGGTCCAATGATCAAATGGGGTATGCCTCCCACAGTTGCAATTTTTTGTTGGGAAAATATGGGAAAATGATGAGAAAAACTACGATGAAAACCATGGGGTAGCTTTTTTTTGGCCTATTTTCAGACAAAGCCGTATGTATGACTGGGAGGGTTCGTTGCATCTGTCAAAAGGAACAACACTTTCTGGGTGTTCTGCTCTACCTCTAGCAAGAAAACACCCATTGACCTACCATATTTCCCTCAGTCCTGCCCGACCATATTTACCTAACCAAGGTTCACCCAAGAGTAATGTGAAAGAAAACAAAACGGCTTCACCATGCACCATCTATCAAGTTTGTACATATTCCCAGAGTTCTGAAGAATTTCCGCCACTTTTCCAACCATGGAACAATAATAAACAACCATACAAAAACCATGGAGCATCTCACTTTTCTCTACTCCATTGTGCTTCCAAGCTTCGGCTGCGGCTCGGGCTTTTCGAAGTGGTGGAGCCGGGCGGCGCCATCCTCCGGACACCTAGGTATGCCATGGCGACGTGGAAAGAAATCACCAGTTCTTGTAGCAGGATTCGATGATTGTACAAGTACAGGTTGGTATAGGCTCCCATCTTTTTCATGTCTTATTAGATGGGTTTTAATATGCTATCATGGGTTTATTATATATATATGTATGTTTCATTATGTTTCATTTTGATGTTCTATGCATCTCATTCATCTTCATATGATCGTTTCCTAACTTGGGGGTACCCCAAAATGGATGGTTTATAAGGGAACATCCTATTGAAATGGATGATTTTTTTAGGGGTACCCCTATTTCAGGAAACCTTCATATTGTGGCGGAACCAGGCTTTTGTGACAAGGCCATGCGCCCGCTGGGCCCCCCACTTGGTCATCGGAGCCAGATCTTCATCCTTAATGGTGGAAAGGGAGGAGGATATAACAATCAGTTGACATTAAAAAATACACACAAATAAATAAATCCAATTTGATAAATAGCAATGTTTTATCAATGGTGGAAAGGTGATATAACAATTTCATACAACTTCCTGCGATTGGCAAGTCAATCATGCCTGCACTCACCTACATTGGAAAAACCTTCCGTGAAAAATCCACAGCACCGCTGTAGGGTGGAAAACCCGCCCATCCCAGATGAAGACTTAGCGAAAAAAATGGGCCTCCTCCTCATCAGATTCTCGAGGATCCAGCCAATCCGATGGCCTTTTGACAACGCCGGAACAGTCAATGGCAAAGGGTTTCCATGAGAAAGTGGGACCTTGTGGAAGAAAATATCCGCAACTTCTCTGTGGAATGAGTCTGATATCAAGATTTCTGAGCTCACGACCTCAAGAATGCAGAGGCTCTTCACTTTCAAAGTGGCTAACCCTCACTGACTGACCCTCTCTGGACCATTAAGAATGAATGATGTTCCGAAGCCCCCTGTCGGCACCTGTAGCGCGCCCGCGGCATGGCAGGGCACCGGGTGACCAATGGCAGGTCCCGAACGTCCAGCCAATCTTCCCAACGACGGGTCTGGCACGGATCCAATGACTCCAAGCACTAAAAAGGGTCATCCCTCATCGACAAGCCATGTTGGAGATCCACACCTGTGAGCCGTTCTCGGGGCACTTGGTGACCGGTGGCAAGTCGTCCGGCTCATCCTCTTCGTCATCGTCCCGATGACATCCTTAGCCGCTGGCGCGATCCCAAAACTGTCTTCCAGGGATCTCTCATTCATTTTTCTAAACTTTCGTGGTTTGTTTATCTTTGTTTCAGGCAGGGCAAAGGATGCAATTTAATCATGTCTACAAGGTGCAAAAAATATAGGTGCCGTTGTTTAAAATGCAAAGGTCTTCCTGTGCGGAATCTTCACCTGGCACACCGCACCCACCAACATCTCTGCAAATCTGCTTTGGTGGCTTGAACCCATCTTGAATCTTGAACGTATCAAGTTTGGCCAGTCATCTCAAGCCGGGATGGAAAACAGTTCAAGCAAGGAAGTCACTTTTTGACATGTGGGCATAACATTTTTCTATGCATTGCGAAAGTGTGAAGATTGAAGCATTTGAAGCTAGTTTAACACACCCTTCTCGGACATCTTCCTAAATATCTTAGCATAATCCCGGCACATTTCCAACCTCATTTATTGTTGGCAAGTCCCCATTGATAATCAATTTTTTACCCCTCACCAAGGTTGATGAAAGCAAGGCTTTCCCACTCAAGTTCCTTATTTTGATCGGAAAATCATGTTTCCCTCTAATTATTTAACATAGCTATGGCAAATCACCATTTTTTTGGATAGATCATCATAAATCATCTATAAATGAATCATTTTTCATAGCTATGTTACATAACCAAAGGGCAAATCGCCCCATTCTTCATGGTCCAAACAAACCATGGGGTAACGCCCCATTCTTCGCCGTGGCACTGTCGCACGATGAGCTCGCTGCGTGGGAGCTCGTCGTCTCGTTGCTTGGGGTGAACCTGGCCACGGGTCTCCACAGTCGGTACCTAAAAATGGATGGTTCACAAATGGAAAATGGTTGGTTTATAATAGAAAATCCTATTGAAATGGATGATTTAAGGGTACCCCCATTTTAGGAAACCCAAAAAAACCAGAAAGCTCGGAGTCTGCATATAAAATGATGAGGATTACTTGTCAAGCGTTGAGCCTGAGATTCTTGGGTCTTCCATGGTCTTCTAAACTTTAGATTGTGGCTCTTGGGGTACCTTTGGGGTCAAAGAGGATGCCAAAACGCCGTTGAAGCAGGATTTTTCCAGACTGGAATCCACTAAAATGGAGGCAGCGGATGAAAGGCTCAGCGGGTTCCAAAGTTGACACGGTTCTGAGCGGAATCTCAATGCCACACTGCGTGAGACACACACCTTGACCAATCTGCCATGATCCAACTCATGTTGGGTTGCAGGGAAATTTCGTAGGACCGGCTTACAACTGGGAACTAGGATGTTTTAGGAAGAACCCTGAGTCACCAATCACGAAATAACTTCAAGACCATTCCTTCGGAACAACCATCTGATGCTGGGAACAAGCCACAGGGCCTTTCTTCGGACAGCACCCAGGCTTTGCCTTTCAAATTCGGTGGAGACTCCTGCTCACAGGCCAGGTCGGCGGAACGTTGAACAGCGTTCTAAGGCTCAATTCACTGAACCACTAAGTGGAGGTTTCCTAAAATGCTGGTACCCACAAATCATCCAAATCATCCAAATCCTCCTATGGTTTTGGGGATCCCCTATTCCAAGAAACCACTATTCGTAGGTTCATGGATGTTTTTCATGATGTTGATCAACTGTTGATCCCTCCTCACTCCACATGGCGGAGCGCCGCCGCGGCTCTTTCTTCACTTGCGCAAGGGGCAACATGATCCTCCACGGTGTCTGGATGAGGTCGTCAAAGAAAACAACATGTCATAGATACCATGGATCAAACCAAAAAACACGACCTCAAAACACAGCGTTTCACATCTGTCTGAAAAAAGGGAAAACGACAAGTTGATAGACACCCACACACCAGATCGTGAGTTGAGGTGCTATTCCTCTCTCAGTTGTTGGTGGTTGACCCCCTGTATCGCTGAAATCTGATTAAGAAGCCTCATTTCTGTTTTCCTCATTCTCGGGTTTCGCCCAAAGGCATTACTTTTTCAAAATGTTGTCAAACGTGAACCGGTCCAACCTCCATCTATCGAACCTGTTTAAATTGCTTATCCGTTGGTTACATCCTTATTTCTGGTTAAATTCCGAGATTTTTCCGTTGCTGAAACACCGATGACTTTGGGACATCGACCATGCCATGGCGCTTTCTGGCACCTGGGGATTTCCGGTGCCTCGGAGAGCTTCGGTTCCAGACAATTCCTCGGCTTGGAGTTTGCCTGTTGGAGGTGCCCAAAGTTCGCTGGTTAAGTAGGTTAACATAGGTTAGCAATGTTAAGAGTTAACGGGTGGACCTATGGTAAAGCTATAGTCTATAGAGTCTTTAGATACAGTAATGGCCTTTGTCAACTAACGTAGCTGACACCTTTGAAGGGCTATTTGATTGTAAAACCGTTGAAAGTTACTTTTTTTCCATGAAATTATCTGGATATTTGATCGCCAAATTTGGGATCTTCTTCCTGTTTTTTCGGCCAGCACTGAACGCTAAACCAGAAACTGATCAAGAATCCATGCTGGGTAGCTGGTTGGCACGTCTTCTAGAGAAGTCCCCAAATGAGGATGTGCTATGTGAAATTGGGATATCAGAACAAATGCCCACCGGCCCATAATGCCATAATGTTTTGGTTTCAAATATTTTCTTGGACAACAACCTAGATTTTGCATGATTTTACAGGTAATCCTGGCTGAAACCAAACATAGTTCAACACAATCCCTTTAAAGTGACAATTTTTTCTGCCGAAAATGCTGAACTTCTACTTCCACGTTGTTCTGGTCCGTATTTTCTCCACTTGTCTGTGATAGTCTCCAAACTAATGCGTCAAACTCAAAGATACAACGATATTTGCAAGGTTTTCGCCCAAAATCCTACACGCCAAAATCAAACAAGTATGATGTACCAATGCAGCCATTTGGTTATTGACAGTCATATCACGGTCATATCCCCGTTGATTTCGTCTAAAACACCTAAAGTTTGAATAATGATCACATCCCCCAAAAAGGTCAACGGATTCTTGTAAATCCAAATGTAATATCAACCCTGGAGTACAGTGTTCAACTATCCATCCACTGCTGTTTACCCATATTTTTGCCCATTTCCCATGATCCATGGGTGAAACCGTACTAGATGTACTAAACCAAGTTTTTCACTTGTAAAACCATGTAGAACCAGCATTTTCACTTGTAAGACCCACCAGTTTTCATGGTAGAACCAATGTATATCCCACAAATTGATGGTTTTTCACCCTGTTAAATCACCCAGCGGCCCAGTGCCATCTGCCGCGCCCGGCAAGACCACCACGCTCGCGCCCGTGCGGCGGCTGGAAGTCACCATGGTGCGGCCTGTCTCCACCTGGAACCGCAGTGCTTGGTGGGTGATTTATGGCTGGTTGGTGGTATACCTATCCCTCTGAAAAATATGAGTTCGCCAGTTGGGATGGTGATATTCCCAATATATGGAAAAAACGTTCCAAACCACCAACCAGATGGGATTTGGGGTTATAATCTGGGGGTGCAACGTAAGCATTGTACATAGTTTTTTTTGATAACACCCGGGAAATCATCAGCTTACTATGTAGTCTGAATTGACATACTGTAATCATAGGCATGTGTATGTCCGTAGGAAAATGTACTAAGCTCTACCTGGTGCAAAAAGATGGCGCCAATAGTTTGAGGCTTGTATTCATGATGCTATGTGAAGAAGAACTATTGAGTTATTCATTTGTTTACTGTTAACTATGATGGGTATTACGGTATAGTTGTGCATAATAGGGATATAATAATGATCATTTTGATGATGGGCATTGGCATCATCATGGATATAACCACCTTCCCCCTTCTGAAAACGATCCCCAGTAATGGGTCCCATTCAAGGCCAGGGTTTTGGTTGAAGCATCCCAAACTTGCGAAGCATCCAAAACAGGGTCGCTGGGATCGTTTTGAATGACATCATTTACAGGAAACAATGGGCATACGACCGCTTAGGAGACAAGTCATGAGTCATGCTCCTACAAATGGTTGTCCCTTCAAGCAATTCTAGGATTTAGGGAGCTGACACTTCAACATCTTGAGAGTGCAACACGTCCTAAGACTACTAAAATGTTTTTGACAATGGCGATAACGATGACGATGATGATGATGATGGTGGTGGTGGTGATGATGATTAATTATTACTATTGAAGCTGTTGCTATTACCATTGTTTCAATGCCAGAAATCAACTCCGTCCAAGCCTCCGTGTCGAGATCTGAAAACTGAATTCTCGTACCTAACATGTTTCGAGGCAGAACTGCAAGTAGTGAAACAGTTGACTTTCATCGGAGGTTTGAAATTATTCTGCTGCGCTGTCGGGTGGAACAGCCTCGTTTTGATGGGAAGGTCTGGCAACAACAATTTTTTTGTCGGTTATGGGCTGGGAAAGCAATCCCGGTCAGCTGCTGGGCACCTTTGCCAAAACGGACAGCCTCAGCTTTCATGTTGGAACGGATTCAAACATATTCAAACAACTTACCTGGGTCATCCTGGCTCATGGGCTGTCAGCTTCTTGCGACATCAACGAGAAGTAAAGAACGGCTATATTCAAATGCAGGCGGTACATCACCGTACCAAAAGCCTGCAACACAAATCAAAGACAAAGCAAACATCTCTGGTGGGGATACGAGGATGCTTCCAACAACAGGAAAGGAGAAGAGAAGGGCAAATGTTCTACGCTGCAGTCGATATCCTCTCGCTCTTTCTTGTTGCTTGTATCGTTTGGTATCTTCGGGTGATTCTATAGATATCAGTTTCCGTTGTTCATATCACCACTAGTGGTTGTTGGCTCACTTTCGCCAAGCAGCAGCTCGAACAGCGCGAGCCCTGGGAAGCGGTGCTTGAATCAGCCCAGCTGTAGGAAGTTCGATTCCCTACACTTCCCTACCGCATTTGCTCATCACATCACCCGCACACAGCTGCAAATCTGTTGGCCAAATGTGTGGCTCCAACCCGGGCCTCTTCCAGAGGCTTCTCACTGAGGTCTTCATATTCGCCAACCATGGCCCCTCATGATGCATAGGGGGCACCGAAAGCCCCCCAGAGTGCGTGGTGACTATTCTTTCCGCCACCCGCTACCCGTGCTTTTCTACCGATGTCTTTGAGAACATGGTGGGAAGATGGCAGCTAGTAGAATTTGAAAGCTTCGACACATCTTTTTCAACTGGTGGTTCAATGACTTGGCTCATTGAAGTGTCGGGCTGGCTATCGTACTTTTGATTGAATTCAAGCTCTCAAAACGGCAGCTGTGACACTGTGGCTGTTGAGGTGAAGTTATAAACCTGATGGAATCAATGTCTCGGCTGGCATCAACGGCACTTGGCACGTTGGAAAAAGTTTCAGCGTCTTGAGACACAATGATCGCGGTTGATCAGTCGAATGCGGCGAGGCTCTTGTCTTGTTTCTCAGTTTGAGGTTCCTTGCGTATCGATATACTCAACAGCACTCAATGGCCCGCACCAACAAAAAAACGCAAGATTTTCGATAAATGCAAGCCATACTGTGGATGGAAGAAATCCTGCACCAGTTGATAGATGGTTTATCCCAGTATATCCAATTATTCATAGGGTTTCAACCATCCTTTTGGTGGCGCAGGATTTCGCCACCATCCACAGTACTGCCCATCAACGGCATCGCTGGCGCCCCGGACAGCTGATACAGCAAGGCCAATGAGTGCTGCCATTCATCTCGGGTGAAACAATTCACATCTCCAACCGGGGGTTTCCATAAATGGGGGTACCCCAAAATGGTTGGTTTATAATGGAAAATCCTCTTACAAATGGATGATGACTAGGGGTACTCCCATTTCAGGAAACCTCCAACCCTATAATTTCGAAGGATCCGGCTCCGGGATAATATGGATTTCACAATTTAAGATGGCTAAATCCAGCATAATCCAGCCGATAAATCTTACAAACTCTCGGTCTTTAATTGACCGACCACACTTTGAAGACAATCCGATTCTCATCAAAACGAATGAATGGTTGAGCCACGTTAAGTCCACAGTTTGGTTTTCTCCCCAATTATTGATGAAGTTGGTCAAATCATTAATAAACCACATATTCATCCAACCCCTCCCCCTAATATCAATTATAAGACGACGCGCGTGAGAAACCTAGGTTTAGTATATGATATATTCATGACTTGGGGTCCCAAACATAGGGTGTATTGTATATTGTACTCTCTCTCTCTCTCTCTCTCTTTCTTTCTTTCTTAATCCTTTTTCAGCATGGTTAGACTCGGTTAAAACCACCGTTTTGGATGGTCAAAGCACTATTTTTCATAATCAATCACAGGGATTCCACTTGTGAAATCTTAAAAACCAAGTTATATACCTAAGAAACAGGGGCACCTTGCAGGGGGGATTCTAGTTGTCATCACTGGGCCATCCGGGCCAGCTGCATCCAAAGCATTGAAGACCTTGCCATGGATCGAGGCTGAGGTCCTTGGCAAGGCTGGTTTTCCAGTGAAAATTGGAGATCTTCCCCATGAAAATCATGTGGGTCAAACAATGTCATAAAGCACCCATGACTGGGAATGGTAACCATACCACCTATAAAAACGATGAAATTGGGGATGGTTTATTATTGCTTGTCCACATTAATGACTTTTGGCCAAGCTGGAGCTATTGCGAAAAAAACGAGGGATGGTAGAAAAAACGATGGAGATGGGCCCAATAGTAAGGATAGTAAGCATCAATAGAAAGGATAGTAAGCCAAGGAACATGGAGATACAACCAGCAATCTTCTTTCGGGATATCAGCTGCCAAAAGTATGGGCATATATATAAAATTATATAAATATATGCGCAGGATTCGTCCCAAGCACACTGGCATAATAAAATGCTGGGGATGGCTCACAGTTTTCCCACCATCAAATTGAACATGCTTGTTTCTAACTGAATCGCCAAAATGACCCAAGTTGCATGGTGTAGTGGGTTGGCTGATCACACCCCGGAACGGGATACTTGATCTGGGGGTTGGCATGTACACTTGCATGCACTTGCAATCAGCATGGGCTGGTGATCCGGCCAACAATGTGCCAACAATGTGGGAAGGTATCTATGGTCCACCAATTTTCATTCATGACCATCTCTGAGGTGCAGGTGGCTGCATCAGATCCGATTCACATTTTTGAATCTCACAGCCCATAATTTCAATGGCTGTTTCGGGTACCTACCCTCCGGTAAACTAACATAGCTATTGAAAATGGCCCATTTATAAATGGTTTACCTATTAAAAATGGTGATTTTCCATGGCTATGTTAGTCATAATCAGAGGGTAAATTGGAGGTACTGAAGTCTCCACTGATAATTTAAGTTTTGCCCCATCTGAGTGGCCGCCGCTGGAACCTCGCGCTGCGCATGTTCACAAGGAAGGCAATGGCCTGGGGAACTGGGGATTTCAGACATCTGACTGGTCAGGCTGGGGATGGTGCTATTGAGGTGGGTCAATGCCCATGAATGGAAGCATGCCTATCAAAAAGTACCAGCTTTTTATGAAACGTCACAGCCAAATGAGTCGGGAAAAAACGAACCATGCTTGATTGATTGAGTCATGAAATCAATTCACCAAGTTATGAATCAACGAACCATGGTGATTCTGAGTGATTCTGGACTATCTCTTCCTTTTTGGTGCAGCTGCGGTCCTGCTGCCAATTGTTCCCCAGGCTGCATGCTTCGATCCTGGGTGGCGATAGACTCTACTGACGATTTCTGATGGGTCCAAACTTTTGGCATGTATAATGGATTTATAGTGGATTTATAATGGATTTATGGATTGGATTTCATGGTTATACATTTCAATCATTTCATCTGTACATATCTAATTTGGATTGGATTGGATGCTTCTTTTTCCTTTTGTTGGCCAGATCCATCTATTTTTCTGGCCCTTGCGGATTGACTCGCACGGTCTGACATGTCTGGTAGTGCGCTATATACATACACATACTGTATGCTTTCACATTGACGTGTCTTTCTTGGAAAAAACATAGCATTCACCCTAAACATGCAAGTTTTTCGGACTGCCGTTTACGCCTGAGTGGAGCCCGCCAAACCAGGGCCTGCTGGGGTCTCCGACAAACAGCTGTACGTCATGGCCTTAGCTAAACATCCAAGATGAACTAACTCGACCCTCTGGGAGTCCGAAATGGCATTGGAAAATCTCTGTTTATTCATGGTGTAAGTTTATAAATGGTGATGTTCAATTGGCATTTTAGATTGGCAAAGGGAATCGTCCCATGCTTTTGGCATCTTTCCACGTTGCCAAAAGTAATTTCCAAGAGCTGAGCCTGAGATGACTGCGTCTGGGAAACGGGGGATTGAGATCCCAAGAGAACCAACTTCTCTGCAGTCTTTTGATGTTTTCCAAGTTTCCTTCCGAAATAGCGGTAAATTGGTCTTTTTGGGGGGTTGCCATGCTACAAGGACCACCGGTTTTTCAGATGAACTCGTCCCAGTTACGATGCCTGGCCTTTTGGTATGCGCTGCTTGAAGGTGACCTTTGTCAAATCCCAATTCGTTTCAAGCACATTTCCACTCTTCCCGCTTGAATTCGCAGAATGCATTTAGATTCCACGGGCGTTTGTATTGGTCGCGTCCCAATTCAATTTTGACCTGGGGCTTTTTGTAGGTGAGCTTTTGCGAATCAATTTTTACCGGACACAGTATTTATTCTGGTCGGCGGTATCAACCTAACCCCAAAATGTATAGGTTGCAAGCATGTTCGATACCACCACTTTCAATATTTTTATGGGGAACTAATGGGTTCTTTAAAATGCGATACAAAGGGGGCATCATCTATGAATGGGAACTGAAGATGGGATGTGACGGGACAAAACAAGCCAACAACATGATATTTGGGTGTGTCTGACAATAGGTACACCCAAAAACAAAAAGCGACATTGGAAAAGTGATGATGAACCAATGGATCTCATACATGCACACACAAATACACATAAAATCGTATATATATATATATATTGTATATGCACATATATAGTGGGATATTTCATGATAATTCCAACTCTTCGTCCATAAGCAAATGCCACTGTGCTCTCCATGTCACGGGCCGTGGCTCCCAGACGTTGGGCGCCAGCTGATTCTGTCGCATGCTGTCAAGCAGCTGCAAGGACTGTGCGAGAGTTTCGAGCCGATGGGCTGGCGGGTTCAATCCCCAAGAAACACACGGGAAATTCAGGGGCAATGGAAATGGGAGAATGAATGTTTTTTTTCCTGGAAAGATATGGAAATATTATCATTTCCATCAGATGATTTTCCATATTAGATATGGAAATAATCAACCTTGGCTGATTTTTTTGGGCTCCCTCTTTAATTCGAAGTGAAGGTCAGTGAAGGTTTTTCCTGGAATCGAACGGCCTACCGTTCGGATCCCCAAAACGGTTCTGGTGGTGTCCAGTTGTTGGCCAAGTTGGTTTATTTCAAGGGGACATATTAAACAATTCGTGAGGTTTACAAACCAACAAGCCAAACTGGGGGGGGGGTACCACCTTGTAGTCATGGGATAATTTTAGGAATTTACGTGGCCTAATTTCGGGAAAATACAGCAAATGCATTCGATATTGAAGTTTATTCAACGGGAATTGAGTTAGCTTTGCTCAGCAATGCATGTCTGGTGATCCCTGGGATTCCTTGCTGCCTAAGGTGCCCCAACATGGGCAGAAACCCACCAGCATCAACAGGGTAGCAATATGTTTCCCCAAAAGCTGCAAAGAACCACCCTCCCGGAGCTGGTTCGTCATTGCCAATGCTTGATCCAAAGACATCTTCCCTGTGGGAGACCTGTGGATCACATCATATGGGGGTTTCCATAAATGGGAGTACCCAAAATGGATGGTTTATATGGAAAACACATCTAATAAATGGATGATGACTGGGGGTACCCCATTTCAGGTAACATCCATATGTTCTGCTTATGGCGTGAGTCATCTCAAAATGTGAAACCCAATCTCATCCCAATGCTTCATCATGATTTTGCCTTTTAAAAAGGCCAAAAAAGGCCAAAAAAGTCGGGGATAAATCCCACATTCTTGGGCACACCTATATATCCACTATTCATAGGTTACAGCATGTTACAATATGTTACAGTCCTATTTTTGGAGGGTTCATCACCTGACTTTATCAATGGCCGTTTCAGGAACCTAAACTGGAGTTATCTACCATTTGTTTGAAGCCTATGTAAGGGAATATTTGGAATATCCCCCAAATTATGGCCAGCAAAAATGCTACAGCAATACTACAGTACCTCCAATTTGAGGTCCTGCAAATCCCATAGATACGACAAAAACCCAGCATTTCTCTGCCTTGAGCCACTGAGTGCCTCTAGCCGTGGCTCCCATGGCAGCGCCATAGGTTACCTCGTCAGGCCTAGTGAGGGCGGTCAGCAAGATCAGCAACCCAGAAATGCTCTTCGCTTTCGATATATATATATACATAGGTATATAGTAAGTTATATAGTTATATTATACATGTATATAGTTATAGTTATATAATGTTATATATATATACAAACATATATATATATATATAAACTATACAAAAAAATATAACATGGGGAAAAGAACGTCACTGATATGGGTATACCATGGTATACCCCCATAACTCTAAAATCCTAAATTTGAATGGGAAAACGATGATTGACCAATGGAATCAGGGGTATCCTGTTTTCAGAGGAAAAATCAGTTTTACCGATGCAAGACTGTATTTTGCTCTGAAGTTTAATGATCAGAACTGATTCCGATTTGATCCACTAATTGGCTTTGTCTGAAATAGGTTGCTCCCAAATTCGCTGGTTAAACATGGTTAAACATCATTTTGATAGTTATGAGTTATGAAGATTGCAAGTTCGCGGGTGCTCTCCAGTTTCGAACAAATCCACTTGAAGTCGATGGAACCACAAGGAATACATGCTTCATCTCATTGTTGGAATGCTCCGATTTGATATCCCCAATGGGTAGACCCAATCTGTGTGCCAAGTTCACAGGTAGCTTTGACACGTGCCATATAGTCATTTCTGGTTTGAGCCATTCATTCCAAAGCAATACGGAAGCACACCACCATACCAAATTTCCAAGCGGGAATGGACAAGAAAAGACACCTATATAAATTCCCGTAAATCGTCAGGATAAGCTGGGGAATTGGAGGATATTGGAGGCCTTGAAACACCAATCGATTTCTACAGGACATGCGCACCATGCGCCTCAAGGTGCGGGAAGGCAATTGTGACAGAAGATCCAAGGTCGTTGCCTCAGGACTACAGTTGGCCTCCGAGTTGGAGACATTTTAGCAACCACAAAACCGCATCTTTTCCATGGTAGATGTCATGGAAAAACACATTACCATGCTATCCATGCTCCTAGTTTCGCAAAAAGGTCAAGTGAGAAACTCAAGAAGCTTTATCGGACCATCCAGCCAGGAAAACTCCAAGATGTTGCACATAATCTTTTAATTTTGGTAAAACAATGCCAAAAACCATCTCCCTATCACCATAAACAGGTGGTATAAACCATTCCTAGCCATGGGTGGTTTATGACATTGTTTTACCCCACGTTACATCATCTCTTGCATGTTTCCAACTTTTCCAATGTGGCAAAGCCAACAATCACAATAGTAGACCATCCCCATGACCAACCATTTGGGGCATACCCGACAATGTATGATCAACTACAAGGTGGTCTCCGTTAAAAGTTTCCCACCGTAAAACCAACAATGATATAGCTATTTCATCACCAAAAGCTCAATGGGAATTTCAGGTTCCTAAAATGGAGGTACCGTACCATATGTTTGGCCTTACTTTGTGGGGATATTCCCTGAAACATAGGCCTGAAAAATAGGCCTTATTAATATGGAATCGGTACCTCCAATGAATCGGTTCCTGTTGCATGGCCATTGATTAATCACTATTAGCCACTATGAAAACCATTATGGACCATTATTAACCACTATTAATCACCATAGATCCCATCATTAATGGCCATTGAAAAGCCGTTCGCTACAGCTTTTCATCCAAAATCTCACCTGGGCCCGAGCCCACCGAAAGGCCGCGCCACAGGCACCTGAGGTGAGTTGCTTGGCAGATCTAGACCCGAAAAAGACATCATTAAAAGGAAAGCTACCTCTAATAACATATACATACATAAATTTTATCAACATATCATAAATATCATGGAATCAAACTATAGAAACCAGACATAATCAGACAATTTTGGAGGTCAAACCAACCCCAAAAGGTCCCATTTTCACTGTCTCTCAGTTGCCGAGTCGCTCATGGTGCTGCTGACGGTCTTCAAATCAGCGCCTCGCGACTCTTGCCTGGAGAAAACGAGGGGAACAACATCAAATTGCCAGCGCCAACGATGTTTTTTCCAAGTAAAAACAACTAGCGATAATGCTAAGGCAATTCATGATAATATGGAAATAACTACTGATATTCGGTGATTACAACTATGGAATATCAATTAGTAATAATAAGCACTAGTAGTCATTGGGGTTTATGATATGTTTCTTTTGACTTATTATCTGGGTTGGACTGTGGAAAAATTGTGGGTTATCATTGGGGGTTATATTGTGGAAGCTGGCAAAATAAGGACATTTCATAATTACACCCCCTATACCCCCCTATTGTGAACTATGTAAAATCTGGTTGGTCGCCATTGGGGGTTTCAGGCCCAAGGGGGGAACATAAGACATAAGTGAAATCAACAACGAGTCCTGCTATTTTTGATTCGACAGTTTCAGAAATGGTGGTGAATATCAGGTTCGAACTCCATTCCAAGAGTGGTTTAGGGGCCATTTTGGGATACTCTCCCCAGCGATCATCGCTAGAATCAATACAGGTCCAGAAGGACTTCCCCAGCCTTTGGAGTAGCTGAAGCGCTTGGGTCCAGAGCCTGAAGTACGAAATCTCATTCGAATCCCATGGAGGGCCTGCGGCAATGATATTCGAATTTTCCACAAAGAATAGTCTGGAAGACCCCTGAGTTAAAAAAAAAGGCAATCATCTACCGCTATGTCTAGGAGTTTGGGCCCTGACAAAATGAAGCTCTACCGCCAGCAATAGAAACAACATGAAACAACGATGACCTACCAAAGCGTGAGGAGTTGCACGAAAAAACCACTGAAATTGTTCCCAATTTTCAATTCTTATATGGATGCAGGACAAAACCAAAGCTTCTGGGGATCTATGAATATGGGATTAACACTCATTATCGTAGCAATTTTGACCATTCATCACTTTTTCCCAGTATCGGACCATCCGTCTGCATCACTGTTCGTCCAGGGGCATTCCAGATTCACAGGCCATGATCAACGCCTCATAGCAGTGGATATGTAGACCTCTGGATGGAACTGGATTTTCTTTGCGGATTCTCATTCAGAAACTTGGGTTCTTCTGGTACTTATGATATCACTTGTCACAATTGAACATGAACTTCATAAATGCTGGATCTACTGCGGAAAGCATGGAAAGTGAATGAGGGTTTCGGGTGATTGGTGTAATCTTACACTTTCATGGGCGCCAAAATCCTCAAGTGATGCACGTGAGGCTGGGTATGATGACTGTCTTGACCATCATTCGGGGTATCTTCAATCCAAATTGAAGCCTGAGGTAAGGAATTCTTAGGTTTGAAATCTGGTCCCATATCAAAGGTTTGCCACTGATAGAGCCATTTTGGAGGTGCTAAGATCATCTGCCACTTTTTTTTAAGGGTTGTTAGCCAGAAAAATTGGGGGTTGCCTCTAGCTGCGACTGGCTAAACCTCATGGACATCGGGGAGTCAACTGAAAACTCTTGATCATTTCTCAGTGTCTATCAGCCCCCGAGGCTAGAATTTAAACCTTTAATTTTTTTACGTGGTCGCCAAGGTCACGAAGATTCACGAATTAACCAAACATGGATACAATACTCTCTTGGAGAGGAAAACATCAAACGCATCCCTCCCTACCTGTCTCTACTTCTCTGTCGCTCTCTACATGCATCTCTGAAGACAACTGCATGGAGCTTCTTTTGCATTTCATGAGCCCGACTTTCTTTCTGCTGCCTTTCAGCCACTCTTATTTTTGTGTTTTCACGTAGGGAACTGCAACACTGTCATCCCCGAAGCTGGACCCCCATGCGCTGCAAACGATGTTGTTTGTGTTGAACTTCGCCTGCGGGCCAGAGTTCCATTTTTGAGGCACAACTGCGAATGGGAAAAGATTACAAAATGACTTTCTAGATGTTGGGATGGGTATTTAGCCAAATAAACTGGGATTGAAACCATGGGTTTGGGGCCAAGATTTGCTATCCAGCACAATTGTTCTCACCAGGAATGACCCGCCATTCGCCCAAGGAGTTTTATTTACTTCTTCGGTCTTTGCCTATTTCAATCTGTCAGAAAATCGATTAATGTCAAGATCTGGGGGCCCTGAAACGCTTTACAAGTACTGCCACTATCTGCCACTGCTTCAAACAACTTCCCCCAAAAGCAACAGCTCGCCGGCGGGAAATCAACCAATGGCACCGCAGGAAAGCAACTTTTTTGGCAAATGCATGTGCCACTGCAAATTGTGAGACGATGGCCCTTTAAAAATGTCAAAGGTTTGAACCACTCCGAGGTTTGTCCAAAAATGGGGAGCTCCCACTGTCTTTGTGATTCCCAGCAAAATCCCAAAGTGCGGATCTGGGGGTTCCCGCATTTTTGGACAAACCCTGCTGCAAAATCAGCTGGTTACTTTTTGAATCTTTTTGATTGGCAAGATTTGGCAAGTTAGAAAACCCTGTCACAATTAGAATTTCCACTCTTCCATATTGAACTGCTGAATTTGTCTTCATTCTTCACCCGAATTTTAGCTTCTGTTTTCACGAAGCTTCTGTGCCTTGATTCCGAGGGCTCATAAGACTTTCCCATTTCCATGGGAAACCGCGGCTGTGCAGCGGTTGACTGGTTGTGACCAGCATGGAACGCACTGCTACCGCAGGCCGGCGAGCAGTGAATTTACAGTTGAGACTCCAACTGCCCAGTTGCTCAATGAAAAACCTTTGGATATCAGCAAAAGTACGGAATCCAATGGAATATCACTTGGAATGCTGATATCCAGATATATCATTTGTATGTTGGATATGAATGGATATGAGGTATCAAACAACCTCCGCCCCTCATGGAATATCCTTTGTCTCAAATACGGGTCTGCAAGGTCCGCCAACTGCTTCAACAACTTTCTGTTGCAACATGTCAATATGATGCAATATGCATCAATATACTTCAAACGATTGCAAACCAATCACTTCTGAGCAACTGGGATCATGCAGGCGGCAAAAAATACCGGGGGCCATTGGAGGCCCCCTGGGCATGGTGCATGACCAGGTTTTGCCGGCCAAGGCTATGTTCAAGGTCCCTCGCAGGGCAAAAAAGGGAGGCCAGGTGTGTGTCATCCAGAAGTTACACATGACATCAGGATGTTTCTACGAACAAAATAGACACTTTTATTTTGATTGCACCTCAAAAAACTCGGCGGATGTTTTGAGCAGTTGAAAGCAACAAGTTTGCACCCGCACAAATTGTTTCCACACACTATAATTATCTGTTTCTATCGAATTCTAGACAAATCCAGAAATTGTGATCCTTATGCTTCTATCATTCATTTTTCACGGCTATATCCCTGTTACAGTACCCTCCGGAAAAAATAAACGTTGAGCCTGAAAATCGCCAAACGTTAGTGGAAACTCACCTTCCCCTGGCTGAATGGCAGGGTCTACCCTCCGGTAAACTAACATAATGTCAACCCTGGATTAATAAACCCCTAGATTGTTTAATTGGGGGGGTACCATTTAAGTATTGGATTGTGACTATTGGAGGAGTGCCCCCCTAATTAATAAACAATGGTTTATTAATCCGGGGTTGACATTAGCTATTGAAAATGGCCAATGGATAGTTGATTTGTCCGTAAAAAAATGGTGATTTCCCATACTCATGTTAGTTTACCAGAGGGTAAATTAGTATGTATTAGTTGGGGATGTTGGGGGGGTCTGACCTGCCCCGTTGGCCGCGCAAGACCGCAGGACCATCAACTCTGGAGATTCCACAGGGCTGTCGCGAGACGCGCCTGTTGCAATTTCAACTCCTGGGCGAATGGGGCGAATCCATGGGCTGCCCAACAGATTTCGAAAATGGACCGGTTTTTACACCATGATATAAACAATATACCCCATATATATGAGTCAAATATTTCGTAAAATTGATATTGTTATTACAATCACACCCCATATATATCATTTTTACACCATGAGTCAACTGGTGATTGAAATATACACAATGATATATTGGGCAGAGCACCACATTTTTTTTGGACGTTAACCATCCAGTTGTTCTCAGCCTCCAGGATTTCTACAGGATTCCTACAAGACGTTTTGATTGGACCACCGACATCGGGGTCCCAAACCCCAAGAGTGAGACATCCCGATCGGCACTTTTGGTAACCAAAATGCCGGTGATTTCCATATCTTTGGATAGCCCCCCCGTCAGTTTCAATGGTTGTATCGTAAATCCTCGTTCGGTTGTTGGTAAAATATCCTTACTGATTGCCAACCCCGCGGTTGTAGCCCTATTTTTGTTGGTAACATCCAAAATTTACTAGGGCTGAATCCACATTTAAACCGATTAAACTGCCATTTTGGAGGCCCAAGTCTGAATTTACAAGGTTAGTCCTGTAAGGTATGTTGACCCACTGTAAAACGACATTACTGCTTCTGCCGCGCGGCGTGGATCTCGTGTTGCAGCTCTTCCGCTTGCGCTGCGTCGGCCAGCAACAACTGTTGCCGCTTCTCCTAGCGCGGGCCGAGGATGAGCGTCAGCCCTAGCATCTGGAAATGTGGGTTTATCAAATGGGGGGTTAACCCTACAGCATATATTGCCAAAGCCTATATCAAAGTTCACTGTGATTCAACGCTAATGGCAGGATCAAACTCCACCATATTGGCCCGGCAAAATGCGGGTCAGCCAATGCGTTTTGTGCTGCAATGATTCAATCTTTTTTTTCATAATCTTGTCAAGTGAATTTCAAACTGAAATTGGATTTGGAAGGACAAATCCCTACCATACAGGTTCCGAAATGCCACCATATTTGAGTAGTTCAAAAAAAATGGACGACTACCATGAATGCACAGTATCCCTACAGCTCCAAACACCTTCCGAAACACTGCTTCGGGTTGGTTTTGGCGGGTCCAACACATCCCCAAGGCATTTGGAGCGCCGGTATTTGTACAAATAAATCAATATACATGTATATATATATATAGAATATAGAGAGACAGCATTTGGTTTATCTATTTACACATCCATGATTATGTGTATATATATATATACATGCCATTAAATAGATATATAAATGAACATACATACATATATATATATATATTAAAACATATATTTTTAAATCTAACTGTATATTTATACATATATATATAACCATATATAAATATACCTATAGCCTATATATATATATATAAATGCAGTGTTTATAGGTAACACTGCATATATATATATATACATACATACTATACTATGCGTCCATCGCAAAAAATGCACATTCGATTCACACTTTTACGGTCGCGGAGTCGCGGTCGGTCTGCCTGGATCTCTGATTTCACCAATGCCAGGCTCATCTCGGTGGCTTCGACCTCCAGGCGTTCGTGTCGTGAGGTCGTTCCCGACGTTCCCGACTCCTGGCACCGTGGCGCCACTGGGCCACGGGGGGCCCCATTCTTTTGCTTAAAATCATCATAAAGGCTAAAGGGTAGATGATGGGTAGATGAAATAAATGGAAGTTATGAAAGCTAGCACTAAAAACACAATTTCATTTTCTGTATTTCAAAATTGGGTATTTCGGGTGGTGAATCGTTTAATGCACCACAAATAATCCCAATGATACTTGGTTTGTTCTCAAGCTATCTATTTACTTATTTGTCTGTCTATCGAATCTACTCTAACCCAACCTTATCTAATGAAATCAAACCAAATCAAATCAAATCTCATCTGTCTATCTAATCTATCCAATCTATCGAATCTATCTAATCAATCTAATCTAATCTAATCTAATCTAGTCTATGTATTTCTATCTCACTCTTTCTTTCTTTTGCTTTTTTTTTTTTTTCTCTCTCTCTCTCTCTATCTATATAATATAGATCGTGAATTTAGCACAGCTTGTGCTTCACTTTGCGCCAAGTGACGCCAGGCTCAGGATCTCGGTCGGGGAGGTACATGGTCACCGTCACCGGAACCGCGTTGTCGTCCGTGTAGCCGAACCACTCCTGGGGCCACAGCGGCCATGGTCACCGGTCACCGGTGATATTTTTTCAGCTATTAAAATGGCCATATCCAATAGGACCATCATTTTTGGGATCAATTTTTTTCAAGTGATATATGGTTTTATGGAATTTTTGAGCAGATTTTTGGGTTTTGTGGTTAATTTTCAAGGTCTCCAATCATGTAAAATACCAACCATAGGGGCGCCCAACATGAACAGGGTCAGTATTAACCAGAGGATTAAGGATTCCGTCTGGGAGTATCTTATACTGGGGAAAAGGGATTATATAAAACTTTTATTTTGGATAGGTGACTTGAGTCCCACGGATTCTTGCTTCCAATCTGGCGGTGCAATGAGACCAGGCGTTCCTCCCCCTCAACTAGTCTTGCAGCTGGGGTTTTTGGTCCAACATCTTTCGTCAGACCAAGGGCACCATTCATTAAACATCAACCAGAAAAGATATCAACCATCAAGCACATTTACAACGAGGCTTCCTACAATTTATCATCGTCGTTCTCCATGAAAAACACCGTTTCTCTGAAACTAAGGCACACCCAGTTCATCCCATGGTTTATCACAATTTTTCCATATTTACATGGCCGTTTGGGGTACGGTATATCTGGTATGCCTGGTATACCGGTAGACCCCACTGGTTCGGCACATTTTGGCACCTGGAAGGCGTCCATAGGTTTCACCTCCTCTGGTGCTTCAGCCTCTGCATAGCCTCGAGGCTAGACCGATCCGGCCATGTGAAAAAAAACGCTCAGTGATAGATAAATACATAGGTAAATGGATAGATGGATGGATGGATGGATGGATAAGGTAAAGCAAGATTAACCTAGCTTTGCAACCCAACCACAGGTTCCAAGGTTCCCGGGTTCCAGCGTAGGGATTCCGTTCCGGTTTTGGGCTCGGCAAACTACGATGCACAACTCCGAGACCCAGAATAAAGGAAGGGAACAACATATAGGATAGAACAATATTGGATTAAATGATCTTGAGTGGCTTAAGTTAGATGAGAAACATCATTTTGCACAAAAAAAGGTCCACAGCATTCCCTGCTTCAATATGGATCCACCCGAGCATTGCCGTCAATCCAGGGCCGAAGAATCACATGCCGATCCAAAGGCTAACAACAAATGCATCATGCACAGCAACTTTGATGCATGTGCATTTACATGTATTTGCATCAGATATGAAAAAAAACATAAAAACATATAAAAGATTCATATACGGTATATACGGAGATTACCCCTTCCATTTACATGGATTTTTCCTGCCGCTTGGTGCCCATGCTTGGTGGTTTCAACCCCCCATGTCTTGAGCCTGGCCTCGATCCCATGGCAAATGGCGGTATCCGATTCATGAGATTCTGAGGATGAACCATTCACGAAATGATACGTGGATGGATAAATCAGCTAAAATGACCTCTAATGTGGGTAAAGCAACAGGATCCACCATCCCTGAATTTGCAATTTTTATGGGTGGTTTCTCAATCATCAACACATGGCTGGTTTATGGCATTGCTTTACTAACATTATATGCTGGAGGCTTAAACATCTATTGTTGCCCAGCGGCCATAGAACTCTGCAAAAGCATCGTGGCTTTCGTGGCTTTCGGAGACATCGGGGCGGTCGGCTCTGGCATAGCCGAAGCCTTGATGTGCGGTGAATGTGGGCATTTACCCTCTGGCTATTTAACGTAGCGAACTGGAAAATCATCATTCTATATAATCATCTATACGGGCCATGGCTTCCATAGCTATGTTAAATAACCAGAGGGTACTGGTCATGACCCGGCATGAATGGCAATTTGAATCAACTGAATCAACAGAACAAAAAGGCAAACTTGGGAAGGATGGAAGTTGGATACCGTCACACCCAAAAAAGTCATCCCCAATGACCAGGCGGCATTGGAGGGCTCGCCCTGTCATGGCGATGCACAGCGACACTTGAGCCACACCGCTGGGGAAGCCGGTGCAGTCGGTTCCAGCACCTCACCTAGAAAGACCGGTACAAAGACCAAAACAACTCATGACTCATTGGTTGAGTTTACCTTCCATAATTTTTGGCGTCAAATCTTTTTTGGACAGATCCCACAGCTTGCCTGGGAGTGCAAATACCAACAAGCCACAAACTTGGTTTGTAGTGACTTCTGGGTACCTTCTCTGGCAATCAAACATGTCAATGCAAAACATCCAATTCTTCAGGGCCGCCCAAATATAAGTTGGCTGCTAACCCCATGAATATCTAGTTGAATAATTCCAATTGCCAATCTATATTTCTTAACCAAGGGAATGCGATTCCAAACTTCTGCGCCATGTTGGAAGTCGAAGATAGGATATTTTCTGAAAAACATGCCGGCTCTTCACCGCCTGGATCATGGCATCTGCCAAGTGTAGGGCATAGGGCCATCCTGGGCCTTCATGGATGGCTTCGCCATGTCAGGAAATCCATGTCGTCGTTGGTCCCGTGTTTTTGTTTCGAAGGTGAAATCTTTGGAACCAACAATCTTTCTTACCCTCTGGTTATTTAACATAGCCATGGGAAATGGCCCATTCATAGATGGTTTACCTATTAAAAATGGTGATTTTCAATGGCTATGTTAAATAACCAGAGGGTAATCAATATCTTCTTCCGTTCGCAAAATGTGTTGAGCTTAAAAGGTGTTGGTGGCAGTGATTTACAGCCGTATCTGACTCCTACTTAGCCACATGGCAGTTGAACAAACTCATCTTGATCGAAGCCTCGGGCAACCATCTCTCAGTCAGCAGTAGATTATCATCGAAGGAAGTTTAGAAGTGAAACTTCCGACAATATGGACAGTTGAAAAGCAGAGGTGAGAAGAGTCAGAAGAGAAAAGATCAGAAGAAAGAAGATGCAGATGCGCGAAAAGGTAAGAAAGTCGCGAAACACTGTGTTTTTCCAATGATTTGCGGCTCCGGAGGGTCGAAAAGTAGGCTCGCTAAAGCGGCGGGTGCGGAGCCAGCTGGCCAGATGAGAGATGAAAAATTGCACGCCGTAGTGGCGCGAAGCACATTTCCAAGTCAAAATGGACAAAACACACCATTCTCGGACCACTTTTGGAAGTTGCGATGTCGAAAAAGTGCACGCCGTTGTGGCGCGAAGCACATTTGGAAGGCAAAATGTACAAAACACACCATTCTCGGACCACTTTTGGAAGTTCCGATGTCGAAAAAGTGCACGCCGTTGTGGCGCGAAGCACATTTCGAAGTCAAAATGTATGTTCGCGCCACTTTTGGAGGTTCGGATGTGGAAAAAGTGCACGCCGTTGTGGCGCGAAGCACATTTCGAAGTCAAAAGTGTAAAAAACTGCGGGTTTTGAGCCTTTTTTGACGTTAAGATGTCGAAAAAGTAGACACTGATTAACTTAACTAACTTGACTAACTTCACTAACTTAACGAACCTAACTTCGACGACAACAGCAACAGCAACAGCAACAACAACAACAACAACAAACAACTACTACAGCTACAACAACAACAACAACAACAACAACAACTACTACAACTACAACTACAACTACAACTACACAACAACTAGAACTAGAACTAGAACTACAACAACTACAGCTACAGCTACAACTGCAACTACAACTACAACAACAACAGCAACAGCAACAACAACAACAACAACTACAACTACAACAACAACTACAACTACAACAACTACACCTACAACTACACAACAACTACAACTACAAAACAACTACAGCTACAACTATATGACTTCAACTACACTACACTAATTACATTACACCACAACTACAACTCCAGTACGCTACAACTACAACTACAGTTGCAGTACATCACACTACATCCAGCAGTTGTGGGTGAGGTGACCACTGCAACCATTGCAACCACTCCAGCAAACACAACTCCAACCACCTTTCGGTCAATCAGTGGATTCGCTCTGCCATCCGTGATTCACAACAACCAACGTCTCCTATAGGTTTCCTATTCTGAAACTTCCGCCACTGCCTTGTGCGGTACTACTGGTAGGATAAACACATCCGAATTTTCTGGATGAAACCCACCTTTGTTTGATACCTACATCATGCTAAATCATGCTAAATTCCCGTTTGTTGGTTGTCGAACCTGCCATTTCTGAATTTAGTGGGAGGGCAACTAGGACCAGGATAAGCCTCCAAGTCTCATTGGTTATGTCCAAATTGTTAAAGAACACGCTCTCAAGTCACAAAAGTTCTCGGTTCCCGGAACGTTTGTGCCACAAATTAGAAGGACACAAACTATGGCTAAATAATCTAAATGCAAACATAGCAAAATCCATGAACCACTAAGTCACTCATGTCATACCATGACATTTCTGTCACACTGCCTTCCGCACAGCTGGCGATGGCGCTACCATAGGCCACTTGGTCCGGCTCGATGGCCTGTGTTGGAGCCGGTGGAGCGATGGTGACGACTGATCCGAAGAATGGTGACGATTTATATGGGTAATGCCCCAAAAAGGGGGTACGTGAAACACCATGATTAACCATAGGTTGTGATTATATAACCACACCATAGATTATCCAGTATTAACGGTAGTCACCCATGTAGCTGTATGATGCTATCTGTGCACGTAAGTATTGAACACATATATACACATACATTGCATTCATTATGGACATGCGTACATAGATTACACATGGAAGCATAAATGACACGTAGGTGCAATTAGATGCAATTAGACGCCCTACACGCTGCACTGCATTAGACTACTTCAGACTGGACTAGAATAGGTTAGACTAGATTGTGTCAGATTACATTCGGATACATTGCGTCACATACTTACAGTCACTCTCTACAAACAAATTTGCATGCGTATCAAAGTGATTGTCATTGCTACCACTGTTGCCAGCATCATTCCCGTCATTGTCAGTAACCACTTTCATAATACTGTTGCTAGCATCATAATTCTTGTAGCCACTTTCGAATATGCCAAAACTTTTGGACCCAAAACTTCTTTCATCCCATCCCTGCAGCTACTGCCTGATAGGGCTTGGGAGACTGACCTCCTGACCTATCTTCAGATCCATCTCGAACTCTTCCCATCTACCGATCACAGAATTTCTTAAAATCAAGAGATACATTGATACATGTTTTATTATGTTTTGATAGATTCAGCATTCAGCAAATACACATTTTATCACATTTTGATAGATCCAACAAGATCATTCGCCAAAATCTACGCAACCTTCAACAGCTTCCCTGAGATCATCCCACCATGCGCTGGAAATGTCGGAGCTTCTGCAGGGCCAAGATCCATTGAGTAGACCGCCTGGCGGTGTCCCGGGTACCAAAGGTACCAAAGGTACCAAAATCAAAGGGGAACTCTACAAGATTTGGCATGTGCTATTTTGATACTTTATGATACTTTATGATGTTTGATGGATTTTTAATGATTTTTATGGCCATTTCACAACATACCAAAAGCCAGACAGAGATGCACACATTGTTATGGTCCGTAGTGCAGGATTCCTGTCTCAAGCAGGTCAGCGATGCTGGCAGGCAGTCAAACCTTGACAAGCGCGACACATCAACCACTGGCTCAGTTTTTGGGATTCCGACATCCCGAAAGCTGGACAAATGGCTGCCAAAGAACAATGGAACTATACCGTACGTACGTTTGTCAATTCATTCTTCTATGCATCTATTTGAGCAAATACTCTCTTGTTATTTAAAGTAGCTATGCAAAATCACCATTCTTAATAAGTAAATCATTCATAAATGGGCCATTTCCAATAGCTATGCTAAATAACCAGATGGTAAGTAAGACAATAAACCAAGAAATGGAGGGGTTGCATTGGTTCACGAGCGGGCCATCTGTGACCCGTTACTTTCTGCTACGTCCTGTTCACTGAGCCACCCTGCAAGCGCTTAAGGTAAACACCTGGACAATTCGGAACATCTCTGTCATGTTGAACCAATTTTTGCTCAACTGGTTTTGCATGGTTTTCCACATCATTCCATACCAGTTTGGTAGATAAATTCAACGGAACCTGCTTTTGTTTGGAGAATTGGGGGGTTCCAAGGGTCCAAGGCACGTCAGGCTGCAACGGCAGCGAGGCGGCGAGCGCTAGAGCAAACTCCTTGGCGGAGGTTGATATTGCGAAGCGTCTAGCTGCTGGCTACAAATGGAATTTATTTGCTGAAGCTACACTAATGTAGACTTCGCTGCAAATAGGACAGGAATATGCATAAATATCCGCAAATAGCATATCTATCCAGACAATGACCTAACCATACTTAACCTATCTTAAACAAGATCGAACTTCAATCTGCCTATCTGGATTGTCCGAAGACGGAGGACACCCCAAAGCTATGGGGATCTTTTTGGGGCCAACAATGATTGATCAACTATTATTATCAATCAATTATCATCAACTTTGGGAGGTTTCCATGGTTTTCAACTGGTTGGTGTTTTCAACCCCCAAAATACGTAAAATACCGCCAAGTTGGATCATTACAGGGCGGAAATAACAAGTATTTGAAACCACAAACCAGCCAGCTAGACCAACATCAAGCATCAAATTTGAGATTTCCATGGTTCTCCCAGCGTTCAGCGAAATATGGGTTCACTTTCAATTTCTGCTGATCTTCCTTTTATAGCTGGTAAACCGGCTCAAATGGGCCATGGGCTTGTTCCAAGTGGGCTATATGATGTGATAAATCACTATATCCGCAATTCAAATCATATTGTAATCATCTTATAGTCATATTGTTAACATCTTCAAACTATAGTAGTTAACTAACTGACTTAACTAATTAACTAAACCAAACCAAACTAAGTGGGTCGGAGAATCCAAGCATCCCAGGCATCCACCGATTGGCTGCAGGCCGAGATGGCGGCGTTGTAGGCAGTCAAATCCTGCTGGAGATTCACCCCAAACACCGCCCGGAGATCGGTGGGAAGCTCGCGCCACAAAACATGGCTGACATGGCACGAAAGAAAAAGGAATTCCATGGGGATAATCATGGGAAAAACAGCAACTTCGATTTGAACTAATTTGAACTCTTAGGTTGTTTCTTCACTACACTTGGGTTGTAACCATGGGTTGGAAATCAATTTCCACCGCGATGTTTTTCCAACCTGGCTTGTGAGGTAAATTTCTGGGTTGAGCCACCCAAAGCGCCATTCCTTCAATGCCAGGGATTTGTGAAAGTGCAACAAATAGGGGTCACTCCGAAAACTGACATAAAAACTTCCGCTCAAAAATTGTCCAAAAAATAAGTTCCCGCCATCTAATGTCAACCCACGATTAATAAACCACGACTACCCATTGGGAAGGTTACCATCAGGTACTAGTGATTAGTAAAAGACGGGTAAGGCACAATCGAGCCCACGGCTTCTCCCAGTCCGGCATCGGGTACCTCAAGGCCACGATGCCAATGCAAACAAATTGCACTGTGGATGAATCAAAACCGAAAATGTCACCTCAAGAATCATCACTTCTTCTGCCGTGGCCTCACTTGGGTGATCGATTTTCTCCATTTTAGACCATGTCGACATGTCACACTCGGAATTTGCATCATCATTGTATAATCATGAGCAATTGGAATTGCCAGAAATCATCGATGGGATGTTCACCTGCGAATTTCGACCCAGCTGCTCGGTGTTGGAGCCACACCCAAAATATGACGGTCAAGTGGGATCATCATCTGAAGGACGGAGAAGAACACATGTTTGAAACCAGCCAGGAATTTTGGGGATTATATATCTATGCGTAGTTTTATGTGTATATATATATATACATACACACACAGGTATATATATATACATGGAATTGTTAATGAATTATATGGACATATTGCATCACTGGCTAACTTTCCCACTTTGGATACCTCGTCCGACTGGATCTTGGCTGCGCGGCTCATCGACTTGTCGGATCATCTTGGCCAGGATGCTGATGGCCTATCCAAGTTGATATGGGAAGAACATGGGAATAAGAAGTTTTGATCAATTCCCATAAATCATGAAACATACATTTCCATGGAATATATATATATACATATTATGTATATCACCAATGATCATCTCGTGTACATATATATATATATATATATCATATATAGTATATAATTAGTATTCACCCATCCCCACCTGTTGTTTCACTGCTGCACCTCCAACCACTGGGTCCCTTTGGCGCAGGCGCCCATGACGCCGGTGCAGGTGATCGCTGTTGGCCTGGGTTTTTTGATGGTTTGAAAGAGCGCGGGCAGGCAGGTGGGATTCCAACGATCCCCAAGTGGTAGCTTTGTATAGCTTTATGGCATTGTTTATGGATAGTTTGGACATGGTATGTTGGGGATAGTTGGAATCCCACCTGGGGATAGTTGGATCCCCAATGTTTATGGCATTGGGTTGCCCACATCATTTGTTTTACCCTGCAAACGTGGCTTGCTGGAAAACCGGAGGCCATGAACAAAAGGTATCAAAAGGTGGTATTTTAAAACAGGCGGGGCTGGATAAAATCAGCAATTCTATCTGAGCACTGTGTTAGACTCTTAGACCATTTCATCTGTTCCAAATCACCGGGGATCCAGTTCCCATGATTTAACCAGTCTTTGAGTTGGTTTTTAGTGGAATATCATGGTATTCCTCCATGAAAATATTTAAAGGATGAGCCCAGTAAGTATTAAGTATATAACCAAACCCAGGTGTACAAGTTGTGCTGGGAGTGGTTTCAGCATTGGATGTTTGTTGGGAAAATGCCACCGACCAAAGTCACAAGAAACGTGAGTCATTCTAAGCTTTCAGAGATTCCAAACATCCACCAAAGCGTGGTGTGAGCGGCCACGGTGCGGGTGCGGGCACCGAAGACGCCTGGCACACCACGGAGCGTAGTGTGAGCGGCCACTGTGCGGGCTGGCGCCTGTCCGACCGGAAGCGCACCATTTGCTTTTCGCGCCGGCTATCATAACTTCTGGCTCCTTTTTCCCGCGCCAGTTGCTCAGGGAGCTCGGGCATGCCAGGTTGCGCATCAGTTGATATAGTTTACACGCTGCGCACAAGGTAAGGCCTCCGTTTACGATAGCGAGATGTTGACGCAAACAACTTAAGGTGAATTCTAGGGTTGATAGGGGAATTTAACTATAGTTAGTGGGATTTATAAGCCAATTTGTAACAGACGGTCCTCACCTCATAGAATGTGTGTTGTACAATGTTTTGGTACCATCACAGAGCCTCTCTTTACGTGATGTGTTCACTTGCATGTCAATGTGTGCGTAAAATGGTAAACCCACTAATCACCCCACTTCAAATTTATCAAAAAGAGTCTTTGGGTTAGTATTGAGTCTGTAAACCCAAGTTGGTTGGTGACTTCATTAAAGCGCTAAAAGATATCAACCAAGCTGCAGCTTTGGAGCATCATCCCCATGCTGAGTGACCAGATGGTCCTCCAAGACTTGTTGTGTAGCGGGTTGTCCTGAAAATGCCATGTTTTGTTGACTGGCTGGTTGGTGGTTGAGCCCTATCCCTCTGAAAAATATGAGTTCGTCAGTTGGGATGATGACATTCCCAATATGTAAATAAAACATGTTCCAAACCACCAACCAGCTGATATGTCTCTTTTATGTTGATTAGACACCCATGCTTCCTTGCTTCCACGTGCTTTGCCAAATTCCCAAGTGAGTTGATCCTTGAAGTTTGAGGCTCTATCCCAATCGTGCTGGTTGCAATCTCTAATTCTCGTTGGTAAACATACTAATACAGCTCAAAATCCTACTAAAACAATAAATGGCAACTTTTACCCTTTTACCCTTTCTCCGAACCTGAAATCATGTGACAAGATTCATCTTTTCTGCATCCTTTCGGGTAAGAGTTACCATAGGACACCCTAAGCCCTCCAAGTGCGTTGGTGGGCACCCCATGGCACCCCCACCGGAGCTGCTTCTCCAACAGCCGTTGAAGCCTCGACTTTGGGGAGCATCGAGTCACCAGGGGACAAGTAACAAAACCTTTCAGCTCTTAAGAACTACGACCTGGAAAATTGGTTGAAACACAACTATTTTTCGCAGCAAATTCTTAGGAGTCAATTTAGCAATTTACTTTTTTTTGATGTTATTCTTCAAAAATAACCTCCAGTAAACTAATGAGTAGATGTGGAGTTTACCCATGAATGTAGATCATCTTCCACACGGGAAACCAGCTGAGGTGCCGACAATGAGACGGCCAAAGGCCACTGGCTGCCTGGCTTTGGGCTGGTGATGGCCCCAGAAATTCACAGAATTTCTTGACGGAAACTCTGATTCCATAGATTTAAGGGGAAATTTTCCATGTGAACAAACTCATGGTTGCAGATGATTTTAGTATATAGTTTGAAGTTGATTTTGACCAGAACAACGTTGGTTGCTTGAAACATTTGCACCATGCAGCACCCCCGTTGGGTACGCCATGCCACCAAAATCCAAGGCAAACCATCAATCAACCTGTGTTGGAAAAAAATGGACGATTCAGTGGCTCCACTTCTCTGGCCCGATTCGTCAACATTACCAATGCAAATAGGGATGGATCATGATGGATCATTTCGACTGTCGAAGCATGAGGTATGCCACTATGTCATGGTTTATCAACATGTCTTCTATTCAACATATGGGGCTTTCCTAAAATGGGGGCACCCCCAGTTATCATCCATTTATAGATGTTTTTTTCCATATAAACCATCCAGCTATTGGGGTTTATTCCATTTATGGAAACCCCCATAGGCTGGCTGAATCCGGCCTCGATGACATGCAGCGATGGCGCTGTTGAAGGTCACCACCTGGCCGTTGACATCGGTTGATGTTGCGCAAATGGTACATGTTTAGAGTTTGCGATGGAAAAGTGCCATTGAGTTTGTTTATTTACCATTTACCCATACAAAATGGTGATTTTCCATAGGTTTTGGTATGTTTACCAGAGGGTAATTCGTAACACATTCGGCTGGAACGCAAAGGTGGGGCTTCTCACAGAACATCCAAAAACGTTTCCTGGTACATTTGGACTTCTTGAAATCTAGAATGCAAGATGCAAGTCCAAAGTTAAGGCGCCCACCTACTATAAAATCAATGTAGCCAAGAACAACAATCCCAGTAACCGTCAGTAACCATCCATTCGGAGATCATTTGGTGGCCCAATAATAAAGCCCAATTGGGGATGGTTTGTCATCACCACACCATAATCTCCCATATTATCAATGATGATCTCATTATTAAGACATATACATAGTCTATGGGTCTACCTCATGAACTTGACCCATCATAAACCCTGAAAATCATCAAGTAAATTGACATTGCCATAATTTGATATAATTGGCCTTCTAATTTTGGATTAGCCCTTCTAATCTTATAGATATTTAGAGATCATAATTCACTTTTGCATCTTTTTTTTTCGCACTCCAAAGGCGGGGAGAAAGGGATTGGTCCCGAGCCGTAGGTGCGAAGTGGCTGCGAAAGGCCTCCGGCGGTGGAAAACGCATCCAGGATGGAGATATATGCTGCCGGGCATATGTACACACACACATACAGGATGGGGCCCCCAAGATAGCTAAGTTGGTTTATAAGTGGCTGAATTCTATGGTTTATGGTAGATATAACTATAGTTAATGGGGATTATAATGGTTTATAAACCAACTTATAACTGGGGGGGCCCATCCTGTACTCCTTATAGATATAATACATTTAATATATTTATAAATGGTCATGAAAAAAATCAGCTCGCTTGAATAATCTCAAGAGCAACGGGAAAAATATTGTTCACATTTTTGTGCAAACGCATTTTGCTCGAGAAAATGGAATGTAGATGGTGCATGCTTCAGCCAGGGCCAGGTCATGGTTTCACCAACAAACGTGGAGGACTCACCCCAACCAAAAGTTGACGACCAGCCCAAATTAAGCTCTAACTCCACAAAGCGGGATTGTTGTAAGATCCACATCTGAACACGTATCAAAAAGATTCAAAAAGTGCAAGCCACGGGTGAAATGCGCTTCCAACCAACATTACTTTTGCAGCGCCGAAGTTCTATGGGCCGAGCTATTTCTGCTTCTCCATAGTGAAATTTGAATACCCGCAGTTTTGGTTTCCTATGTTGGCACAGCAAAAATGGATAAAAATGGATCATCTACCAGCCCAACTGGAAAGCCCAACATAGGGAGTGAGCTTAGCTGTTAACAGCACCGAGGCTTAGCTGCTTAGCTGTTCCCGCCTCGTGTAGCAAGGCAAGGGAGGCTTGCCAATGCCTCGGTAAGAGATGGCCCGTCATATGGAGACTGGAGCGGTAGCGTTTGCAGGCAGGACCAGCAATAAAGTGGATCACGAGCCAACAAAAATGGTTCGGAGCAACAATGCTATATGGCAATAAATGATTTCAATTTACTTGTCGCCGCCAACATTTCCGATGTTCAATCTAAGTTGAAAACCATGCAAGAATCATCTATCCAAACGTCATCAACCCTTTCCGTAATGAACACTTTTCCATCTTTTATTTGATTTGCGCTTCAGCCCTTGGATTCTCTGGTGCCGCACCAAGATAACCAAGCGACCCAGCTTTCAACAAAGCGTTGCTGATCGTGTTGTAGGTCACTGTGTTGGGGACCACCTGCTACAGAATCTCGGCTGCTTTTTACCCGCCACTATCACTAGACTCACTAGACACTTCAAAAAACACAGAGACACATAAATATCAAACATGATGATGTTCAGAGTTGCTTAGTATTAAGGGGGGTTTAAGAAACTGACCTACACGGTAGAGTTCTGACCTTCTGGGGGGGGGTTATTAATCCGGTGTTGGCATTATCCAGAATCCAGTTGTTTTTTGTGTGATTCTTCCTACTGAATCTTAGGGTCAGCTCTGTGTCCGGCCTTCCACGATGGCAGCTGCTCAAAGAGCTGCAGGGCCATCTGCCACTTCCGCGCCTACCACGTGAGTACTTTGTGCCCTCCCATGGGCAACCCAATGTCCGGAATCCAGTGTGGTCTATAATTCGGTTTGGGCATTGGTCCTGTGAAATGTCAAATGGCTTATGATTTTGGTATTGCAAAAGCTACCCAAGTAGCAGCACCAGCTAGCAAAATAAGGTTGTTTGATATTTACATTTACCCTGAAATTCCCATTTGTTACCGTTTCCAAATAAGAACTGGGGAGTATGCTTGAAATGTTCCAACAATCTGATAATCCCCCTTGCAATCGGGGGAGCAGGATTAAAGTAGGATCATGATTGCTCATGGATCTGGTATTCCAATAGCTCCTGCAATTCTACACTTTGAGAGTGACCCACAGTGTTCAGGTGTAGGATCCAAACCCAAAAGGGCTTAGCAACCACCAACAGCCACTAATAAGGGCGTATGAACAATCTATTATTGGCAGGGTTTAGCTTGGTTGAACCATGACACTATTACTATCCGAATGGGTTTGTGTGAAAATATGGCAACCTCAATTTTGATGGTTAATTGTTCTAATGCTTTTGATTTAAATGTACATATCCGTTCAATACAAATCACCATTAGCTTTGGTTGTCACATATCAATCATCTGGCTATAGATTACAATAACCCCTGAAAACAGCTGAAATAAGACCATTTGGGATATTTACCTCTACGACTGTAACCATCATTCCAGTGACGTCAGGTCAGACCGATGGTCAGTACAATTCATCCAAATACATATTGTTGGCCATATATTTCATTACATACCCCTTATATATATATGTATTACGCCCATTAAATATCAATTCAATCACCATTAACCATGGTGATATCATAAAATCATATAAAAACATCATATGATTCAAACAAACTCTCAGGTAGATCATGTTTTTTAAATCCCCAGCATGGCCACCATCACCCCTTGGGCCCCACAAAAAGACCCACCTTGGCACAGGCAGCCATGACCTGCTGCACCACCTCGGTCGACATCTCCATTCGACCCGTCTCCGTCGAGCGCAGTCCGTGGAAGAGCGCCAGGGCATCCAACCACTGGCTGCGGTGAGCCTTCTCCTGGCATACCAAAGGGGCCGGTACCTCTATAGTTGATGAGTCAGATAAACATTAATTTAGAAGTTAACTATGGCAACTATGGGTTTATACAGGTTCATAAAGTTTTCCTGCTTAGTTTTTTGTTTCTAAACTTCATAGTTGCAATAGTCGTATATAGTTATCATCACCCAAACCCAGCAGTTTACCTCCTTAGAAACTACTTACTTATGTTTGTTAGTTATGTTAGTTTGCACTTACCACATTGATATTCCTTCAAATCCATAACTCATAATAACTCGTAGATCATACAAATCTGGATCAACTATAATGATTCACAACCTGTATGAAGAGAGTAAGGGATAGTTAATGATAGTTACCCCTCTCCTAAACATCATTTGCAGTGATGTCACCTCGCAAACACATATATGTATGAAAATGCCAAACTGTTCCAACAGGGTGGCGGCGCCATGTTGGTTTGTCAGAAAATTGGGACCCCTATTTGATGGGGACGAAGCGAAGAGGCACAGTTTGGACCCACTTCGATTGGAGTTAGGCAAGTGGGCACATGTTATCTCCCATTGTAACCCTTTTTTAGAGGGATGTTCCCCAGCTAATCCAGTAATCCCATTTACCTGTTTGTCAAACACCACCATGAGAATGAATAGATCCAGTACTAAATCAGAGTTTTTTCATGGATCCAAGGTCCCACCATTGGAACCATTCTAACCATTAAAAACTAAATAGGTCCCACCTAAGTTTCACCAGTTACCTCACCATGACCCAACTAAGGGCCGTCCTTAATGAGCCGCCCATAGCCCGACAGCACCACAGCCGATTTGTCGGGCCAGTAGGCCCGAAAGCTGCTCTGCGCAGCCTCGTTGGCGACCTTGCGTGAGGCAAGGTGCCACAGGTTAAACATGGAAGATAAAAATCACACATGGGGGATTTAACAATTGTAACTAACAATTTCTGGAAAAATGGAGATATAAATTAATGTCATTGTTGGGTTTATGGGAAGGAAATAGCTATGTTGAATGGATTTTATACCCAAAAACAGAAACTATAAACCAACTTACAAGTAGGGGGTACCAGCTTGTAGGCTTTGTCTGAAAAGGGGGTCCCTCAATTTCACTGGTTAATCGTCACTTTTGACATTCACATTGCAAGTTCCGGCTACGCATCAGCTTTGAGCAAATCCGTTGGGTTTCTGCCATCGAACGGGATGAATGAGATATTGAAAATATTGGGGGCGGTAGCCATTTTTTCAAATTGGAACCATCCTGCGCATAAAGAATGGGAACTAAAACATCTCTGCAAGCACAAAGCGAAGCACATCGTTTCTGTCAAGATTGCTCCCCACTGGTCCCGTTTCAACTAAAGCATGCTAAAAATTGGGTTTGGCAAATGAAGCCTGCAGAAATCTGCAGGGTCGGTAGTACTTGCTCATCTTGCCCTATTCATTCTGGGGGGCAAATGGAGGTATTTTGAAAAATTAGGAGGATGGGGTTAGACCCAGATTGGCATAAGCGGGCCTTCGCAAAGCGTCGTGCATGTCGCCGCAGGCCGCATCCGCTGCGGCTCATGGCAAGCCCAGTTGGCGTTCATTGCATCGTCTTAAATGGATTTAAATGGGCTATATCAATGGCTATTTTCAGAACATACTAAGACAGAAGCTGTTTACCTTGGGCCTTGGCAAAACCAGTTTGCAAGAACATTCCTGGAACATGCACCTTTTCAGTTTTCTCTTCAAAGTCGGCACCTCCAAAATGACCTGTTCGAAAAGTGAAGACGCACGTTGACAAATCGTCGGATGTTGAGGAGCCCCATGTTATGATACCGAAATGATCCATATGTGACATGTCTCGATGCCAAGAATTGCTATGTCAAGAATCTCCTTGGCAAGTGCTACATCCTGCTGGATTTCTGAAAGCAATCTTGGACCGGCATCAGCTCAAATACCAACAATGGCAAGTTTGCCTGTGGACATCAATTGCGCCTGTTCTGTTATGCAAACGCACTGGAACCGCTGACTTTGGGGAAAAGGTCATCCAGGTGATGAAAGGGAAGTCTCACAGGAAGCGATGGATATGAAACACATTTTGGGAGCCTTGAACCCACATGATAAGACATGCGCTGGTGTTTCATGCTCGTGGCATTTTTTTGTGCGATGGACCCAACAGCTGAACCGCACGGGATGTCCGTTCATTAGCCAAGTGTCACCAACTTTGACACCCCAGTCTTTTCGGGTACAAATTCCAACAGGAAAAAAGTAACCTTCAGCTTGTGGAACAAAATGTGGGACATCCATCAACAATAAGACACATATAGACACATCATGACATCTCTCTCTCTATTTTTGTTGGGTGGCACCACGGCCAATGAAATCTCAAGTTGTTCCCGGGGTGCCATCCAGGATGGTCAGTGGCACGCTGCCACTGACCATACGAGCATCAGCCCTGACCAGTAATATGGTCGACCTACTGGATATATTGGGCCCATTGCGCCCATTGATCCCACAATGAGCTGCCGCCACGCGAAGTCAGTGCTTGGAAACAAGCCAACATGGAGATTCCCAACCAACTATGATGTTTGTTAACGCAAACGCCTTTTTTTGGTTATGAAAAATTCCAAGAAATCTCAGGACCTACCATGATTTTACCCCAAAAAAACAGCATCTACACGAAGATTCTGCCAAATGTTGGAGTGGCAAGCTGCTTGGGTCGGCCAGCGCCAGCTTTGGGCACACGTTTCCTGCGGCGATGCCAAGATGGATGGTGAAAGTTGTTGTTTTCTACAGGTTTTTCAACACCAGGCCATTGGATTAGACAGGAGACGCAGCCCCCTGTAGGGGAAACACTCGAGTTTTCGCACCTCCAGCCAGGCGGAACAACAAAACCATCCAAAAGTGTTGCATCTTCAAAACTGGCCAAACTGGTTAAATCTTTATCGAAAGAAACCCTGGACAACGCCGGACAATGAAGTAGTGTAGCAAATTCTTACCGTTAATCGTGTCAGTGCTTCTGTTGCATTTCAGGATCCTACCACGGTTCTTGTGCACTTCCCCCATCCTCGTGGTTTTCGTTGAGGCAGCGCTCCTGCACCAGCTGTTTATTCTCGCGCTGGAATGGCCTATTTTTGGGTTATCAAGAAAATAAGGTCGGAGAGACGTGGAAAAGTGCGGGCTACATAAATATGCGAACAAACAAATGGGAAAATAATGGAAAGAAGGGAAAATCATGGAACATACATAAAGCAATGAACCCCCCAAACAAACTGCGTTGCAGATTCCTATCCGTTTGTTTCACACAAATCAGATCATAAGGCTCTGTTTTTTGTGGATGCCCCGGGCCAACCCACTCGACAAGCGGAGGCTCCTGGCACAATAATCCATTCTTACTAGGCGTGGTTAGGTGGAAGGATAAACTTGGACTTGCTTAAGGGGGCTGTAAGAAAACAAACAAATTTGCCAGTCGATTCCCGACATAGAGGGTTGACCATATGAAGAATGAAGAATCATCTTCAGCAAATCCAAGTAAATGTGCGCGCGCAAGTGCAACCTGCATCTGTCAAGGAATCCTCGAGCAATGGATGTGTCAAAATGCCACCCCTTGACATCAACATTGCTGCGCGTATCATCCAATTTCTGGGTATGATCAAGATTCTTAACACACAATGGTTAGGTATGTATCAGGGGATAGTTCCGGTACCTGAAGTAAACGTACTAATCTAATCTAATCTAATCTATAAAAGGTATATGTCAAGTAACATCCCCATAAAATATAGCTCAGTATCTGTGATATAAATCTCTGATCAACCTATATCAGTACATAAAAATATATAAACACACATATATATATAATATATATATATAATAGTATCATGCCCACCAAATATGGATCTATTTTTGAGATCACCACCATGGTAGGGCCCTGAACTTCCCATTGAACTGACCCACCTGGGTGTCGCATGGGGTACCAAGCGTCGGAGACCTGATGACGCAACTGGATCCAATGGGATAAACAAAATCTCGGTCATTGGCCATGAATCTTCTGACATTTTCTCTAAACAAAAATCTTGAGATCAAACATGATATAATGTTCATTAATGTTCCATAGTTATAAACATTATAATATGTTCTATACTTATGTTCTATAGTTATAATATGTTACAATAGCGGAGGCATAACTTTGGGCCCCCCATCTTTCGGGAGCGCGTCGGTTATTGGTCATCTGCTGCATGGCATCTTCCAACTCCTCACGATTCGTGAAGCAATGGGAACGTAGCGAAGCTACCTTCAAAACATGGAGAAAACTAGGGGGACATATGGAGCTTCAAGCAAAAACCGCGAGATTATAGAAGATTGGGATCAATACAGCGTGAATGTCGTTATCATATAAACAAAGATGTGCTTGTACGTGACATGGAAATATTTTTTAAAACGAGGTTTGTTTTTCTTTTTTTACATTGAACACATACACGCGCACACACACAGACATGGAAATGACATGCAATTCCCAGACATACGGGGAAATGTACATACACACATGACCTGCATGCATTGCATTACATTGCAGCACATCAGATTATGTTTGTGTTGCATTAGATCGTATTGCGCTGCATTATAACAGTTGTTTTGAGGTTACATTTCATTACTTTAAACTGCATTATATACATTACTTCAAATGAGGATCTTTCACATCTTGCTGACAAAATTTTGGAGTACCCCACGCAAGTGAATGATCTCACGCTCCGAGTTGCGCAAGTCCTGCCATGATTCGCTTCCAATTTAAGGGTCATTGGTTTGCCTCATGAAAATGCCCAGCGCCTAGCGTTTCTTCACCTATCAAGGCCCATTATATGCATGTATGAATGAATGTATGTATCCATCGCTGTGTGTCTGTAGTCTTAAGCAATCAGTAATGCACATAGAAGCTTACACATACTTACATATATATATATGTGTGTGCTTACACTATACAGGACTATAAATAATACATGCGTTATATGTTAGCCCGGTAAGTTTACTCCACTTGTTGGGTGAAAACTGGTGCGCTGGTGGCGCTTAAATTTCTGCTCTCCTTGGTGGCGAAGGGCACGAACTCCGCTTGTTCCTCCTCAAGCTCCTGTCGACCTCGGTGCCGTCAGGCGGTTTGGATATGAGCAACTCGAATCTAATTGGTTTATCATCCAAGAAAACATCCAGAATACGCTAGTCATATGAAGTTGGTTGGAGATCGCATTGCACCCAAGAATGCTATATATCCCATTGTGAATAAACCTCAGAACAAAATCCACATTTTGTCTATGCTGATTGCACCGGGCCACGGCACCCCCCTGCGCTTCAACACCCCGCGTTGCCGGACGCAGCTTGGCTTCCGCCACATCCTGTGCGAGGCGGCGCAAGTGCAGCCGCGCTAGGTGCACTTCCTGCGATGGGTTCAATGGGGGTATCACGGATATTCTATGGGGATATATAGTTGATATATAGGGTTTAATAGGGATTCATAGGGTTTAATAGGGATTCATAGGGTTTAATAGGAATTCATGGGGTTTAATAGGGATTTCGAAATAACCAACTTCATCTAATACCATAAACCAATGTCATAAACTATGGATTGGGGTTAATACATGTTAATACCACCCATTTATGTGGAATTGTTCCCTTGAACCATTTCTTGGAAAGCTTGGGCAAGAATGTGTTGAAAAGTTGGCAGGTAAATGGACTAGGCAAACAAAGTCAAACAAATAAGACTAGGATAACCATCTCTTGGGAACAATGAAGTAGGTCGACCCACTCTGTCAATGAGAGTTAGGCGCGAGCTTGCCTTTATCATCAACACCCATTAGCCATGTTGGATAGACTACGCACTTAGACACCTGCCAGCAAGTTCATCTTTGTTTTGATACCATTGTGAACCCAACAATAGCCTGCAACCCGACTTCTCGAAATTGACCATGGAACTAATCAAAACATACCCCTCAAAGCAGGTTGGTCATAGCCACCTCCATCAAGATAGAGAAGTCAACTCCCATTCAAGTGATAAATAGACTCTTGCAGTTTGCATCTATCAATCCATCAATCCATTTGGGAATGGATCAATACCTATTAATACCATTTTTAGTGGGATGAACATCCATTTACCAGCTATTTTGGGGTTTAGCAGGGGTACAAGGTTTTGACCCATCAATCCATTTGGGAATTGATAAAATCACAACAAACTCTCCAATTTCTTCACCATTCGCCAAGGCGCCTTCTCCAATTCGGCTTCCTGCTCCCGCTGTCGGGCCCTTGGAATGCGATGCATCGGAAGGGCTGGGGCACCACAGATTTAGGGCAAGGGCTGCCGAAACAATAGCTGATTCAATTGATTCATTTGAAATGATATGGTTGATCATAATCTAATAAACTAATGATTAGCAATCAATTTCAACCATATCATCATCAAACCTTGTCAACTCCAGATTAAAGAACACTGTTGATTAGGGTGGCTAGAGGCATAAACAGGTACCCTTGAAAGCCGTCGATGTCCAAACCACAAACAATCAACCATTAGGGCCGGATACTGGGGTTAAGCCGGTTAAGCCCCAAACAAATGGGATAAATTCCTAGCAAAAATGGAAGACCCCCTTTTGGATCTTGTGATAAACTGGTCTTCTTCAAAATCATGCCGCTCTGGACATGGATTTTCGATCAACCATCTGCGGGTTCGACTTCACCAAAATCGCGTTGCTGATATAACCACCAAAATTTCCATTGCACCAGTCGAAGAAAATGATCAAACTTCTGGGTTGAAGCTATGATCAGATGATTCGATGATCGATGAATGATCTACTACTCAAATGATCTCAACATATCTCATTCATATCTCAACATGAGGCGTAGATGATGGTTTGTTCCCAACAGTTTTGGCCTTTTCTTGCCCCAATGCCCTGCTTGCATCTGCTTCCTGCATCTTCATGCTGGGATATCTGAGATTCAGGCAAGGCCAGCTGCAACTTTGGCACCCAGCTAGACCTGGGCAGTTGGGGTAATGATTTCTGGACGTTGACTGCGTTGACTGGGCATGAAGTTGAAAGAAATTGCAATCTTGACTGGGCATTTCTCTCTGGAAGGTCCAGAGAGACTGACTTCATCATGGCTACGGACAGTTCTCATGTGACCCAGGGACAAAAATATCATACAACCCTGACATGTCCTTTTACCCAACAGGAAACATGTGAACCGACAACTTCCATTCATTGTTCACAGAGCTCCCGGGCTGCACCGCTGCACCCAGCTGGCCTGACGCCATGGTAAAAGTCTGCTCCAATGGGGATCGCCACAACCAGATCTGAAGCTGTCTGCTGAAAGCACCAACCAGAAAAAATAGGTGGAAACAGAATCCACAAAATGGAATCTATGGATACCCGGTATGGCGTGGAACATCTACCATCATCTTCCCCAAAAAGATTCACCATGGATTTCCCAGCAAACCCCCATTTGGTGCGGGGATTCATTCCATGTCCAAGACCTAGCCATTCACGGCTCCACCTTCCAACTGGAGCATCTTCTTGGCCATGACCTTGGCTGGATCTGAAACCTGGGATTCTGGGGATGAAAAAAACAGCAACCAAATTTCAAACAGCTTTTGGTTCCTTGTTTTCGGAAGTTTCTGAATGTTCAATTTTGAACGCATTTCGGGATGTACTTGCCATAGTTGCTGAATACTGTAATTACATGTAATTACATATCTTGCAATAAGTGACTTTCTAGTGGTCTAGTGGTATATGAACGATTCTTCCACACGAATTGCAAACACTTGACTCACTAAACGAGTGACCCATTCCCCGAAGGTAGTAGATGGTTTGAAGATGTTTGAAGCACGTTTCCGGGGTCCCAAAATTTCAGAACTTTCATGGTTTCCGGAACCTGTACCTTCCTCGGCGCCTTGCACTATAAGGCCTTTGCCCGAAATCCGCCCATATGCCGATTACAGGTCTTTTGATTCTTGGCCTCCAAATCCAGTTTTCGATAAAAACGAATGGAAAGCGGCATCCTGGTTCTCTCGAAGTCACTCACCTTCCTCTAGCTCCTGAAAAATCGCTTCAAATGCCCCGATCCGCGAAAAAAAATCCGACTACACGGCATCACGGTCTCCGGGATCCACCTCGACTGATGGCTTCAACAATACCCTCAACTGCATCTGTCCAGCCATGTTTGATTAACCCACATTCTTTCCGAATGTCTGGCTTAATTCTCAATTGTCATTGGGTAATTACATCAATGCTTCTCCGACTTTCCTTAGTGACGAATGGCCCGTACCTTACATGGTAGGCCCCTTGCCTTAGCCAATTGGGAGCTTGGGATCCCAGGGTAACCCACTGCTTTTTTAGCCATCCCAGTAACCAACTATTGGGTCATGAAAAACAAAAACATCATAAATTCTATGAAGCCATCGAGAATGGCTCGTTATACATTGAAGATCATTGAAGCAAATCTTTGTCCCGTAGTTTCCAATATTATACCATCACCATTCCATTGATTTCCCATTGAATTCGCACTGTTATCCCATAGCCCATTGAATTCGCACTGTTATCCCATAGCTTCAAAACTCATAATGCATAAATCAATCCATCAATCTTTCTATATACATCTCTCTCTCTCTCTCTCTGTCTGTTCATCATTCTCCATCACCAGTATCACTTCACGTATTAGCCTCTGATAGTCAAACATGGTGTGCTGGAAATACCTCATTTCCTTCGATGATGTTCCCAGCTATAAAGCTACATCTATTCATGTTTTCTTCCCATATCTTCCAATGTTTTCCAGCTATAAGACCTCTATTTATAGGGGGGATCTTTCTCTATCCCAGTGCCACGCCGCAACGCCCCCAAGGGGCCCTTGGGCCCCTGCCACGGCCGAGGCGTTCAAATCGCCTGTGTACGTTTCTGGTTGATCAGGCTTCAACACCTGAGAGGTGAGGCTTTTGGCCGGCAAAACTGGGGGTTTCACCAAGAAACATTCTGGGATATAGTGGGTGTAATAGATGAGACTTGGATTTGAGAATTGGATTTTTGCTAAGGATTGAAATTGAATTTCATTTTTTTGAGAAAGCCTACCCTTCGCAGGGCCAAATCTCCGTTTTTATCCATCCTGATTGCTTGGTGAACCCTTCTTTTTAGCTACTCCAATCTACCCCTTATCACATCTTGGGAGAGCTTCCATCGGCAAATGGTGGTCTTTCATGACGCTATTGATGATTGCCTACGAAAGAAATGGTTGGAACTACGAAGACAACCATATGACTGATTACATCAATACTTTGGTTTATCTTAATTCCTAAGTTTTTTTCCGGTGCAAGGTTAAAAATCCAGAGATTGAGCTGCTTGTTGGTTGCCCGACCATCTTTTCCCTCTGATTGAAGGGTGACCGGGGTATAACTGGATATCAAAACAAAACTGCCCCTCCTTATGTATACCACCATTTCTAGCAAAATCTTAGTTAGATAGTCCTAGACTACCGATCACCAGTTGGTTTTTGAACGTCTCGATTTTCGGCGGGTTGTGTGTGATAGGTAAATCCTTGAGCGACTACGGTTACCAGACCATTTCCCACAGCAATCTGCCATTTTTGATGGTTGTTGGCCACCTTAATGTGGTGAACCATGGTGAAGCCCATCTTAAAAAACACCCCATTAAAAAACCATGACTGGGGGTTATATCATCCTGGTATGCCCAATGACAAACCTCTATTGATGGTTTGGAAATGTTGGCGCACCATTTTTTTCACCATCAAAAACCATGATTTTTTTTAACCTTTGAGATAAACATCCCCAATTTTCAGTGGCCCTTCACCATTGATAACTGGGGATGGTGGATTCCCATGGATTCCCCGATTTTCGGTGCCTCGGGTCACCATTTCCCCAGCCCCAGCACCTCTGCCACCTGTCTTGGGAAACATTGCAGCTCCGGCAGCTCGGGAGAGATCTGGCGAGGCGAGCAGGTTGAGCAGGTCGTTGGTAGGTTGATGACCCTAAGCCTACCCTCTGGTAATGACTAACAGTTTGCTATTGAAAATTGCCACAGAAATAGTTGATTTATCCATTAGGGGTGATGATTTTCCATAGTTATGTTAGTTTACCAGAGGGTAATTCAAACATTCAAACTGACACATGGGGATTTCACCAGCAAAAATGGGATTTTCACCAGCATTTGGATTTTGACAAGCAAAAACTGGAAAGACACAAACGAAGACCAGGATTTCACCAACCCGAAAGTGGGGAGTTTTCAGGCCCTTCGGTGTCCGGGGCCGTGAGCCCAGCATTATCAAATCCCTTAGCTGTGAAGCTTCTCGATAGTTACGTGATGTTACATGTATACTTGTATCTTCAATATCTATGATCACATATACAAATATATTTACACAATAACATGTATACACAGAAAGTATAGATTGATATAACTTAGCAGGGTTTCAAAGGCTTTCACAATAGAGCCCGTCTTGGACTGGCCTGCGCATACGCATACATAAACGGCTTCAAATACGCAAACAAAACGCATATTCCCGACATATCCAGAAATTGTGGTTACTAGCTGTTTTCTGTATGTTTCTGTTTGCGTTTCTTGTACGTAAGCGATAAAATAAGGCCTTATTTGCCCAAAATAAGGTCTTATTTTTCTCCCGACATAAATAAAACATAAACCATATACACATGTACAAACACAAACGTTACAAAATGTGTTTGCGCTCTCGTTTGCGTTTTGTTTATGTTTTCTATACGTGCGTTCCAAAATAAGGCCTTATTTTGCGTGATTTGCACAAAATAAGGTCTTATTTTTCCTCCGACATAAAAAAACACATAAATTCGCAAACGTATACACAAGTAAAACATAAACACAACGCAATCCAGTCCCAAAATACGTTAATATATCACATGTATTTCGCATATGTTTCACATATATTTCACATACGGCTCGCATATTTTCACTTGCGCTGCACATACGCTTCACATACGCATCACATACGTTCCACCAGCGTAAAAATCTATGTTTCATATGAGTTTTACATATGTTTTGCATGCGCGGCCACTTAGGATATGTATACGTACCCCCTCGTCAACTCCTATAGACAGAAGCCCTGGAGGCTTTTGGGATTCAGCTAAGATATAACATAAAACACAAAACATATTTACCATCTATAGTTATACAGTTGATTACAGTTGTATGGTTGATAAAAATCTATCAGCCCCAAGGTTGCCCCGCACGTGGTGAGATCTCAGAGCTTCAGCTGAGGTGCAAAGAGCTTCCGCAATGTCGAAGCCAAGGCGGAAGTTTGGTCCTGGTGACCCACATTGTTTGCGAGTTTTGAATAGTCTATAAGCTGAGATCAGGGCCCAATATTGGTATATATATATAGATATTGGTATAACAACGTATAACATTCCATTACATTCGTATTAAAGTATTAAAGTAACGGGTTTTTACATATGAATATCATACTATGCAAACGTGTATAAATCATTACACTTCCATAGCAATTAACATCTAATGAGATCTGAAAAACTGATGCGCACGGCCGGTACCCAAATTGAACTGCCGGAAAAAATGAACATCTGGCTGCAAGGCATGGCTTTGGCGTCAGCACTTCTCGTATTTCTCATGCCAACTTTAGACACCCAATGAATTTCCTCCATCTATTGGTCAAACTAACGCCCTTGAACATCTTTAAACTACAAAACTAAGCTTCGCTCAGTTGGTTGAGGTAGACTATGGAGCCTCACTGGACAGTCGTGTGTCATACACCTTTTCATGTTTGCAGGTGGCATTCTAGAAATGCTGAGTCCAAGTCTTAATTTTGAGAAACCGCCATGCAGCATGTATTCGGGTTTGGTTTGGTGCATCCAACAAAAAAGTGACAGCAACAAGCTGCTATGATCACTTTCAAGAATATCGGTGAGTTGGAGCCATTGTCATTGAATCATCTCCGTCTACCGAAAAAGCACTCCATCTTCGAAGCCTTTCACCACTTGCAACAGCAGCCTGTTCGGTGGTACCCCGAGCACATCCAAGCACCTCCAAGCCTTTCTAGCAATTTTTTCAGCGCTGTTCACATCTGAGCTTGTTCAAGTAAGATCAAGTAAGCTGAAATCAGCAAGCAGAAAATCCATCGCACACAAATCCGCAGCGCGTTTTGATGGATCGGCATCCGCACGTGGCATCCGATGCTCATCGTGGACAACCTCCATGATGAGCTAGTTGTACTTGCAAGAGCATTTGAGAGCATCCCCATCACCATCACCATGACCAGCATCCTCTCATAGTTCCGGTGCTTCCAAATGTTTCCAATGAAATCCACCAGGTCTGCCAAGGCCACTGCGACATTTGGGTGTCCTGAAAGTCAGGGATTCACAGAATGTCCGAAGGACAAAAACGCGAAATAGCGGTGAAATCGCTAGAAGGGATCACATAGGGTTATTGAGCAAATGATTTCCATCATGTCGATATCATTCTATATAATCTCTCTCTCTCTCTGTGTGTGTGTCATTCTATATCATTCTATATCTACGTCTCTTGATATCTCTCTAGACCAAACGAGCCTTTCTCTCTGTCCCTCTCTGGTTCTATCCAAAATGCGGAGATTGTCCTGCGATCTGCCACCGTTGCCACTCCCAGTAGCTTTAGAGAAGCCGGGTACTTCGCGTTCCACGCGGCAGCTGCAGGCGGCGCAACAAGGCAGCTTCCTGGTCCAAATCACCCATTGTTTAAGACAACCGTCACTTTTATCTAACCTATGCATTTTTCAAAGTAACAAACAATCCCCATCTTAAACACTTTTCTGACGCGATTTCATACAAGACGGATCGAAACCTGCAATACTTGAATCTTAACACATGCCTTTCGTGGTGAACATCCAGCAAAACAAACTGTGCATGATATTTGAATGTTCCCTTATCGATCTTGTGCGGACGCTTCTGGCCCAAACCATGGCCTGCCAAACGAATCTACAATGGCCATCCATGGCCTATTATCCACCAGTCATGACATCTCAAGGTATCCCATTTCCTTGGGATCATAATGACCTACTTACAATGCAGCCCCTAACGAGCTGCAGCTGCGGCAAAATCTCAGGCTGCACTGCTGCACCTCAGTGACGATGTCCTTCAAGGCTTTCGCCAAATCTGCTGCAGTGTCCAGTTCTGCCTTGGCCGAGAATCTCGGCACTGTGCCCACACGGGTCAGCATGATTCAAGCATATTCAAGCACATGTAGAGGTGATGCACAAGGCCCAGAAAGGTTGTTGATGGTTGTTCTTTGCTCAAAGCCTTTCATGGATCTTTTCTGATTGACATAGCCGTTGCTTGAACTGTTGGCTTTTTGCTGACTTCATTTCGAAATTTGAGAAAGTGGCTTGCGTCGACCACCAACCCATGACAGGTTAAACGCCCATCCTTCTGTCAAGGCTTTCTCCCTAAGCCACTTTTTCTTCGATAATCATAGCAGCTATAGCAGGCTCACTCACTGGGTATGCCAATCCCCAAGAAAATGTGCTACGTTGGTTCAAGCATGTTCAAGCCTCATCCTTTGTTGATTCCTACTTCGATGGGTCACGGAGTTGGTGAACTGGTGATCACAAGTGGCTTATTGTAACCCACTTAAGATCCAGCGAAAAAAACATAAAAAATGTCAGTTAAATTCAGTGAACAACAACCAATTACCAATCAATAACCTTTGGTTCTGATTAGTTAGTTACCCTCTGGTAAACTAACATAACTATGGAAAATCACCATGTTTAATGGGAAAATCAACTATAAATTGTAATTTTCAATAGCTATGTTAAATTACCAGAGGGTAACTAGCTCCATGACCCATCCATAGACGCGACCGACTGCTGAAGAGGTCGCGCCCCACTGGCCTCGGCAAAGTGCAGCAGCTTCATCTCCTCTTCATGCAGCCAGTGGCGCAGCAACTGCTCACGTTGCCTTGGGTAAGATAACATCTTCATGATGTGTATATATAGTATAGTTTATACATATAATATAATATAATATAACATAATATAATATAATATAACATAATATAATATAATATAATATAGCATAACAGCATAACATAATATAATATTATATACGCATGAACAAATAAACAGTTGTAAAAACACACACACACACATATATATAATTATATATATATGTATACATATATATATATATACAGTATATGTGTATATATATTTGCCCAAGGAATTGACGAATGGAATCTAATGAAATCATATGTATGATCAGGAGTGACCGAATGATGATGTTATTGGATGAAGATGTTGGATGAGGGGGACCTTGCATGTCCACGTGATCCGTGTCAATGATTCATCCAAGGTGCTCAGAGGAGGACATCGTCGCCTGAAAAAGTCTTGCTGGCACCCCAAGATAAAATTGACATATTGAAACTGTCTTGCTAGGAGGGGCTGGGGTCCTTTACCCTCTGGTATACGGTATACGTTTACAGTTTGCTATTGAAAATTGCCATAGAAATAGTTGATTTACCACCCGAAAAAAGGTGATTTTCCATAGTTGTTTGTATGTTTACGAGAGGGTACCCGGTATAGTACCGCAGAACTTGGGGGCCTCAACTTTTTTCATCTTTCTCCATCCAGTCCCACTGGGGTCAACCCTGGCACGGCAGGCCGGGTTGCAGATCCATCCATCTTCGCCTACACAAGGCGTGTAGCAGCAGGGATAAAACAACTAAAGGCACACACACCCAATACCTACCAAAAAAGGAAAACATATACCACATATATACCACATATATACCACATATATACCACATATATACCACATATATACCATATATACCTGGAGTGATTTAAGAATGATATAAGAATAATCCTCCTTTTCAAAGTATTTTTTGGAAACCACTACCCTGAGAGTTGATGAGAAAACGGGTGACCACGTGGTGACCAGGTAACTACTGTTCAGTTACTGATCCAGAACAAGTTGCCCCACTCTAAAAATATGGACGTTTCATAAGATGGTTCCAGACTAGAATCCATGAATCCATCACTGGCCTGAAAATCCATTCCACCAAATGATTGTAATTTAATGATTTTAATGATGCACCAGGGTCATTTATGTTCCATCACCATCCCAGACCAGCCTGCACCAGTGCTGCCAGCTGTTGCAAGCGCTTCACCTGCCGCTTCTGACGCGCAGAAAAATGGGTCGTGTTGCCACACAGTTGCCAACTTAAAAGTACAATGCCCCAAAATTCAGCCAAGCCTATGGTTGCCATATGCTAAGATTCCTGGAGTCTGTTTCCCATTCAAGTCTGTTAATGCTGGACCAACCCAATAAATCATCCCCAAAATCACTATAGATGGGTAGTTACTATCATCTCCAAATGGTTCATTATTGGGTTTCGCACAATGCTGGACAAACCCATATCCATCTGGCAAAAACAATTCGGCAACAGCCCAACCTCCCCTGGAAGCCGAAACTCGCAGTCGAAGTCCACCAATGGCGCCTGGTGGTTTCGCATCACGCCGGGAGTGGTGGGGACTTTCGCGGCCCGTGTGCATATGTGTCCATGTGATTCCATGTGTACATATACAAATCTATATCACTCTATATCTATATATCTATTATTACTATTATTATGATTATTTGAAACTGTATATATATATATATATGATTTTATATGAACTCAGTCACCAAAAAGCCAAATGAAGATGAAGCGAACATGAAAAAACCTCTATTTGTTACGGTAAACCCGCCATCGTCCCTCTGGTTCCTGGATGTTCCTGGATGTTCCTGGTTCCGCGACCTCCGTGCGAAGGTCGTCTGGTAGGTCCACTTCAAGCATGGCCTGGTCGCTTGATGTTGATTGTTTAGGCTACATTTGGTGATGAACAGGATTTGAAGGTGGAATATCCGGGGCTTGGCATGCTTGGCATGGAGAAATCTTGATGGCTGGCTTAAAATACCCGAAACTTCAGATCGACGAACATGTTGTTTTCCCCATGCGTAAGGTAAACGGTACAAAATACGTTAATGAAGAACCTTTTCCGATTCATGCAGTCAGATGGCTTGGATGTCCATGTTCCGTAGCTATGTTGAGATCAATATTTTTTTGTGATCCATTCGACTGAACTTAAGTTGTGGCATTTAGCACGTGATTTGTCAGCATGCTTCGTGAGCAGACTGAACCATCGCCAGCCATAGCTTCATCCAAACATATTGGTGACATTTGGTGACTAAGAATTCCTCAAACATTGGAACTTTCAATCTTCACCCTTTTGGGTGTCTAAGAATAGGGTTTGACGGGTTTGACTTTTTATCATATTCTTTCTGATTTTTCCCTACCAAAATGGCCCCGACTGGGGGTATGCAGATGTTCAAACACACCCATGGTGGAATTTTGTTGGTTAGTGATATCCCATGAAATCTTCTCATTTAGATGTCATTAAAGTAGCGTTTCTGATTCATGTCGGCATCCTTTATGGTTAAAACAAGAATGGTATCGTCTTCGATCCCCGCTGCATTTGACCGGCGCCTCGTTGAAGGGATTGGCCGACGGCTTCCGGGGTGCAATGCCATGCTGCACCAGCAGCTGGGCGTCGGAGGCCTGCATCGAGGCCATGGAATGGGATGATTTTTTGATATGTAATGTTTAACTATTGAAAATTGGGGTTTAATGGGGATTTAATGGGGATTTAATGGGGATTTAACTAATGTGGGAAAAACATTGTCATAAACCACCCATGACTGGGAATGGTTTATAGCACCTATTTATGGTGACTTTGGGGATGGTTTATTATGGCTTTCCATTACATGATATCATAGTTAATATCATGATTATTCCATACTATAAGGCCAATTCATCATAAGGCCAATGAATCATTATATCATGATATTAAGTATAACATAGTATAACATTATGATATCTTACGTAATTGATTCCCACACATGATATAATACTATGTAATATGATAACGTACGCTCTGGTAATCAAACCTGGCACTGAAAATCACCGAACTGAATGGAGGTTTTTATATAACGGGAAAAACATCTATAAACAATTGTTTTTCCATTGCCATGTTTGATTACCGGAGGGTATCCATGAATGGGAATTAATGGAAAATGTGCCAATATGATAATTAGCCATTATAGTATTACATATTGTAATTGGGATGAGGCCCTTTAGAATGATGGGAAAGGATTATATATATATGTATATATAAAACGGCAAATTCACCCAGCTTCCAAGTAGGGTATTGCTTCGGACTTTGTCCAGGTTTTGGAATTTGTACCGGCCATAGATAGTGGCTTAAACGACCTTAACCGGCTAATCATCAATAAATTCCAATCAATGTACCGAAATGCAAGGTTTAAATCATTGAATGCGCCATCATGCCAAGGACGGTAGATGATGGCATAATATTCATGTTGGGTGAATGAATCTTGCATGAAGGGGGAGGAGTTGGTGATACCCCCAAAAAGATTGAACAGCAATCGCGACAAAAAAGTAGGAAATCGCTTTTGTCTCTCTTTGCTTGGAGTCTTCTCAGACAGAGAAATTAAGCATCACAATGCGAAAATCAATCTGAAACTGAGATTTAACTGGAAATAATGGTTGTTTACCCAAAAGAACAATTTCTGAGAGCCAAATTTCTTAGCCGTCCGCCATGGGAAGTTCACAAACATTTGCAGCTGCCTTGTCCAATTTCTTTTCACCTAATCTAAATCTTTTCAGGTATGAAAAGCAATCCATCCATAGTTTCATAGTTTCTGTCCCAGCTGACACATGGCGCCTCGGAGTACAAATGATTTAACTCCTCTCCCTTGGCGATATCTCTGTCAGCCACCAGTCCAATGGCATCAATTTCCCTCCACTCCTAGCACAAATGGAGGGCATTGTGAGCTTCGAAATTAGGGGGCAACGTACCCATTTTTATTGGACAAACTTGTTTTCCTTATCCTTTTGAAGGTCCCCCTTTCCCACTCCTCTTCCCTGTTCTTAAACCATCTGCATCAAAACCTTTCCAACACTCAGCTGAGAAGGGGGGCCCTGGATTCATAGATATTCATAGCAAGTTGAGAAACGCACATCAATAGTATTCAATAGTGGATTGGCAATCATCAAAAATGCCGTTGGACACCACCATGTCCATTTGCTCGTGGCTATGGCCAACATTTTGGACCTCAAAATGTACACGGCCAAGACATTTCATTTCTCCCTAGTGGCACAAAAGAATGTATAGGTATAAATCGTTATAAATCTACTCAACCAAGGTTTGCCGTTTTTGTTTGCCTATAAAATATGAATGGTTTCAATGTTTCAATCTCCATGACATGGGATCGCCAAGCCGGCATCCTGAAGCCGACAATTCCACAAAGGATCCTCACCTCAAGGCTGGATTGAAATCGTTGAGGCAGATGATGTTGATGTTGATGATGGTGGTTTCAATGGATTGGTTATGTTGGGAACATTGACACCGGAAAGCTCCATGATCTTAATGGGAACATCTATGGTTTCCGGCGGTTAAGATTTTTCCTTCAACCAATCCATTGATGGTTGTGATGTTGATGAGTGTTGATGATCTGTATGATTCTGTATATATCTTCATTTCTGGTAAGCATCATGTCACAGAATCGAGAATGAGGAGGGACACATCCCAGTTCCAGGCCGTGTGACGATGCTGGGGGATCCAATGGTTGAAGAGATCCAAATACGGCACCATGGCCAAAGATCCCCTCGGAGCTTTTGGATGGCGGATGAAAGCTATTTTGAGGTCATGGAGATACTCTTCAATATAGCCTGACTCTGACAAAGTTGGAAGTCAACTTGTGCTTGATCTGCTTGGACAGTATCTACAATAAGTATGGTGGTTTCGAACGTTGGGGTGTGGTCCAACCGGCCCAAATTCAGGTAGCCATTCTACCAATGAATCTCGAAGCTGCAACCAATCCAAACAAATTCCAAACCATGACAGCATACTACAATCCTTTCATTAGCAAAACACTGCTTCCAAGACTGGCGCAGAAACATTGCCCGCGCATAGAGAAACTACGATATATTACCCGAAGCTTGATATGTTTCCGTATGAACCACCAGTATGGCAACATCGTACTAAAAGGGATATTGTCATAGCTGAAAGATCTGAAAGACAGGCACCCGCACATGGAATAAAGTGGAACAGTTTACCCGAAAAAATCACAATTCCATCTTCGTGTCTGGTGGTTTGAACACTTGAGCTTGACGCTTCTCATTATGGAGTTACAACAACTCACTAAAATGTATTAGCCCAACTTATTGCGATATTCACCCCAATTATTGATGTTAATTCCAATGTATTCACCAGCAACTTACACTATCTTACACTAATGTTGACCCCAATGATTGACTATAGGCTGGTGGAAAATCCCCCCATGTCCCAACCCCACAGCAAAGGAACCCAAAGGCAAAGGCTCGAGTCCAAACCATGCCCAGTGCCCAGCGGAAGGCCTGTCATTTTGCGATTTTCGCAAGCTGTGGCCAATTGCCAAATTTCATGATATCACGAAATATTATGACATATTCCCATTTTTGAGTTTCATCAGTGGTTATTGCGGGGAAGAAAACCCACTATCCCAGCTACAAGGTGGTTTCATGGGTTTATAAACCGACAAACATCCACGCCGTGGGGATATGATATGGATACACAATAAACTTTGATGTATATAATCATATAATATATAATAGGGATACAATATCGTGGCTGGTCGTGCTCATCTTGTTGTGTTCGTCCTGGTTGTTGTTGATAACTCATTCATGACTGCTGACCAAAACATTGCATAGTTCTTGCCCATTTGATGTCAAGATTTATGCTGATGATACCATCTCTCCCCAAAAAGTTGCTCGATAGATCTGCATGTGCCGTGGCCCGGTGTCCCTAAAACATAACCGCTTGGCAGTCCCAAGCGCCCATGGGTTATCATCATTTACCACATTTTTAGTGGCCATAAGATGGGGTATCCACATGTCTTCAGGAACACCCATATCCATTCATTGGTTAAATCCCCTTAATTCCCCTATTTTTCATGGTTCCATCCGCCTTTAGGATGGGGCAATCCATCCGTTTTTGATGTGGGAAGTTCCCCCAAGCAATTTACTAAATCACCATGTTCGCTGATCAAGCCTCCGTTTCTTGATGCTTGAGTCACCGAAATTGCCTCCCTCAAAGATGGTGTACCTCAAACACCTCATGGTTTTACATCAAATTCCCGATTAAAAATAACAGCTTTGGAGGTTCCCGGTATCAGCCTCAGAGGCATCACTTTGCTCAGGTACTTCCGTTGCGAAGCGCTGCTGGGCCTGCTTGCCATCTCCCAAGTGGCGACACCAACGGGGAGTTACAGGGCTGATACGACCATCAAATCCGAAGACATCTTTTTGGTCAGTCGTTGAACATGTTGAACCTCCAGAAGGCTGAGCATTTTGCAATCTTCAGACAACACATGGACCTGGCATACCTGGCAAGGAAATAGTTTCCTGATGTTTCCTGTTTAGGGTGACTGTTCAGAAACGAAGGGGGAGAAGTCATCCCAAGTCACCCCAAGTCATCCCAAATCCAAACGGACTAATTAAGTTAGTTAGCCATGGATGCCGCTTTCAAGGATTATATTTCCCCGACCAGGTCGCCTCGGCAGGCGACATGAGGATCTAAACAGGGATCATGGGTGAAGTCTACATAACCATTGGTTCATGATGGCTGGTGTTAATTAATGTTAATTAGCAAAAGTATCATTGGTTAACCAACTAATCAACCAGCATCAACCAGCAATTAATGTCAATTAACCATATCATTGGTTAACCATGGTTCACCAACTAATCAATCAGCTAAGTCTCCATTTTGGACTCCAATTTTTCCCTTCAAAACAGATCCAACAGCTTTCCCCTTCTCCATCCGCCGCGATGGGCCACCTCGCTGTAGAGTCGCCGCAACGCGCCACGCAGCGGCGGCCACTCAGCGGCCAGCGGGTGGAGGGGTGGCAGTTCCGGCAACAGCTGGAGGTAGCGATGGAAAGGTGAAGACGTGCCTCGGTCGTTGCTGATTTGGTGATTTCAAACTGGGGAAACCAATACGCGCCGCTTGGTGCTTAGTAAGCCCTGAAGGGAACCGATTGTTGGTTCACATTCAGGGATTATCTCGTAACAGTATGTCCCATATCATTGGTCTAGATCTTAGACCACCATTTTGTGTATTTTCTTGATCAGACCACCAAAATGAACTTCTTTCTATTCCATCAAAAATCCAATCATATCCCATGAGCATATTCCACTATATATTCCATATTATTCCATGATCTTATATCATATTCCGCTTTCCATTTTCATCCCATTAGATCTAGATGAAATCATTTCAAGTACCTCTTTGCCGTTCCTCCAGCAGCTTCTGCGCCAGTGCAGAGGCGGTGTGGCCGTCGCCGGCCAACCTGGGGTTTCCGGCGGACAGTGACTGGGCAACGATATATCGCTACACCGGGGATACCCCAGATCCTCCAAGCTATTAGATCACTTTAGTACTGACGCCCATGGTGACCTGGGAATACTCCACTTGAGAAACCCCAAGTGAGTCATGTAGTCTTTAACGGGGATTAAACCAACCTAATCAATGGATATCAATGGTGAATTATGGGGGTTTCTAAACAAACCCGAAATGCTGTCCCTTTACACTGGTTGGTTAATAGAGATTGTCATAATGGATGATGATAATCCCCAATATATCGCGTAGTACAACCCACTATAGTAATCTATCAACAGGGATTTTGAACGCTGCTCAATTGAGGCCAACGATATATTACATAATAAATACAGTCTTTCATGGGCATTGAACAAACCTAATCAATATATTGTATTATAATGAATAATGGGCTCACAACCAACAATAATATTGTGTGGTTTGACTGGGTTTGATTGGAGTGAATGGTCATTTAGAGCGGGGTTCCCCCGCAATGAGAAGAACCTATATATATATATTTGCAGTAATCGGATTTGCCCATGCGGTACCGAAAACTATGATGCCACTGGTGTAGTAGTCCGGTTCACTGTAATGAAGTCAACAGTGAATGCCAGTATTTAAACATCTTCAGCAAATAATCCAGGAAAAAAACAGACTTGTGGGAACGTATGAAAAGGAAAACCAGTAGCACAGTCCATTGCTTTAATGCGTGGTGTTTGTTACTGTACCAAAAAAGGAATTGCTTTACCGACAAAATCATAAAACAAACAAAGTAAGTATGATGCAGTTGGTGTAGCAACCTGATTTAATTTATGGTCGATCTTTGAGATTATGATGTCCTGCAGTAAGTATTGAATAGCTCCTTCTAGATGTATAGTATGGGAACCCTTATCTGCCAGCCCATTCAAATTGAGATTATGCCGTATACTATCGTTGGGTGAAGTATCAATCAAGCGTGCGTGATTGGACTGGGATATAGTTTGCCGGCAATCCAGCCTGGCAATGACACATGCGCCACTTCTATCCGCTTGGAAATGTTCCCACAAGAAAACATTTTTCCCATTGACACATGTGATGGCCGGAGGGTACTGAACATTAAATGCTTATAGTCCTATGGTATGTGTTAAACTTGGGATCCTAAAATTGCACCCTTTGCTTCTCCTACCGTTACAGCCGTTACAAATAGCATGCAGTGTCTACAATTCTTGTTGGTCCTCCCAGCGCCATGAGACCAAGGCGTCTGCAAACACAACTCCCCTGGAATGCGCAGCACCAACTCGCCTTCCTGGAAGCAGAGATTCTCGGGAGTCAAACTGATGGCTGCGAAAGGATCGTTTTAAACAAAAGGATTCCATAGTCAGCAGAACCTTCATCGCTTGGGTATGGGTCGCCGTTGGTAGCCCTAAAATATGGAACCGCTTCATACTAAGAATGTGGGGCTTCAACCAATCTCTCGATTCCATACCCCAAAATGGGATGAATATGGATGACCAAGCATGTTGGTTGAATCTTGTGGTGAACCTGGTGAACTCCTTCAATTTTTGACCCCCAAATCCCTCCCTGTGACCATTTCAAGAATGAGCAGGTCGTATTGACCCATCCCCAGCTCCATTTATATCACAAAACTCAACATGTATTTGAATGTATTTAATATTGTTTATATAATTTGGATTGATTGACGTGCATTTTCACAGTTTTCTGATCTTCATTCACCAGGTTACCTGGATTCTGAATGTGCTTTGACCGTCTACATCCATTTGTGTTCTTGGGTTCGCACATCTCAAATGTCTTAGATGTTTCTCAATATGGGGACCCTAATTTTATCTAATTTTGCCTTATTTTCCGCATTAGAACACCCACATATCACCCACATTTTTGCATGATTTTGCGCCTCCCCATTTTAGGGAACCTGATGATTAGATATGATTAGCTGATGAAATCTCATTAACCCAGCATTTTCTTTAACAAGACTTCTTTTCCACCATTCATGTGGACTTTTCAGCTAAAACCACAATTTCCCCCCGACCTGAAAGTCCCGCTGCGCGAAGACTCCCCGGCCACCCGCCGCGTCCAACTCGGCCGCCAAGTCGTCGAGGACGGCGCCATGCGAGCGAAGCAGCTGCTCGTAGCTGCGCAACTCCTGCTTAGATGGGCCATATGGGCCATGGAGCTGGTGTATAGTTGGTTATAGCCACCCCAAAAATGATATGCATATATATATATATATAACAATCCTGGAGTAGATAGAATCCCGTATCGTAGGGGGCGTTTTTTTTTTGAAAAACACCAGGGTTTTTTGACCCAATACTAAACTATATCTTCGGACCCCCTAGATAGAATATTCAAGAATCTACTCCAGGATGCTCAAAATGTATTTTTTTCCTTTCCTTTTCAAAACCTTCTAATTTCAATTTGTTCTTTCAAAGTTTCCTTTTCAAACAGCTGCAAAAATGAACTTTGGATGGTAAGATCGTAGATTCCTACTTTTCTCATTTCCTTTTCCTTTCACAGTTTTCCATTCAAAAAACTTCAATTATGAACTTTTGATGGTAAGATCGTGGGATTCCAGCTTTCCTCATGCCATTTTCGTTTCAATCTTTGTTTCCTACTTTTCTCATGCCCTTTTCCTTTCACAGTTTTCTTTTCAAAAACCTTCAATTATGAACTTTGGATGGTCGATCTTGGATTCCTACTTTTCTATACTTTTCTCATCTCCTTTTCCTTTCACAGTTTTCTATTCAAAAACCTGCAAGACTGAACTTTGAATGGTAAGATCGTGGATTCCTTCTTCTCTCATCCAAGTTTCCTTTCGGTTGCTTCTTTTCGAAACCCAGCAATTTCAACCTTGGATGGTAAGATCTTGGATTCCTACCTTTCTAATGCCATTTTCCATTTAAAATTTGCTTTCAAACAGCTCCAAGAATGAACTTTGGATGGGTAGATTTGGAGGAAGGGGCAGGGAGCGCCACAAATATATGCTTAATTCCAATCATCCTTTAAAAATTCAGTCTTTTCATGGTTCCAGAGGATATTCTATCTATAGTTTTGCCTAACTGTATCTAACTGCCCTAGCACAGCACTAGCAAAAATGAACTTTGGATGGTCGATCTTGGATTCCTACTTTTCTATACTTTTCTCATCTCCTTTTCCTTTCACAGCTTTCTATTCAAAAACCTGCACGACTCAACTTTGAATGGTAGGATCGTGGATTCCTTCTCTCATCCAAGTTTCCTTTCGGTGTGTCTTTTCAAAAACCTGCAATTTCAACTTTGGATGGTAAGATCTTGGATTCCTACCTTTCTAATGCCATTTTCCATTTAAAGTTTGCTTTCAAACAGCTCCAAGAATGAACTTTGGATGGGTAGATTTGGAGGAAGGGGCAGGGAGCGCCACAAATATATGCTTAATTCCAAGCATCCTTTAAAAAATCAGTCTTTTCATGGTTCTAGAGGATATTCTATCTATAGGTTCGCCTAACTGTATCTAACTGTCCTAGCACAGCACTAGCAAAAATGAACTTTGGATGGTCGATCTTGGATTCCTACTTTCCTATACTTTTCTCATCTCCTTTTCCTTTCACAGTTTTCTATTCAAAAACCTGCACGACTAAACTTTGAATGGTAAGATCGTGGATTCCTTCTCTCATCCAAGTTTCCTTTCGGTGTTTCTTTTCAAAAACCTGCAATTTCAATTTTGGATGGTAAGATCTTGGATTCCTACTTTTCTAATGCCATTTTCCTTTTAAAGTTTGCTTCCAAACAGCTCCAAGAATGAACTTTGGATGGGTAGATTTGGAGGAAGGGGCAGGGAACACCACAAATATATGCTTAATTCCAATCATCCTTTAAAAAATCAGTCTTTTCATGGTTCTAGAAGATATTCTATCTATAATTTTGCCCAACTTTCCTAGCACAGCACTAGCAGAAATGAACTTTGGATGTTCGATCTTGGATTCCTACTGTTCTATACTTTTCTATACTTGTCTCAGTCTCATTTCCTTTTCCTTTCACAGCTTTCTATTCAATAACCTGCAAGACTGAACTTTGAATGGTAAGATCGTGGATTCCTTCTTCTCTCATCCAAGTTTCCTTTCGGCGTTTCTTTTCAAAAACCTGCAATTTCAACTTTGGATGGTAAGATCTTGGATTCCTACCTTTCTAATGCCATTTTCCATTTAAAGTTTGCTTTCAAACAGCTCCAAGAATGAAATTTGGATGGGTAGATTTGGAGGAAGGGGCAGGGAACACCACAAATATATGCTTAATTCCAATCATCCTTTAAAAAATCAGTCTTTTCATGGTTCTAGAAGATATTCTATCTATAATTTTGCCCAACTTTCCTAGCACAGCACTAGCAGAAATGAACTTTGGATGTTCGATCTTGGATTCCTACTTTTCTATACTTTTCTATACTTGTCTCAGTCTCATTTCCTTTTCCTTTCACAGCTTTCTATTCAATAACCTGCAAGACTGAACTTTGAATGGTAAGATCGTGGATTCCTTCTTCTCTCATCCAAGTTTCCTTTCGGTGTTTCTTTTCAAAAACCTGCAATTTCAATTTTGGATGGTAAGATCTTGGATTTCTACCTTTCTAATGCCATTTTCCATTTAAAGTTTGCTTTCAAACAGCTCCAAGAATGAAATTTGGATGGGTAGATTTGGAGGAAGGGGCAGGGAGCACCACAAATCTATGCTTAATTCCAAGCATCCCTTAAAAATTCAGTCTTTTCATGGTTCTAGAGGATATTCTATCTATAGGTTTGCCCAACTGTCCTAGCACAGCACTAGCAGAAATGAACTTTGGATGGTCGATCTTGGATTCCTACTTTTCTATACTTTTCTCATCTCCTTTTCCTTTCACAGCTTTCTTTTCAAACACCTGCAATTGTGAACTTTGGATAGTAAGAACTTGGATTCCTTCTTTTGCATAGCTTTCCTAGCACTGGTATGCCTTATTCAAGTATAATGGCTTGCACATGGCTGTTTTGAAGTGTTTTCCTTGTTTTGTGCTTCCTAAATATTCTATCTACAGGGTTGCGCAGCCACAGGGATGCATGCTAGGTTTTGGCTTCAAGCCACCTACGTTAGTTGCCCCCTTTTTTTGAACTCAGCCCGATTGTTCCTTTCTGACCTATGGTGAAGAAGGTGCGCTCTGAAAGGGGGAGAGCTCTTCGATCTATCAAGGAAAGGCTTCTTCGCAACATGAACTACAAGCTTCCTCAGGCCCATGACTGGATGGGGGCATTCTGTAAAGTTTCCACTTTGGAAGAACTTAAGGAAGCCTCTGAAAGGTTATCGAAGCAAGAAAAGTACGGGATGAATCATCTTCACGCTCATGTCTTGGGAACTGGGAATACTCCGGATGGGTGCAAAGCTACCATTGAAGGGTTACCAGAATCTCTTACCGGCATTCCTGATCGAGAACTTTACATGCGACTATGTGAGATGGAATCTCTGAGGGTAGCACTGTCTGAGGAACAGTGGAAAGTTTTCAAAGAGTTGCAAGATCGTGGGTTTCTGGTAGAGAATCTAGAGACCAACAATTGTGACCAGAGTATTTTGGACTCTGAAGACTAACTTTGTGTAGTTGCATTTTTACGTCAGGCTTAACGATAGCAGCAGAACACGTTTTGTTTCAACCTACAACTGTTTCATAACCGACCTTTGAACATTTTGTTTGCTGCTTTTCGTGGCCAAACTCGCACAGAAGTTCGTAGGCTGGCATTTCAAACACACAAAACAGTTTGAAGCTGTGAGCGCGACTGAAAACAAACAGGATCAGATATGGGAATGGCTCGAATTAATTGATATTATATCTCAAAGTTATGTGGTTCAATGAAGCCATTACAGTCTAGGGTCCATAAATTTGAGCCATTTTTTTTTGTTTTGCACGGGGTTCAGGACGGTTGATGGCCCACGCTCTTTTTGGGGTGCCCCAAACCAAAGATAGAATATGGATTTGCGATCATTTTGATTTCTGCGGTTGGTTGGCTGCACGCCATTCAAACAAGTGATTCCCAAATATGATTTGTTTTCTGTGTCCCAGCATGGCCCAAGGTCACCAACAATCAACAAAATTTGGAGATTGAAATTGCAAACCGCAAATTCAGATACAATTTGAACAAGATTGGTTTATTATTTACAAACAGATTGGTTGGGCATGTCGCCCCGTGTCTGAGAGACAGGAATCTATAAAGTCAACGAATAACCTTTATTGTTGATGGTACTGAATCACCATTGTGTGGTGGTTGGTTTTTCTTTTCCCAAACTTACTTTCCAACAGCCTTAGTGCTGCAGCCTGCAGCTGCGTCATGGGTGACGTGGCTACCATTGACCGGGTTCTCCGCGCAGCTGAGCATGGAGATCACTATGCTGTGCCACCAGGCATACACTATTTGAGATCCTTAAAGTATATAGCATATATTTCAAACATAGTAAACACCGTACATATTACATATTATATTTACATGTTTGAGACCCTTCACATCTACAGCATATATTTCAAGCATAGCAAACACCATAATTACATATTATATTCACATATGTGAGGTCATTCACATATATAGCACATGTTTCAGACATAGTAAACACCATAGATATTATATTTACATATTTGAAATCCTTCGCATCTATAGCATATGTTTCAGACATAGTACACACCGTACATATTATATTCACACATTTGAGATCATTTACATATAAAGCATATGTTTCAAATTTAGTAAACACCATACGTATTATATTCACATATTTCAGATCATTTACATATATAGCATATGTTTCAACTATAGTGAACACCATACATATTATATTCACATATTTGAGATCATTTACATGTATAGCATATGTTTCAAATTTAGTAAACACCATACATATTATATTCACATATTCGGTTTCTTTACCATACAGAGCATATATTTCACACAGAGTGCACACCTTACACACTATAGTAGCACAACCGGTCGCTTTCCGGGGTGTCCCCCACACAGGGGGATGGCGACGGGATTCTGGAATCCCGTCGAGCTTTTTGGCTATGCTCCCTTTACGGGGAGCCGAGTTGTCAGGCCCTGGCAAGATCTATAGTTAGAATATCCCTGAAAGGGTCCCGGTTGGAAAAAAAAGCACATGTTGTTAAATACCATTTTCTTAATTGGATTATACCCACTGGTATTTAACAACATGTAGTATATCAATATATTATCCACAGTGGTATTATAATTTGTGGATTCTGAAAATACCTTTCGGTCAGTATTCAAAACCACTGTTGGTTTATGATCATGTAGAGTTTGACTATCCAACAGATGTAAAAAGATCAAAGAGATGACATAAGGTTTTGAGCACATCTCACTTGTGATGTGTGGAGAAATAGATTATATTATATCTGTTTACTATTTTTTAGTCTAAATATTCCTTCCGGTGAAAAAGTTACATATATAGTTTTGATTCGCTAATATGTTTTTTGTTATCCAAGCTGGCTACACTCTGGAGTATGTCCATGTGCTATTGAAGATTGATGTTTTCCTTTAACCTCCTCAGTGAACCTATAGATAGAATATGTTTGGTTTCATTTTCATCCTGCTCAGGTTCTGGTTTGAACCACTTGAGAAATACCTTATATTATATCTGTTTACAATGTTTTAGTCAAAATATTCCTTGCGGTGAAAAAGTTACGTATATAGTTTTGATTCGCTAATATGTTTTTTGGTATCCAAGCTGGCTACACTCTGGAGTATGTCCATGTGCTATTGAAGATTGATGTTTTCCTTTAACCTCCTCAGTGAACCTATAGATAGAATATGTTTGGTTTCATTTTCATCCTGCTAAGGTTGGGGGTTGAACCACTTCCAGCCGATGGTGAAAGCCCAGATGAGTTGAAAAGGCGGCTATTGGTACTCTCCTCGGTGCCCTTAGCAGCAATCAAAACAGCCTTTGGGACTACAAGCAAAGTTGTTCACCCAGACAAGAATCATAACCCGGGTGCGCACGAAGCAATGCAGAAAGTAAACCAAGCATGGCAAGAGTTGCGAGATCCTACGAAAAGAGGCTGGGTGAATGATGGGTTGATATACAAGGCAGAGCAGCTTCGAAAAGCACAGCAAACCCTGCTTCGGAATCAAACTCAGAAAGCGAACCGACAAAAGCAAGCAGGTCCACAACGAAAAGAAAAATTTGGAGGGAAACCCGTAAAGACCGCATTCAAGAACAAGCACGCTGCACCTCAGGCAGCCCCCAAAGGGAAGCAAACAGCATCAGCATCCAGCACCAAAACTGCACCTTCCTCCAGTTCCCAGTGCAAGCCTTCACAGAGCACAGCTAGCAGCAAAGCCAAGCCTGCAGAAGCAAGCAGCTCAAAAGATGCAGGGCAAGAACCTCCCCAGAAGAAAAGCAAATGTGAAGAAACGAAGGAAATGAAAAAATCAGTGGGGTTTTTCGACGCCAAAGAGTCCAAGAATGTCATCACTGTGAAATCTGGTTTTTCAAAGGCCACTAGGAAGTTCAACGTCGCAGACTGGCACTCTCGAGAGGTAACCTGCAAGGTTGCTGAACACTTCATGAAGGAGGCCACACATGAGATGCACACATTTGATTTTTGCTGCAAGAAGAAGGACAAAGTCGAGCTCATGGAAAAACACGGCTTGGAGTTCAAGAAAAAATTGAACGTTATACATCTACGTGATGTCCTGGAAGAGGCAAGTATTTCAAAAGAGGGGATGGTATGGTTGGTATGATGATATTCTATATTCTATCTTATGTATCCCCAATGAAATTGGGTATCTCCAAGTAATGAGTTTGGGAGGGCAGCAAGATATTTTACCGCCTTCGGCGTGTTCCGCCGGCCACCATGGAAAGCCACAAACAGCACTTGCACAGGCCTAGGAAGAAAGTGTTTTTTGTGTAAGATACTGTTTAGGTGCAGACCACGGTTTTTGTGTAAAACAGTGTTTTCGTGTAAACAATGTTTTTTTTATTGAAAACATGGTTGTTGTGTAAACAACGGTGTAAGTTTAAGCCCAAGGGGAAAGAAAGTCTAGACAGACAAAGACAAAGGCAAGACAGACAGCACAACTAAGAACAAGCAAGATCCAAACGCGCCGGCAGGCTGGCGGATTTTTTTGTGGATAAAACCCATTATAGACCGTCATATTCAACCATATTCTATCTGCAAGTTTCTGCCTGGGTTTCAAGGTTGAACCCCTTTACTTTTTTTCCCCACCTGCCAGGTCAGATTTGTTAGATTTTATCACAGTTGTTCTCCTCCTCCTTCTCCTCCACCACCTCTGCATCCACTTCCATGTCCACTTCCGCCTTGCCAACTCTTCGCCAATCTCTTCGCCAACTTCTGCGCGCAGTGGGCACTGCTGGACCTCAACTGCCGGCTTCCGATCTGAGTGGGCACGGCTGGACCTCAACCGCAAGGTTCTGAGCGCAGTGGGCACCGCTGGACCTGCGCTGCAGTAACAGCATCAAGCCACAACAGGCCGGAGCTGGGCCGCTGTCCACCCTCGCCAGTGGCGGCGGCGCCCTTGACAACTTTCCTTCCAGCGCCCGCCGTCCGGAGCTGGGGGACAAGCCCTCGCCAGTGCCTGGGGTGGATTTAAAAAATCTATACCGCATAGAATGCACCATAGAATGCCTATATATGCGAGAAAGAATGCCACATAGAATGCCAGAATATGTGCCAGATAGAGCGCCAAAATATATACCAATTAAAATTTGGGAAGATATGCCAGATAGAATATCAGAATAGATGCCAGATAGAATGTTAGGCAAGATGTCAAAATATATGTCAGAATATATATGACTTGCAATGCCAGGGTGGGGATCACTCGATGTAAAGTAATTGGTTGTATCAACATCGCAGGCTCTTTTTGCAGGGAAGTGCGAGAAAATAGAAGAGGGGATAAACGCATTAGACCGTCATATCCAATCATATTCTATCTATAAGTTTCTGCCTGGATTTCAAGGTTAAACCCCTTTACTTACTTTGATTGTATCAACGCCGCAGGCTCTTTTTGCAGAGAAGTGCAAGAAAATAGAAGAGGGGATAAACTCATTAGACCGTCATATTCAATCATATTCTATCTATAAGTTTCTGCCTGGATTTCAAGGTTAAACCCCTTTACTTACTTTGATTGTATCAACGCCGCAGGCTCTTTTTGCAGGGAAGTGCGAGAAAATAGAAGAAGGGATAAACTCATTAGACCGTCAGCGTCATATTCAATCATATTCTATCTATAAGTTTCTGCCTGGATTTCAAGGTTAAACCCCTTTACTTACTTTGATTGTATCAACGCCGCAGGCTCTTTTTGCAGGGAAGTGCAAGAAAATAGAAGAGAGCCTGCGTGCTGCGTTTCGATCATTTATCGGGGCTGACACGCCAAAAGAGAACAAATCCGAAAAAGCCAGCGTTGTTTGGAATGAGTTCAAGAAGGTCTTTCAGGCCACGGTGGATGTAGGCACTCATCAAATGGTCAAAGAATTTGCGGTGAAGGAGGATGCCCAACATTGGGCGGACCTAGTGCATTCGCTCCAGCAATCAGGCAAACTCAAGGGTCACTGTTCGGTGATCCAAAAGGCAGAGGCAAACAGAAAAGCAACGCAGGCAGCTTATGACCAGATTCTGTCGGGCAAAGGGGTGTTCTCAGCTGAAGACAACCCAAACTTTCAGAATGACCCAAAACTTGGCAAAGATGTTTGGGGCACCATGTTCTCCAGATACAAAGAACCCAAAGAATCAATGCCTGGCAGCGAAATCCGAGTTCATAGGGGAAGCCTGGAAGAGATTACGGTCATGGGGTCCAAGCAGTGCATCCAAGCAGATCTACTTGGGTGGAAGCACAAAACTCTGGGATGGCGGGTTGTCCGCATACTTCACCACAATGGTCAACAAGAAGCTCGTGAATTGGTTGCTCAACAAGCTGAAGATTTGGAGCTTGCTCATGTGGGTTTTATCCGTTGCACGGGGGATTCATCCCACCCAGAGATGACTGATGAAGACAAAATTCAACTGAAAAGCTTGAGTGCAAAAGTTCCAGAAGCAGTTGCTGTGATTGTAGGCTACAAGGTGATCACTGGGGTGCTTAGAACTTTCGCCCTTGCAACAGCCAAATCTACTGGTTCTGGATTCACCGAAGTTGAGTTGGGTACCATTGTTCGCCGGGTGGAGGGAGAAAAGTTTTTGGTATGCCCTGCCATTTCAAAGCCTTCCTGGAAAGATGTGTTGGATTCCAAAGTTCAAGACCATTTCTACAACAAATTGAAGGAAAGCATGCAAAAACCGCAGGAAGAGGAAATGGCACGATTCAAGAGAGTCCACATTCTTGGGGATGGCCATTGCTTCTGGCACAGTTTCCTTTTTTGGAACCTTCAAGATGAATACCTACCAGTCACACGAAATCCCGGTGGAGGCCCCAAGAATCCACAAAGGCTTTTGGAGGAAGTTCGACGCGCGAAAAAACTTTGGCAAGAAGTGCAAGAACTTGTCAAGGGTGCTTCTTCTCTTCCAGCTTCTTTTTTGGATGACATCACCAAATCCCCAGTTGTAAGCGTGGCAAACATTGAGAATGTGGCCAAAGCCATGAAGTCCCACTTCCGAGTTACTATCGATCCAGAGGCGGGCAGCTGGTTAAAATTAATTTAAAATTTAAACGGCAAGAAAATATTTTGGGAAATATTCTATCTATGGGTTTCACTACTGTAATCCTACCTAAAGGGCCCCCTTAGCAACACCCTATCAAGACTGTACACAAGGATCTACCCTCCGGTAATCAAACCTGGCAATGGAATTCCCTCCAAACGATTTGTTTACTCTAATGGGCAATCATCTACACATAGAAGATTTTCCATTGCCAGGTTTGATTGCCGAAGGGTCGCGCGGGCATATTCTAACATATTCTATCTACCAAGCCTGAGGTGCTGGATTTTTCGATGGAATGCCAAGCTGATGCTATGTATGGCAACCCTTTGCATCCATTTGGTGGGCACCTTTGGTTCACATTTTTGAAGGATGGTTCTGGCCAGGCCACCTCTGGCCACTATGACCTTTTGCTGCCTTCCGAAACAGGTGCCATCAAATTGAAGAAGACAATACCCTCCAAACAGCCCGAATGCCATCAGCAGCTCGAAAAGGACCCCCCAGTGATTCAGAATGAGAACGTTGAACCGATTCCGGAACCAAGTCCGATGGATATAGGTAGAGGGGAAGAAGCACACAGTGATCCAAAAGCCGCAGGTGGGGATGAGCAAGGTTCGTCGCCAAAGTTGGAACCTACCTTGGACAACCTCCACAATGTCTCCAAAATCATTGCTGTCAATTCTCATTGGCACTCCTTGATCTTCTCAGGCGCAAAGACTTGGGAACTTCGTTCAACCTCGTGGAAGTTTAGAGGGGATGTGGGGATTTGGAGCGGTAGTCGAGTACATGGCTTGGTGACTATTGTGGGCTGTCAGCTGGTGGCTTTGAAGTCTGCAACAGGGGAATGGGAACCCTTTGATGAATCAGAAAATGCTGTTGAATCGTTTGTCCTTGCTGATCACAACATTGAGAAGCATCAAGTTCCAATGGAGAACTTCTTCTGGGAAAATCATGGACAAGGATCTATGCCTACACCCTTGCGAACCCTCGGGAGTTTTCTAGATCTATTCCTGTGAAGATCAAGGTTGGTGCACAGTTTGTGCAAAACATGGACGTCGATTTGTGGCGGGAAGCGTTGCGGCAGCCGGCAGCTCCAGAGAAACCGCAGGAATCACTACGAGTACTGGGAATGTCCAGAAAAGAGGTCTTCAGAATCATGGATACTGATGTGACATTGCTGGTCAAAAATCAGAAAACTTCTACTGGAGCAATTCATTTGGCTATCTTCGAACATGGAACTGCAATCATCATCGGGAAGATTATGGTTTCTGGTTTTCATGAACTCCGAAGTTTCAAAACCCTCCGGAAACTGGTGGATGATGGCTACAACCACTTGCTGGAGGAGAATTGCAAATTGTTTCAGCCTTTGAGATCTACGACTGCAGAAAGTAAGAGTCTATGGGGCTGGACGATTGAATCGAAGGAAATGATCCATCCACCCCTGTTGTGGAAATCGGAATCTTGTCATCATTTTTCACGCGCGTTCCCGGTACTCTGTGCAATTCCACACGCGATTTTTGGGGTGTACCCAATTGAGTTATATACAGTATTCTATATCCATGAAGGTTCTTAAGTTCTTCGCTCTTCCTGCTGAAACCCCCCACAGGTGCTGTGAACCATAGATAGAATATGATCCATTTGGGAAAAGAGATTCCGCTGGGGGATATTCGAACTATCAATGCCCCTGACAATCCTTTAGACCGGGCATAAGTTCACCAACCCAATGGAGGGTGGAAATGGGATAGGGTCGTGTGGGGATATTTTGGGATATACAACCAAATTACGGTCACGGGACCATGAGTCGCCTGGTTACGAAACCATTATCCAGGTATTCTGCCCATTGGAAATCAGACGTCAGGCAAAGGTGGCAATTTTTCATCATCCTGAAAACTAACGCCGCTACATTTTTTTTTTGCATTGCAACTTGGCCAGGTGTTTTAAGAACTGTGCTGGGCTGGGCGATTGCAGCGAATTGCGCCCAGCAAAACTGAAAGACACGCTTTCTCAGCAGAGGGTTGACCTGGCTGCCATGTGGGCCATTGATCTTTCGGTGGTAGTTGCTTGGCAAAAAGTCTTTCAATGCCCCCCCAACCCCCCCACACAAGCGTAGCATGAAGTGTTGCGTGCAAGATGATGAGGCAGCGTGCAAGCGTAGCATGACGTGTTGCGTGCAAGATGATGCGGCAGCGTGCAAGCGTAGCATGACGTGTTGCGTGCAAGATGATGCGGCAACGTGCAAGCGTAGCAGGACGTGTTTCGTGCAACATGATGCGGCAGCGTGCAAGCGTAGCATGACGTGTTGCGTGCAAGATGATGCGGCAACGTGCAAGCGTAGCAGGACGTATTTCGTGCAACATGATGCGGCAGTGTGCAAGCGTAGCATGACGTGTTGCGTGCAAGATGATGAGGCAACGTGCAAGCGTAGCATAAAACCTAGCTACAAAAAAAAAGAAGTCCAGGCGAACGCAGCAAAAGGAACGTGATTACCCCCCCCCCACCCCCCCCCCCACACAAGCAAACAGCCAGGCGACCTGTGGTCCCGCCAGCAACTATGACCACATGTAGCGTAGTGCTGTACCCACTTGAAGTGTATCTGTTTTTTCCTCTCACATCGGAAACATCCAACAGGTCCATCGGGACCATAGATAGAATATCCCAATCACCTCTATTTAGGCTTTTCAGGTGGTTTTTGAAGATTTTTGGCGTAAATGGACAAGTTGTAATGGGAAACGATGTTTTTCGGGTTGATGAACTTTCTCCAGTATACACTATTCATGACATTGAGGGAACCCAAGATAGAATATCTACAAAGGACCAAAACTGCCTTCTGAGGAATTTCGCAACATGCCGAAGGTGCGGGTGATTCCCATGACAGAGATCGACCAAGATGGACAACCACTAGAAAGCACATGGTGGAAAGGTCAGCTACCCCCAATGGATCTGAAGTCCATTGCGCACCACTTCATTGACAGGCTTTCCTGCGGTGAGCTGGAAATCTTGGAGAAGATTGCGGTGGGCTTATCTTCTGATGAGTCTGAAGGTGTCAGGGTTGGAACAACATGCTCTGGCATCGAATCAGGCATCATGGTTACCAAAGCTTTGTTTGCGGCCATCAACGAAAGGTTTTCCAGGTCCAATGTGCGGGTCTACGGTGCCTTTGCAGCTGAAATCAACCCTGAAAAACGGCAGTTCATCATAGATGCCCATGGGGAAGACGTGGAGCATGTCTTCGGTGATGTGTCCTGTTTTGCGGATGAGACCGCTTACTGCTACAAAACACAAGCCTATGTGCGCATTCCAAAAGTCTTCCTCAAGGTTTCCGGCACGAGCTGTGTCAATTTGAGCCGGGAGCGGTCAGATCGTGCAGACTTTGCGGACTGCTACTCAGAAGGGAAGGGGGAGTCTGGACACACCTACAAGTTTGGCTACTTGAAAGCGATTCAGACAACTGGTGCTCAAGTCACTGTCTATGAGAATGTGCTTGATTCCAGCTACGCCCTCAAAGATGGTGACGGTGTAGCGCAGCAACCAGCCACCGAGATCATCGCACAGGATCTTCAAGAGCACGGGCATGCCTTTGAGTTTTCCAAGTGTTGCTCATCCGGGTTCCTCTTGCCACAGAGACGGTCAAGGGTTTGGGGATCATCCTGCCAGGATGAATCTCCATCTGAGTACGGGCTTCAGATGAGACTCTCCATGCTGCGGATGCAGGGATCTATGAAGTTTCCGTTGGATAGCATTTTGGAGAAGGATTTGTCCCAAGTAGAGCCAAAATCAACGACCTTGATCTCTCACATCACAGCAGTGAGAAAGATCTGTGCAAAGAGGGGGCTAGACGTGAAACAGGTCACCCTGGACACTGCCGCAAGTGCCTCTCGAGGACCAGAATGGAGCCATGGCCTGCTGACATGTGTCAGGCCATCACACAACATCTACCATTTGGGCTTGAAACGAATGATCCTGGGGAAAGAGATGCTTTTGGCACATGGTATCTTCCCAGACAGTCCCTTGCCAAAACAACAAACTTGTTTTTCTTCATTGGCCTGGGGGCTGTGTCTTCAAGCCATTTGGAAAATACAATTTGGGCTCATATCTTAGCATGTTCCTTCGGTTTTTGCGTTTTGCGTTGTGCGTTTTGACCGTGCTAAGGCCCATATATCACATATCTCCTCTATAGATCCGATAGATAGAATATTTTTTACTTGATCACAGCCTTTGTCGATAAATGTTTAGAAGCATGCTGCCCAGGTTTCAGAAACCGTGCGGCTGTCGAAGCCTTGCTACAAAATGACAGTCTATGCCGAGACTTCGCTGGCAATGCGTTCAGCACAACTGTTTTGATGGCAAAGATCCTCTGCACCATTGTGACTCGGCAGTTTTCAGTAGCAAGAGGGTTTGGGGGCATGCATGCAGACCTGCTTCCGGTTGCCAAGACCTGTAGATAGAATATGGAAACTGATGATATTCCATGGAAGCCTCAGGTGAATGGAGTCGCTTGGAAGAAGCTGGCTGGTGTTGAAACGGCTCGTGAGCCTTCTCTTGGGCCTTCAATTTTGGGTGCCTGCCTTTCCTCGTCTGCACCAAAGACCTTTTCCCAAGCTGGCTCTTCAGGGTCCAGCAAGAAGAGATCAAGCGAAGCGACCAGCAGCAGCCACGTTTCGAAGCAAAGGCGGATCTCAACGGCTGGATCGGGAACTTTGGGATCTGCAAGTGCCTCTGCTTCTTCGGCCTTCAAAGAGGAGAGTCAAGATTCGCCAACACCTCCAGGTCCAGATTCACAGGTTCCAGAGGATGGAGCAGCAGTTGTGGGTGACTCTTCCGATCCTCCTGATGCTGAGGAACCTCCTGACACAACTGATGTCCCCAAAACATCCGGAAAAAGGGGAGACAATGGGAAAAGCAAGAGCCTCACCATCAAGAAGAAGCTGGAACTTCTCCAGATTCTGAAGGAGCTGAAAGAAAGTGGGGAGTACAAGTATCCAGAGAAGGCCGACGGCCAAAGTTTTTTCGGGTGCTTACTTTTTAAAGGGTTAAAACCATATTCTATCTATAGGTCCTGCGGTGAGATTAGCCACAAAAAGATTAAAAAAATTATATATTTGCAGAACCCTTTGCTAGGTGATGGTTGCCAAGCATGGGAAGGACGGCTACTTTCAGGGGGCAGGCTCCAAGAACAAGTGGCCAGCTGCCAGGGCAAAATACCATTGGGACACTGTCGCCGAGCTTGCCCCAAAAGTTGCGGAGAAGTTTTGCGAGACACCCAATTGGCTTCGGGAGAGATTGGAAATCCATGGCAGAAAAGGAAATGGGACCTACAAGATCAGCGGCGGCATTTACGACTCGGTGGATGCAGTTCTATCTGAAGCTGTGCAAGCGGGGATGGAGCTCAACACATGCAGTGTGGAGGAGGTTCTCCTGGACGCCATTGAGACCTACAACAAAGAAGTCGTTGCTTGGAGAGAAGCCAGAGAAAAGGCCGACTTGGCGGCATTGAACCAACTTTGTGATTCTGGAGCGAGTGAAGAGGAAATGGCTAGAATGACAGAGGAGCAATTGAAAGCCAGAGAGTCTTGGCCATCTCTGTGCAATGTGGGGAAAACTCCAAGGGCATTGAATCAGCTGGCCTTGGACTTTTGCACCAAGTATGGGTATGCCAACTACAGGCAGGACAAGCCCCAGAAACACCTGCCACGGGATCATCCAGCCATTCAGCGAGTCACTCAATTTCTTTGGATGACGGTGGCCGAGGGAGAAGTGAACCCAAAGCTGGTTGGTCACTGGGACCAGGTTGGGGTTGGGGAAACAGTAGATAGAATATATCCACCGTTTGTATCCCTGTTGAAATAACCCCTGTAAAATGGGGGGACCTGTGAGACCCTACTAAAAACCAAATTACAGACTGGAAATGTTTTTTTCAGAGTTTACTGTAAAATGAACCTGGAGGTATGCATTTTACAGGAGGCTAATTTTGAGTATGTTTTGGTAACTGATAGACTTGGAAGATCCATTTTACAGTTCCTTTGTTGGGTTTTTTCCAATTTGAAATATCCATTTTACAAAGCTATTGGGTTGGACAGAATATCAAGGAACCTGGTATAACCATTCTATTGGATAGAACCCGGTTCTCCATTATACAGTCGGTGATAGTTTTGCACCCGGCACAAGGCATTGGCTCACCCAACTTTTCATGGCTCACCCCGAACGCTTGTTGTGGACGGAAGCGCCTGTACCTGGCTCCATTGGGGCGGGGCAGGGACAGTGGAAGTCCACGAGCCTTCCTTTTCTCTTCTTCTTTGCTGCTCTTCCCTTTTTTCCCCCAACTTTTTCATGGCTCACCCCGAACGCTTGTTGTGGACGGAAGCGCCTGTACCTGGCTCCATTGGGGCGGGGCAGGGACAGTGGAAGTCCACGAGCCTTCCTTTTCTCTTCTTCTTTGCTGCTCTTCCCTTTTTTCCCCCAACTTTTTCATGGCTCACCCCGAACGCTTGTTGTGGACGGAAGCGCCTGTACCTGGCTCCATTGGGGCGGGGCAGGGACAGTGGAAGTCCACGAGCCTTCCTTTTCTCTTCTTCTTTGCTGCTCTTCCCTTTTTTGCCCCAACTTTTTCATGGCTCACCCCGAACGCTTGTTGTGGACGGAAGCGCCTGTACCTGGCTCCATTGGGGCGGGGCAGGGACAGTGGAAGTCCACGAGCCTTCCTTTTCTCTTCTTCTTTGTTGCTCTTCCCTTTTTTCCCCAACTTTTTCATGGCTCACCCCGAACGCTTGTTGTGGACGGAAGCGCCTGTACCTGGCTCCATTGGGGCGGGGCAGGGACAGTGGAAGTCCACGAGCCTTCCTTTTCTCTTCTTCTTTGCTGCTCTTCCCTTTTTTCCCCCAACTTTTTCATGGCTCACCCCGAACGCTTGTTGTGGACGGAAGCGCCTGTACCTGGCTCCATTGGGGCGGGGCAGGGACAGTGGAAGTCCACGAGCCTTCCTTTTCTCTTCTTCTTTGCTGCTCTTCCCTTTTTTTCCCCAACTTTTTCATGGCTCACCCCGAACGCTTGTTGTGGACGGAAGCGCCTGTACCTGGCTCCATTGGGGCGGGGCAGGGACAGGGGAAGTCCACGAGCCTTCCTTTTCTCTTCTTCTTTGTTGCTCTTCCCCTTTTTCCTCAACTTTTTCATGGCTCACCCCGAACGCTTGTTGTGGACGGAAGCGCCTGTACCTGGCTCCATTGGGGAGTATCTTGAATACGATTGAAATTGATCTTGCATGATCTTGGAGTATCTTGGATTGGAATTTCATGGAATTTCCATTTCCATTTTTCATGGTATCTTCCATTTGCCATTTTACAATAGGCCAGGGTTGACCCCAAATAAAACAAGATGTTAAGTTTGGGATATTTGACCTGATTTTTCAAATGTTGGTATATCCATTTTACAGTGGCGAGCCATTTTGCATTTTATGGTTTAAGGTTTGACCTAACCATTTTACAGCAACTCTGGGTTAGCCATTCTACAGCAAAAAAGTTGTTTTTTTGTTAAAAGATAACCATATTACAGGCATTTCCCATTCTACAGTGTAAAATGGTTGTTCCAAGTACCCCCTGTTTATTTCAACGGGGACCCGTTTGTTTCGAATACTGTGTTGAATTTTCGCCACTATAGTATATAGTTGGTCAGTCAGTAGGACCCACTCGGGTTGGGGGAAACCAAAGATAGAATATACTCACTACAGCCATCACCCGTTTTCAACCGCTACTATAAGTCTCAAGATTGCAGTTGCAGGTGTGGACCTGCTTATTTGAGCCTATGAAGAGATGCTTGTGGAAAACAGGAGAAGGTCGAAAGGATTCACTCGCAGCCTATCCAGCCCGTCAAGTGGTCAGGAAGGTAATCCAAGAACGATTTGGGCAAAATGTTCAAATCCCAAAGTTTGAGAAGGACAAGACATGGGTTGCCAATTTGGCTGACGTTTCTGGCTATAGTTGCCAGAACAGCGTTTCCAGGTGGAGGACTGTTCCGGGGCAGCGGCGGTTGGGGCAAGCTGCTCGTAGCACCATTTTCAATCACCAATGCATGGGGTGAATGATGACCATCTTTAGAAGATCCAACAATTTTTAAGTTATTTATTTTTTTGGCCGAGATGTTGCTAACAAAAGCAAAGCTATTGGTAATGTCTGATCTTGGCCCAAGAGGCAAGGAAATAGGTTAGTTGCATTCTCTTGGAAGCCCTGGGTGAAACACACAGGGCGACATGAGTGCTGCCATGTTTATCGAAGCTATGATTTGGCTTGGGTGCGCTACACTCGCTCTTGGCGTGTACAAGGTTGCCAAGTGTTTGGCTCTATGGGTGTCAGGAAACTACATCGTGATGACAAGGGTTGGAAAAACATCAGCGAAAGGATTTACCACCCGTGAGGCCCGTGGAGATTTGGAGCATCAACTTGCTCAGATGACCCGGCTGAACGAAATGCTGCAAGATGAAATCCGACTGCTAAAATTGGAGTCGGAAGATTGCCCGGGTTCAGATCGTACTTTCAATGTAGCCAAATCAGCAATTTATGTCACCAGCTGCGGGGATCGTTTTCACACTAACCCTGCCTGTGGCTCTATCAAGAATCATGGTTACAAAGAATTGCAGCCATGTGCATTTTGTAGCAAAAGGGATGCCAAGAAGTCTACCTGATTTCATTCTAGATCATGCTCTCAGAGCACTATGGCTTTGCCATTGGTCGCATTGGTCCCGAGACTACGCATGTGGCGAGAAAAACCATGCTTCACCTTTTGGGCTTGGCTCAGGGATTGTGTCTTTTCTTTCCCAGGCGTGATCAAGAAGGAAATTTGGGGTTTGCCTAGTTGGGATATATGCGCCAACTTTATCTCTGTGGATATATGGGGTAATCTCAGAAGGGTGGTCCCAACCATAGATAGAATATATTCTGTTTTTCCATAAATATGGATGATTAAAAAAAATAATACCACGGGTCTCCACCCGTTGCTGCCAGCATCATCCGATTTTGGCCAGGAGTCTCTTAATCCCCCTTATTCAGTGTTCGTAAATGAGGGGATAACCCGAAACATACCCAATAGAGATTGGCGTGGTGGTGTCACTCAATTCTTTTCTTTCATCAAGGGAACATAGATATATGGGGTAAACTCAGAAGGGTGGTCCGAATTATAGATAGAATATGTTCGGGTGTTCCACAAACATGGGTGTGTAAGCTCCAAAATGGGTTGATTTTGCGGAGGGATTTAGATTTGTGTTTCTTTCCAAACAACATACCACGGGTTACCTCTTCACCACCAGTGTCATCAAATTTTAGCCAGAAGCCCCTTCATCTTCCCTATACACTGTTAGTAAATGAGGAGATAACCCGAAAAATGTGCAATAAAGAGTCGTACGGTGTTGTCACTCAGTTCTTTTCTTTTACAAGGGTATCATGGATACATGGAGGTTTCCTCAGACAGGCGTGCCCCCAACCATCCAAAATCAAACCCTTTGAGTATTGAACCCATGGTTTTTGCGTACCCCCTATTTTAGGAAACGCTCATATGGGTATTCCCAAAAGGGTGGCCGCAACTATAGATAGAATGTGGATGAATGTGGTGTGGTTTTCCACAAAACAAACACGGGTGTCTAACCACAAATTGGGTTGATTTGGTGAAATGTGTTGACATTTTCAACATAACATGCGGTGGATTGAAGAAATCCTGCACCAGTTGGTATATGGTTTACCCCAAAATAATCTCATTGTTTACAATCTTTTGTAGTCACCTCAGGGTTGCCAACTGGTGCAAGATTCCTTCCATCCACACTTATCTCTCCACCTACTCCTACTAGACCTGCTCCTACTAGTTACCACTTTATCTTCCCAATCCATTGTTATAGAACAAGTGTGGGGATAATCCGATACATACCCAACGACATATATTGCTGATATCCGCTACTGACAGGTATTTTTGACATATATTCTGACAATCATGGTTTCAAGAAGATGTCATTTACTTACTTCGAGTGATCCCCACCAAACATTTTATCTGACATTTTTTTTGGCATTCTTTCTGTCATATATTCTGGCATTGTATATGTATGATGACTAGTGAGGTATGAAAGCACCATAGATAGAATTTCCCCGCCACCTTTTCTTCATTGGACTCTGTAGGCTCCTTGCTAAAAGTATTTTGCTTTTCCTGGTGTAGAATTTTACATTCTGTTCAGCCCGCTGCACCTTCCAGGATGCCACGGACCACAACAACAGTGAGTTGGATAACAGGAGACATGGGATTTGCCTACGTCACTGTTCCGGAGGGGTCAGTTGACCCCAAGGAGATGAAAGCAATGAACGAGGAGTTTGAAGGTATGCTGGTCATTGACAGCTCAAGCACCGATTCTCACATGTGGAGTGGGCCCACTTGCATTCGGTTCTTTGAGAACTTGACCATTGAACTTCGGAAGAGGAGAGCTGCAATCGGTTGTCAGGATGTTTCTGAAAAGGCACTTCTGTTTTGCGATCGTTGCACTTCGCACCTCTCCAAGACTTACTTGGACTTACGAAGGCAGTGGGCATCGCAGCAGAATGTCTTGCTGGTTGGCACAGATCCAACTGCAGATGTTCAAGTGCCAGGGGGCTGGGGACTGTCCAGCAGTCCCAACGACGCTTGGCATGGACATTTTCACCAGCTCCGGATGGCATACATGAGGGCAGCGATGCGTCTTCCACTCAACCCCCTCCATTGCAACCTAGTGGACTTCGAGATCTCTTGTGCTGGCATTCCTTCTTTGACGTGCCCCATGCGCACGTCGTTATGTGCAGACGCATGGGCACTGCAGAATGTTGCCAAGCTTGGGTCTGGGAAGACCCTTTTGTGGGCATGGATCACAAGGGGGTACCTGGAACCCCAAGTTGCTGCGGATTGGCATTTTGAAGGTGGGGAAGGTTTCTGTTCAGTTATCCATGGGTAAAACTGTAGATAGAATATGGATGAATATGGCCTTATTGATGACTTCCCGTGGCATCATGGTAGAAGGCTAGACGAAAGAAAGTAGCTGGTTCAAATTTCAACCCATTTTGTAGGGCTCTGTTCGTTCTCTTTTCTTCTGGTCGCAGGAGATCTGGCGAAGCTAGAAGAAGCAATGAAAAGAGTTCGGGGTGCTTACAGCACGTTGCACAACATGACGCAAGCTCCAACATTGGATGCAAGTTTTGAGCTCAGTTTTTCTTGCAAATCAAAGCTAGCAATGCTAGCAAAAAGGGTATTATACATTATTATACAATCAGTTGTTAGTTCCGCACAGAGTTCAGCAGTAGCAGTAGCAGGAGTAGCAGGAGTAGCAGGGGTAGCAGTCAGCAGTAGCAGCAGTAACCCCACATTTCCAATGGGACACCTATAGATTCTATAGATAGAATATTGCGTTTCCATATTTTTCTGTATTTCCTACTATCCAAGGTGCCTACAAGCTCGCATGGCAGAAGGCAAAGGTCCCCCTGAAGGGCGAGAAGATCAATTGTTGGTTCATCAAGACTGAGGACCCAGAGCCTGTGCAGCTGCCCCGCTACTTTACCAGTCCACTTGAGATCTCCATGGCCCAGTGGATGGAAACCAGGAAGAAGTGGGATGCAGCCATTGCCAACAGAGCACGGCTTGGGCGCACACTTCCACCCAAGGACATGAACGCCTACCAGAGTTTTCTGAAAAATTCATTCAGGAAGCTGGTCTTTAACACTGAGTTGAAGATGTACATGGCTCGTCCATCGAAGATGCCAGCATCATCATTGCAGAGTTCAGTGGTGGTTGAGGTGAAGATGTCCCTTGACCCAGCGCACTTGGCTTTGAGATTCAATGATGGACCGTTCTTTCATCTCTTCGTTCGCGAATTCGAAATGTCCAATGCTCCAACTTTTGTTGATGAGTTGCATGAGAAAGTGGCTCCAAAAAGTGAGCCGGAAGATTTGCCAGCAGAGAATCATGATGAGGAACATGGAGAAGACGATTTGTCAGAACATGATTCTGAATTCGAAGATGTACATCCAGACATTTTAGAATACGCAGGCTCAGCACCAAAGGCATCTTGGGCCGTGGGGCCATGCCATGAAGGCATGGAGTGATTTTTCGTTCTGGGATTGGATGCCAAAAGAAGAGCAAGAAGAACTCTAAGTCTCTAAGTCTCAAGCAGTGAGCTGTTTTTAGTTTGGTTCTATGCATCGCTTCCTTCGAAAAATCTTGCACATACGTACAGATGAAGAACAAGCTACCTGGGGAAGATCGCAAAGAGGGGAAAAGGGGCAGAGTTTGGAGCTGCTGTAGGTAGGGCCAGCACAGTGGTTGACACCATAGATAGAATATGGAAGAATTTGAATATGGATCAAAACCTTCTGTCCCATCATGCTCAGTTCTACATTACTTTTTTTTCCAGTATCCGGTTTTGATCCACGTTCGAATTCAAAATCTCCACGAGGTCCGGTGAGCACACCAACTCAATTACAAAATTGTACATCTTAAATAATCAACTATCAATTTTGTGGGGGTGATATTTGGACCCACACCCATTCCTTTATTGGGTTTGACTATTTGGGTATCCCGGGAACCAAAAAATACCATTGCCAAAGAATCTACAACACCTGACATGGTTTTTGGAAACCTGCCATTGGTAGCAGAATGCAGTAGGGAAGGGCCAGCACAGTGGTTGATACCATAGATAGAATATGAAAGAATATAGAAGAATATGGGGATCGATCAAAACCTGTCCCAAATACACCCAATTCTATATAGATTACTGTTTAAAGTATCTGGTTTTGATCGATGTCCAAATTCAAATCTCCAGGAGGTCCGGTGAGCACACTGTAGCTAAATGGGTTCAGGTCAAATTTGGCGCTCAATTGCAAAATTGCACCGTTTGAATTATCAACTATCAATTTAGGGCGGTGATAATTTGACTCACACCCATTCCTATCTTGGGCTTGGCTATTTGGGTATGCCGGGAACCAAAAAATACCATTGCCAAAGAATCTACAACACCTGACATGGTTTTTGGAAACCTGCCATGGGTAGCAGAATGCAGAAGGGCCAGCACAGTGGTTGATACCATAGATAGAATATGAAAGAATATAGAAGAATATGGGGATCGATCAAAACCTGTCCCAATTACACCCAATTCTATATAGATTACTGTTTAAAGTATCTGGTTTTGATCGATGTCCAAATTCAAATCTCCAGGAGGTCCGGTGAGCACACTGTAGCTAAATGGGTTCAGGTCAAATTTGGCGCTCAATTGCAAAATTGCACCGTTTGAATTATCAACTATCAATTTAGGGCGGTGATAATTTGACTCACACCCATTCCTATCTTGGGCTTGGCTATTTGGGTATGCCGGGAACCAAAAAATACCATTGCCAAAGAATCTACAACACCTGACATGGTTTTTGGAAACCTGCCATTGGTAGCAGAATGCAGTAGGGAAGGGCCAGCACAGTGGTTGATACCATAGATAGAATATGAAAGAATATAGAAGAATATGGGGATCGATCAAAACCTGTCCCAATTACACCCAATTCTATATAGATTACTGTTTAAAGTATCTGGTTTTGATCGATGTCCAAATTCAAATCTCCAGGAGGTCCGGTGAGCACACTGTAGCTAAATGGGTTCAGGTTAAATTGGGTTTGAGCTCAATTATGCTCAAGTACAAAATTGTACATCTTAAATAATCAACTATCAATTTTGGAGGCCTGATCATTTGACCCACACGCATTCCTTTATTGGGTTTGAACGGTTTGACTATTAAAGACCATTGCTAAAGGATCTATATTTCTGGGAACCAACAGCAACAGTGCAAATTTTTGGGTGTGGATAGTTTATTTATTTGGAAGATTTTGGGCTGAAATTCGCATGCCAGAACCAAATACACCAGCATAATAACAACATTTGGTGGTCATTTCAAAGGCCCAAAGAACCAAATCACAAGCTAAATGACCTCTTTTGTGATCATTCTAGAGGGACCCTTTTTTTTCCAATCATCGACCCGGATTTTTGAACATTTTGGGATTCTATCTTCGGACCGTTTTTTTTTTTGAAAATTCAAAGATTCTATCTATTTCAGGATGGTTATATATGATTATATATATATAAAGCCCAGTTGGTCTCACATAGTGTAAATATTTCTATAATCACAGGCGCTATACCTAATTCTTTGCGAACTGGGAAATGGAATCTAATTGGGGATATATATAGTGGGTTGCAATCTAGTTTACCAATTATCTACTCCCATAGCCCATCTGGGTGGACTTTCACTAATTTCTCCTCCCTAATATCCGACACTTTCCGCACTACCTGGTTCAGCATTGGATCTAATCATGGTGGGGGAACTTCATTGGGTACTTTTCAAATCAGCTGGAAGCAACAATAATGGGGATATAGCAAGATAAAAACACTTGATAAGATAGTATTTAACCAACACAACTTGGAGGACTATGTCGGAATGCCACCGCAGCAGGAGATCATGGTGGTGCACATAAACATGGAGGTTCAGCACGCAAAGGCGGCCTCTCGCAATTTTAGCAACGGAATTGGGGATATGATACTGTATATATATGTATATATATACACATACGTATATATATATATTTACATAACCAGCAAAAACTGGGATTGAATTGAAACTTGGAAGATTATCCGAGTTACTCCGCAATTCTTTGCGAAGTGGCGATTCAAGCAATCATTAGATGTGGACGCAAGTATATGTCTAAATTTGGATTTCATCCAGAAGAATGCGGATTAATATGATAATATGGAGGTTTCCTAAAATGGGGGTACCTCCAAATCATCCAAAATTGGATCATCTTAGTATTGAAAACTATGCTTTTGGGGATGCACCATTTCAGAAGCCCCGTATCAAATATCTTAAAATACCCCTCTGGTAATCCAACACGTGGGCCATGACTGGAAATCCCGATCTTTGATTGTTGGAGCGTAGAAGCTGAAGCCGGCTGTTTTCCAGAGGAAAAGCTAGGCCATGGGATTTCCATTCCGTGGTTTCGTAGAAAACTCCTGAAACTACAGTAACGTTGAATCCCCATAAATGAGTTCCAGAAGAACAACTAACATAAACACCTACTAATATCCCAAGTATCGCAGTTGTGTTGGCTATAGTGTTAGAATAGCGACTAACACTGACTAACACATTTTTTTGTGGTATTGTTAATCCAGTTATTACCAACTATCCATCCCAATTAGGTATTGTTATTTTCATTGTTGCTCCCAATTAATTATTAACCCCTTTTTTCATTGACATTAAAGTTCCAGCAACAAAGTGGGAACAACAATAACTAATTGGTATCATGATCCCAGTTATTCCCAACCATTAGTTTCAATTCTATATTCTCATATTATCACATTCAGTATGAACTATATCAATTTCTCCATCGTTAATTCCATATCTCACTATCATCTCACGTATCATGCCGCAAGTCACCCCATATCACATTCCCCCTCTCTGACACCTTTTTAAGTCTCCTTCACATCCGGTAGAGCCGTGGCCACCGCGACCAAGAGAGCAGAGCTTGAAACGGCGCGGGGCATGGCGGCGCCCGAAGCAAGGTGTATCTTTGGGGGCCAAGGTTCGTTGAAGTTTACTGAGCAAAAACATCCCTTTGAACGTGCGCCTTTTTGATACATCCAGGTGAACCACCAATTCTCACAAGGAATCGCAAGGAAAAAACTGCTGGGATGCGAGGGGAAAGCTTCAATGATCCTGACCTCATTCCAAATATGAATGGAATACATCTGCAAGCAATCGGGGCTGATTGATCTGCACATGCAAATATTTTCCCAAGACTGCCAAGAACACAGATTTGGAGCGATCTGATTTGGGCAGCCTCCGGTTCCTAAAATTGTGGGTCGCGCGCAAACTTGAACGTATCCATTTACGACCGAGCTCAACACGGAATGCCAAAATTTATTTCAGATTTATCAAAAAAGGTAAAATCAGCCTATGTCAATGGGAATTCCAGGATCCTAAAATGGAGGTACTGTACCATATAAGGCCATATTTTGTGGGGATATTCCCTTACATAGGCTTTATATAAGTCTTATATATGGTAGGTACCTCCAATTTAGGTTCCTGAAATGGCCATTGACTATGGAAACATCCATTCGGGCTATGAGATTTAAAAACCAGCTGAAGGTCACCCAGGTCACCCGCACGTCCTGCGTTTTGCGTTCTGATTCTGGCCTGACCAGGCTACGCACTTCGCAACGAGCTTGGCTACCGAACCATCATGGGGCGGTGAATTCAAGCTATTCAAACAAAGGTCTTGGTCAAATGCAGCTCATCATCAATTGATTGACCAGCAAAATGTTTGGAATCCACATCATGCTAGATTTATGCTCGATTTCCTAGGCAACCACCTTGACTCGGAATCGAACCACTGGATCCAGTGGCCAGCGGGCCAGCGGGTGGACCGGTGGGAATCGAACGGGCTTCCTGTCAATTTCCTTTCATTCACCTCCCCCGCACTGAAGTGCCTGGGAAATCCTTTGGCGCATGAAAAAGATGCCAAACATTGGATTTCGAGGCTTTTTCCCAATATGAAACTTCAATAAATTAGAAAAACGAACGACATCGATCAAATTCCTTATCCAAATATAATTCAACATTGCCCAAAATGGGATTTCAAAACTTTCCTCCAATATGAAATTCAAAACTGTCATTTTGAAATTGATTTCAAAAGCCGGAACCAGTGCTTATTATATATTGGGGGTGAAACCCTCCAATTGGACCTTAATTTTGAAATTGTTTCACAAAGGGGATCAATTAAAAATCAACTTGACCAATCTGATATTTATCAACATTGGGTATGAACCCTAGTTCTTTCATATTTGTGGGACATAAAAAGAGGGAAAGGAGTACTTCCCACGCACTTACCAACCCCAACGATCATCTCCGTGACTAGAACCCATGTAAAAGACGACTTAATCTCTTACCGGCTGGGGCAGTGCAAGCAAACCTCATGTGGTAAACTGATGTAAACTGGTTGTAGAGATCATCAAATGGTAGGTTTACAGGGTTTCCCCATAGGAAATCCCTTGGAATTTCTGGTGAAACGCCATCCCAAAAGCTCCGCCTGGCGACATCTTGTGGACCGCCTCAAGGCAGCTGATGCGGCTAATGGGACAAGGACAGTTGTAAACTTTCCTGGCTTTCCCCAATATGGATGACAGGAAAGCAATTCACTAGCATTCTATTTTTTGGGATGGTTCCCTATACTAGTCACACATTTGGAAATAAATGTTGCAACGAGATCGTTATAATTCACCCCAATACAGTCAACTGCTTCAATTTATAATATTGACATATTGGTGATACCCTAAAATGATATCCCCATAAACTTGTTGGTTTTATCCCGGTATGCCCCCCACTTCACAGCCCAGTAGATTTACTATGATTTACTCATGTTACTTAGTAGCATCGTCGTGTGTGGTATCAAGAGATATCCAGATTGACTTTAGTAAACCCCCATTGATTGCAAAAGTCCCGCATGGGCAAACAATCCAACGGTGACCTCATTTTGAGGTCGCTATAATTTACCTGACTTGCTATTTCAACCTTCACCAGCCCGAAAGGGTTATATAAGACCATTTTGGAATAGTTACCTGCATATCTGCAGGAATCATGCAGTTGCTAGTAAATGTCTTCGCTGACTAAACATACATGATTTCTATCATTTCACATCCCATATTCCGATAAGCTTCTTGATTTTATCAGGTTTTGATCCCATTTTGACACCCTAAACCAGCCCATATCCCGAGTACCTCGCGCCCGGCGCTCGAAGTTCGATGGCCGCATGGTGGCAATGGCAGACCTTCGAGCCTCGCGAACCAAAGGGTGCCATGTCGAAATCGGTAGCTTAAGGCTGACATGTTAATGATCTTGAAATATTTAGAATATTACTACTTTACCAATATTGATTATATATATATATATATACATATATATACATATGTATATACATATGTATATACATATGTATATACATACCGTACATACATTAGCACACACACACATATATATATATATACATATTATATACATAAATAAATCATAAATTTCATTGGTTAATGATACTCCTCAAAGGTGGCCCTGGGTGATCGGACTTCCTCTGCATCCATTTCCTGACCAGTTTTTCAACGGCTACGGCCCGCCACATCGGGACCGAAAAATGCTGACCGGCACCTGATGAAAAACACAGCCTGAAACCAGCAGCCTGTCATTTGTGTCAGGGGGCAATAAGTGCATTAAAACTCTTCACATAATGCTGATTCTTGCAAATGTATCACCCCGTGCATGAGTCTTGCCGCGTGCTGGTTGGAAAAACGTTGAAACTATGCATCATCTGGTCATTTAACCATGACCTGCAAGCTATCCCAGTCATTCTGCATTTCTACACATGAAATCACAGCACAGGCTATTTTCTGCTTTGTGACCTCAATTCCCTGAGAAAATACCCGTCGCTGAAACACAGGATCTTGCGACTGGCACCACCCATCACTGACCTCACTGATCATGAAGCATCTACCACACACTTGACTTCTGGTTCCAAAAGACTACCGATAGCCTGTATTCATCTTTACCCGGATTGCATACTTCTCAAGTCTCCGTGGGTCACTGAAGACCTTCAAGCTCATCTGCATTGTCTCCTCCATCTGGTAAAAATATTTAAAAATATTGAACATAGTAACATAGCTTATACAATCCGAGATCCTGCCTTGTATGACTTTTCTAAGATCCCAGTGGGTAACATATAACAAGCCTATACCCTCTAACTAACATAGGTATGAAAATCCGCCATGCTTGTTGGTCATTTCCAAATGGGAAAACCATGAATTTCCGCAGCTATATTCGCGAAAATCAATCAAATGATCATCATCTACTTGAGAGCAGGCGGAGGCGGACGAAAGGTAGTGTAGTGGGAGAGGAGTGGTGTCAAAATGCTGCGCCCCGAAGATGATACACCAAAAACGTTTTTGCGCAGTCTAAGATGATTTTATCCAGAGCATGACTGCATGATACGGTGTCTTGTGCAGCGTGAAATGATGCACGAAAAGGGGTTTATTAAAAACCCCTTTTCAAGACCCCTTGCAGCAACTGTTATTGAGGCTGAAGCAAACCAATTATGCTGGACTACAGGGACATCTCCCTTATGGAGAGTGTGCATCTAATGTGGGGGCCCGTGACCGCGTCACCCGTGGGAATTGAACCCATGACCATTTTAGAGGGGGGGGCTTATAATTGATATCCAATACATAACGGCGAGAATTCCACGTTTGGCCCGGCCTGGCCCCCCAATACCCCCTATGCTTGTGCTGAAGCACGGAGAACTCAGGTAGCTGACGCTACCTTTCGTGATTTGCATCTCTTAACTTGACGGTTAATCAACATATCACCCACCCAACAGCTAACCATCTGGTGGTTTAAGACAAAAACCATCTGGTCCTCCTTCCTCAGCACTGCATGCCTTGGCGCACTTGGTACGATCCAGGAAATGCCACCATTGAAACATCCAACATCTGGGAAACATATGGTGATTTATAATGGGAAATCCTACTCAAATGGATGATTTGGGGGTCCTCCATTTTAGGCAACCTGCATATAGAAACCATAGACCAATATAGACCATATATAATTGAGCCACGGCTGATACAAATATAGAAATACAATTTTGAGACGACTTAGGCTAGTCGCCAGTTGTCCATTGGAGAAGTGCCGCTGCTTCGCAAATTGAAGCTGCGCAAAAACTGGCTTTTCATTCATAAAATTCCCGACTCTATAGAAAACGCTTTTCTCAATGCAAGCAGGCCCTTGAACCAATCATTCTACGGTTTCATCAAATAGAGCCTGCTGCGATTTCGTTAACTCCTCGCTTTTGTTGATTCATATCACCTGATTTCATCCTCATTATTCGTCATTTCTGCCCCTTAGATCCCAAGTTTCACGCATCCCAAAAATATAGGGGTTTGATCCTCATCTTTTTGATATGGATTTTCTCTCATTTTCCCCATGGTCTTTCTCTCCCAAGAACTCCCCACCAACTTCCGCTGAAAAAACGCTGGGCAACTCCCGTCGGGTGATGCTGACTTTGCGGAGCTCGTGCGCCAGCTTCTTGACTGCGCTGGACAAGCCTGGCAGAGTGAAGGGGGTTGGATGGATGGATGGACGGATGGATGGATGTTTTTGGTATGATCATTATCTTTGTATCATAGAATGGGGTTTGCCACTAATGGGTGTCATTAGCCACTGGTGGATGGAAGATGCCAAGATGCTACATACAGGTGTTAATACAGGTTTTAATGAATCATTAGTTGTGAGGACATAACCAGCTAAACACTTAGATGAGTGGATGATATTAAATTGATGGATTTAACATTCTTGGTAGTGATAATGGATGGTTGATAATGTGACGGAAAAGGGGGATTGAATCATCCACCCAATCATGTTACCATCATGGGTTACGGTTAACTTATCAACTGATAAGTTCTTAGCCATCCATCATTAAATGTGCGGCAATAAACGGCTGATGTACCATTAACTTGGCCTATGACTTGACAATGAACATCATAAGTAAACTATGAGGTCACTTACCAAAACGTCAATGATGGGGTCCTTCATCCACATAGAAGAAAACATGAGGACTTATCACGCCACAAACAGGGAAGGACACATTTTTGATACAAGTAGGACAATTAATCATCGATCAACAATGAACGCCTATTTTTTCTGGTGGACGCAAGCGTCACTCCAAAGGGACATGGGGGAATGGTGGCTTCAGCAAGCAACTAGCAAAGATCCCATGGTTGGGGTATCCCGGGTGGTAACTGCTGAACCTGACCCATCCGCAAATTACCAGGAAATCACCTTGTGTCGCCAGATTTTGACAGTTTCGTCCTACCTGATCGTTTTCCAAGGTTTTCCTACCCTCAAATGCCAGCTTTGCGCGAGCTTCGTGGGAAATTTGTCGCGGAAGGTGAATTTGGTTGGGCCCATTCCTAGCACAAACATCACTGGTTGAATCCTTTGAGCATCCCCCGTTTTCAGAAAAATCCCGACAATGATGTCGCTTTTGGGAAAACAATGTGTCAGTATCTATTGGTGGTTCAATGGGTGACCCCATCCACCTTTGGAACCTTTGGCGAATATCTCACTTCTGCCTGCTCTGACGCTTCTGCTCGTGAGCCCAACGCGAGAGCAACAAGGGATGTTGTCTCAACGACAGTGGCAGATGGAAAGAATAGTGAAACTTCGGAACCACATTGTCCTGTCCATGGACGTTCTTGAGGGCGACAGGATGCTTGTGAACGAGTCGATCCAGTTTTGCGCTCTGAACGCAAGGTTTGGTTTTACTACATTACATCCAAGCCTTGCCAACTTATCCCTCGGGATCATTACATCATTGCACGAGAAAAAGCACTGGCATCCAAAAAAACACTATATAAATAGACTTTGATGGTGGCTCATATCAAAAACATAATGTGGAATCTTTTTTTGCTCCGGCAACGATTTTTCCCATACCTGTGTTCCAGCCGCCCCGCCCGACCGATGCGATCGTCCAAAAGGCAAGCATCAGACCTGAACCCGAGGAAACACTGTTGGAAACCATGGTCCATCAACATCCATCAACGGTGAAGACAGATAGTTCTGCCAAAAAAACCATTAAAGGAATCCAATGGGTACAGAGTGGATGGTTCTCAAAAAGACAAAGATGGTAACACATGGTAACACGATGTAATATGACCAATTGAACATGAGGGTTTAGTGCTACATCCCCCTTGGGGATACATCCATTTAACAACGGGTTTCAACTCACAGAAATGCAGGTATAAGCAGCGAACATGGAACTTGATCTGGAAAGATAAGGATATCAGTAGCAAGCATAGCGAATGTCACACGCACCACGGGTTATACTTGCTCAACGGGAAATCATCTGGGAGCCCATTTGGCTGGCAGCTTTGCCACCTCTTTCGGGCACCCGGTAAAACCTAGATCTCTGATTCTGACTTTTCTTTGCCAGGGCTTCTCAGAGGGTTCTGATTCTGGCATCTGATTTCGGGCCGGTTTTGATGTTTTCCGCAGTGCCAGCCATAATTCTCCGTGACAAAAAAACCCAGTGGTTCATCATCATTTTCCCCCATTACCCTCTGGTAAACTACCATAGCTATGGAAAATCACCATCTTCAAAAAAAGGTAAATCAACTATAAATGGCTATGTTATTGTGATAGCTATGTTATTATGATAAATCAACTGTAAATTATATAAATGGACCATTTTCAATAGCTATGTCATGACATAGCTATTGAAAATGGTCCATTTATATAATTTACCAATCCATGCTCCATTGGGCTTCCATGCAAGGTACTTTCCTCGGCTTCCAGAGCGTTCAACACGGGCACCTGCACGTCAGCTCCGGGGGTCCGTTTAAGGCCAGGTAGGATGCCGGGCGGCAGTTTGGGGGTTTAACATCCGAAAAACTGGGATACAACTCATCAAACATGGTGATTTCAGCACGAAAATCCAACAAACACTTGAATTTAACGATCACAAATCGGGATTTAACAATCAAAAGCAGTGATTTAATCAACAAACAATGTGATTGATTTAAGAATCAACATCGAGATCAATGTATCAACAAAGCCGACGTTTCACATGATATGGTGTTTTGGTACCTGCCGATATCCTACATCAGGAGCAACCCCAGCTAGCTGGCGGTAACCATTGGGTGATATGGGTTGCCTAGTTTGCCGCATAGCAAGGTATTGTTTGTCGCGGTCTCAAGCCAAACAATAGGTTTGCTTAACTCAAAGGACAAATTGTACGAAAGTCATGGGTTTCAAAAATCAAATCTCAAAAGGTTTTCAGTAGTCCTTGTATCGATGCCCACACGCACAACTTTAACAAATCTGTCTAATATCCCTCTTATCATGGACGATTGAAAACTAGTCTGCTCGAGGTCAATGGCGCCTGGGGCCCAGTTTTCAAGATGCCCACTTAGGTTGGCCAGGTCGGTGGCTCAAGGTAAAGATGGTAAACCAGCAGCGTTGGGCCAGGCTCCGGTTCTTGTCGCCATGAACCACTGCAAGTACACTGAATGCTGTTGCAAAAGCAGCGTCACATTGGTCGTCAATGACGACACCCGACACGTTCGATTTGCTTCGCCTTCGAAAGCCTCATGCTTGTGCTTGCGGCCAAAAGACGTTTCCCATGGCATCGCGCCGCTTGCAATCTCTAGCAACCGGGCAAAACTTGAATAAGTGGTTGGATTACAGGTTTACAAAAGTACTCAACCCGAATTATTTATATAATCAATCTTTAATTTAGCTGGTTTGTATATGTGTATTCCCATTTCTGGCCAAAAACAATGACATATAAAAGCATTCCTATCTACTAATTTCCTTTGTTGGTGCTGTTTTTCAACGCATCAAATTCCCCAAGCAGTGGGTTTACCCAGGTCTGTGTTGGTCACTCCCTGGTTAAACATGGGGAACTGTTGTCAATGATAAGGGACTTTATGAGTCTGGAAGTTTCACACATATCAGCGGTTGGGACCTATGATCCCGTAAACCATGGGTTTTGTGACCTTAGATCATCAATTTCACCATGCGAATTTCCACCATGGGTTTCACAGTCACCAACCATTTCCACCATTTTTTTTTACATACTGCTCATGATAGCTCGCCTGAGAGGGAGCCTCTGTGGTGTCGGGGCTCAGAACTTCTCTGCCTCTGGCAGAAGATGAGATGAGGCATGTGGCATGAAAGTCATAGCCTGCTGGCAATTTATGGTAACCGTCCACATGGAATATGCATACATGTATGCACGCACACACATACGCACACACACACATATATATAAAACATTTAGAATCCTATAATACTATAACATAGTAACTATTCAGGTGGAATATAGATAATATAGTCATTATGGCCAAATACAAAGAGAAATTGTAAGAATCCCGTTGGTTAAGTTATAACCAAGTCACGGAGGGAAAATCGGAACTGGCAACGATAGTTTCTACTTCCAAATGCAGGGGGTTTCCTCTAGAACTTCCCTTCAGCCAAGCTGGGACCAACGGGTATATGACACAACCAATTGGGGATGGATGATTGTTGCATCCACCCTCATACTCTACTGAACTAGCTGCTTATACTGGCCCAATGGCATTTAGATGATAAAAGGGCGGGATAATGGGCTTCAAGATTTAAGTCTTACACCCTGAAATTCATTGTCATAACACCAGGATCAGGATCCCAAAACTTTTATCCAGCTTCTCCGGCCCAGAAAACATGTTGAGAAACAAATATTAAGCATAAGCCATTGTGGAGTGGATAGTTATCACCAACAAACCTTTAGCCTGGCCCCCGCCAACTATCCTTTTTTAGAGGCTTAAATCCCATCTTGGTGCCTCCAAACTCAATTTTTGTGGCCGCAATCTAAAGTGATGTGGTTGAACATTCATGGTTTGTGTCGGCAACATCATTATCTCTTGTGGCTCCTCCCGGTTTTGGTTGGCTAAACCACCAAGCAAAAAAATCACATAGGAGGACGAGCTTCACCAGTTTGCAAAATGTTCCCCAAATGTGGGTTCCTGGGAGGTCTTTTCAATTTATTGCTGGTTAAACCACCAATTTTGCTGATCAAATTGACAATTTTTGGGTCAGCTTTTCATTCCGAGCCAAGTCTTGACGCGGGTGAAACCGGCATTTTGTTTCTTCACCTGCACCGCGCCAAGGGAGAGCCCAGGGGCAGGAAGTGGCAGCTGTGGAATTAGCATTGCAACCCAGCTATGGGGATACAACCCAGGTATGATCACCTTAACATCACTTAACCATAAATTTGGTGGATCTGATTCCATCTGGCTACCGTTTTTGTTTATAAAGATTCAAAAGAACACAAAAATGGTGCCCCCAGTGCAAATTACTTTGCAACTAACATGCATTTTAAAATGATATATCTACCATTCATCCCATCGTGAACCTACTTCTCTTGACCAACTTAGTCAGTCCAAACCGGAGCACTAATTCAGCCACTTTAGGATAATCCAATATTTTCCCAGCAGATATCCCATTCCTATGTCTCTTAGATTCCAGGCAAAACCTTCACTACCGTCTGAAATTCCATTAAACTCACCCCCCAAATCAGCTAAGGTTGCATTATCCCTTAAATCTGCTCAAATTTATCATATTTATATATCTCATTTATTACCCCTTCATTCTCCCCATATTTTTCCATGGGATTTCATCAAACCCTACTCCAGCCACACCTTGTAAGCCACACGCCACGTGGCCTTCACGCCACCGCGCCTTCACGCCACCGCAACGAGAAATGCCGCTACCTTGGCGTCGTTACGACGCGGAAAGGCAGTGTGAAGGCCAACTTTCATCAACTTTCCACGTGGAAAGACATCAAAAATCACAGGAATTTCTGCAAAAACCATGGGATAATCATGGGGTAATTCCTGGAAAAGCATGGGGTAATCATAGAGAATGAGAAGGGATAGAATATGATAGAATCAACAAATACGAGGAGTGTGACCCAGGGACACCGGTATCCTTTGGTGACCTGCCGAGGTCGCCGCAAAGTATCACTACTTTTTCCTATGAACACATTGGAAAGGACCAATGTCCAGAAAGGTTAACCCTTCACTTCCAACACCCAGTTTCGACTCACTTCCAACACCCAGAACTCACTCCCAACACCCAAAAGTAACTCACTTCCAGCACAAACGCAGGTTTCGGCGTCGGGGGCGAGACAATTTCAATACTTACCATAATATCATAGGAACTCATGTGTGACCATACATAACAATACCAATACTTGGAGTTTGTTTGGGAGAGTGGGGATGGATCTACTTACATAATCACTCGCATCAGCCATTTAGGGTGGTAAACGACCCAGCCACGCACACAGATCGCACTCAGCGGCGCACGCAGCCAAAACACAAATCTATCTCAGCCACACACACAGACCTTTGTATGTTGCATTTAATGTTTTAAAAAACATGTTTAGGGTTTATATGTTGTTGTACGTAATGTAAGAAGAGACACGACACCTTTACGGTTTATATGTTGTTGCACGTGATGTAATAAGAGCCACGACACTTTTAGGGTTTATATCTTGATGCACTTAAAAGAAGAAACACGACACCTTTAGGGTTTTTATGTTGTTGCACTTAATGTTAGGAGAGCCACGACACATTTAGGATTTTTATGTTGTTGCAAGTAATGCAACAAGGATAATGCAACAAGGACAAGGAACATGACACCTTTGGGGTTTGTATGTTGGTGCACTTAATGTCAGAAGAGCCACGAGACCTTTGGGGTTTATATGCTGTTGCACTTAATGTAAGAAGAGACTCGACACCTTTAGGGTTTATATGTTGTTGCACTTCATGTATGAAGAGACACGACACCTTGAAGGTTTATATGTTGTTACACTGAATGTAAGAAGAGCCACGACGCCTTTAGTTTTTTTCATGTTGTTGCAGGTAATGCGACAAGGGACATGACACCTTTAGGGTTTGTATGTTGTTGCACTTAATGTACGACACCTTTAGGGTTTATATGTTGTTGCACTTAATGTAAGAAGAGCCACGACACTTTTAGGATTTTTTATGTTGCTGCAAGTAATGTAACAAGGGACATGGCACCTTTAGGGTTTGTATGTTGTTGCAATTAATGCAGGAAGAACCACGACCCCTTTAGGGTTTATATTAATGTTGTTGCACTTAATGTAAGAACAGACACGACACCTTTAGGGTTTATATCTTGTTGCAAGTAATGTAACAGGGGACATCGGACATGACACCTTTAGGGTTTGTATGTTGTTGCACTTAATGTAAGAAGAGCCACGGCACCTTTAGGGTCTTTTTGTTGTTGCACTTAATCGAAGAAGGGCCATGACACCTTCAGGGTTCATTTGTTTTTACACTGAATGTAGCAAGGGCCACGGCACCTTTAGGGTTTATATGCTGCTGCACTTAATGTAAGACGAGCCATGACACCTTTAGGGTTTATATGTTGTTGCACTTAATGTAAGAAAAGACACGACACCTTTAGGGTTTATATTCTGCTGCACTTAATGTAAGAAAAGACACGACACCTTTAGAGTTTATATTCTGCTGCACTTAATGTAAGAAAAGCAACGGCACCTTTAGGGTTTATATCGATGATGATGATGATGATGATGATGCAGGGGCACGGCGTCGGGAGCGAAACCGTTTCCGGCGTTGGAAGCGAGTCAAAACTCGGCGTCGGAAGCGAGGTGCCAACCGTTTGGAAAACACATGCTTTCTTCTTCCCTAATATTTTTTTTTAAATATATAATGATATATAATTGCATTTATTTATATATTTACTGTATGTATATCCAACCCATATCCATCCCTAATGGTTGGTTGAACCCTAATCTTTCAGAAGCCAACGGTCGAAACGCTCCAGGGACTTGCGTTCTCCGTCGTCTCGAGCACGGCAGGCTTGGTGCTGCCGCAAGCCTCAGCCGATGAGTTGATGCTGGCCCTCATGGGTAAGTGTTATTGGTTGAATACCCTGAATCCCTGTGAAAAAACGTGGATGTTTCCTGAAACGGGGGTACCCCTAAATCATCCATTTATAGATGGGATTGTCATGATTTTCCATTATAAACCATCCAGCTATTTGGAAGTACCACCATTTATGGAACCCCCCATATGGCGATTTCAATCAACAGAAACCGTTTTGAACCCTGAAGAACTTGGCGCAACCATTTTGACGAACGAACCAACCAGTGGGGCATCCTTTGCTGAGGTGTGCATCTGTTGGGTCCCTGGGGTCATTTCGCCACTCTGAACTGATGGAGAACCAGAATGCGTACGGCAACTATAACTCCGTTCTAAGTGGGGGTACTCCCCGCATTGCATCACAACAAACTAACAAAACATCAAAAAACATATGGTGGCAGCAATCCAGGCCCAGCATGGGACTACACGTGGTGGGAGGTCTATCCCAGCTCCATCGCCCTTCACAGCTGAGAAGCAAAGGCTCACTGAAGCTGCCCGAATAGATGGAGACCTGGGATCCGTTGGGTACAGAAACTGAAAGTTGAAGCTTTCGGGGCAGGATCCTTTCAGAAAAGTGGACTGGTCTACTGAACAACACCTCAGCTGAAGGAGGTCGAAACCGAAGTGATCAAACCCACATCTATTGCATTCAGTTTTCGGGGGAAAAAACAGCAGAAAGCTTCGCCACAGTCGGGGCGCGGGCTGGAGCTCCACTTCCAGTTTGGCCACACCAATACCGGCACAAACTGATACCAAAATGACAAGCCATCACCAATTTGGGGGTTATTGGGTGTATGACTAATGACTCAAGGTAGGTACCTTCACCCCATTTCGTTCAGTGATGTTCAGTTGCACCAGTTCTCGTAGGCCAGTGTTTGGCCCTTTCATCATGTTGAATGTAATGACTTTAGTGCTATGTTTGATTTCCAAACGAACAAACACACTTCTCCAAATGAAATCCCACATCCGATGTCAAACCATCATTTCCAGTGCAATGGAACGGAATGCCAAATTTCGAAGCGAGCGCTCGCTTTGGACTCCCCACTGTTGAACTCCACAGCTGCGATCTTCTCAGCTCCCAGTGGTTTGAACGCTGCGATCTAACCACCCCCGCCTCCGCGACGGACTGGGCTGGTGGATCAATTAACTGCAAAATGCCGGACGCCGTGCTGCTGGGTGCCTGGCGTCAGCCATGCCACCGCCTCAAGGAGCTCCTCCACGTAGGCGATGAAAGAATGGTGTCGCCGGTGTCGCTGATCGACATTTGTTGTGTTATGTTTGAATTTCCTGGGTATGGGTCGAAGTAGGCTAACCCACAAGAATCTTAGGAATAAATCGACCCGCAATAGATCAATAGGAGGTTGGAAGACAACTTTCCCCTTAAAGACAACTTTCCCCTTAAAATTGATGATTCTCTGGCCTACTTGAGGGTATCGTAAATTAAATCCCGAGAAAGTGCGACAGTTTGAGTCCCTATATTGCCTCAATTTTTGACATGTACAGTAGCCATTTTGTGTTCGCACATCACAGTGTTCGCAGATCGCAGATCGCATCATTTTGAATCAAAATTGGTAAGTTAAGCACACATTTATTGCATCAAAATGGGTTGGTTCAACCATCTGATTGAAGGGTAATTCCTTTCCCATTAAGATTCAACGCAGCGGAGATCGCCCTCTTCGGGCCTTCATCTGGCTGATGGTTTTAGGGTCTCTTCATTTCGGGGTCCAGATTCAGGGTAGTGTCATTAGGAGCGCGTGATCAACACTGACTCGGATTGTGAATCAAGTTTCCAAGTTCACATTGACTCGGATTGTGAACCAAGTTTCCAAGTTCCCAAGTTGGCGAATTCGTCAAACTTAAAGATACCCCTGAAAATTCAGCAAACCCAATTAAGCCACTACAAATATCCCAAAAAACCATCTCATTATACTAGTTGGTTGAAGCCGGGTTTCCTACTGTGGATCTCAATCATCCCCAACCCTCACAATGATCCCGAGCTGCACTGCGCGGATCGCGTGTGGACACCAATGGTGCCGGGGGCAGCTCCCAGCCAGGGGGGACGTGAAGGTGCCACCTCAATGGCTTTAACCACCAAACACGCAGGAGTTTATCATCAAACATCCTGGGTTAACCATCAAAAATGAAAGTTTAACAATGTTTAACCATCAAAAATGCTGGTTTAATGCACTTTCACTGGGTAAGTGCCATCAAAAAAGGTGGTTTCAACCATGTGGTGATTTATCCATCAAAAAAGGCGGCTCAATACTTAAACGCGCCTCCAATAGTGATTGTTTGACCGACAAAAATTGGGGCGTTACCATCAAAAATAGAGGACCATTTGTGCATAATGATAAGGAATTTTAACCATCAAGAAAGGTGGCTTCACATGTTTTTACCGCTGAAATGCCTGCCACACACAAAAAATAATATGTATATATTATATAGTTTTAAAATAATAGTAATAATAATCATGATAATAATGATAAATATAAATATAAATATAATATATATATTACATATACACACACACATATATATATATATATAAATATGACCTAAATTCATGAATAGATCCAATACCAATACTAAACCAGTGCGTCTAGGAGGGGTTTTGAACTACTCAATATTTAACTTTGTGCTTTTTGCTTTTTCAAAATCAACCCTTTGAAATATACCAAACCTGGAATTCATCATCCCATTACCGCTTTGTGGGAATTATTGGGGTTATTCTCAGGTAAATTAGCACTATTTATGGAAATCCCTTGGTTTCCGTAGGAAAATGATCTACACACGGTTTTTCTCCCTATATCTATGTTGATTTACTGGAGGGTAATTACTGCCATCATTGGAATCAAGATATGGGATCTCTGGCAACTTATATGTCATTATATGGGCTTCTCTCGAAAACTGGGATTTAATAGTCAATAATAAGGATTTACCCAATGAACAAATAATAAGGCAATAATATTGAATTGGGATATATGTAAATAAGGATTTACCCAATGAACAAAATTTATTGAAGCAAATGCCACAACCACAAAAAACATATTCCATTTTGTTCCTGTGGCAGGGCGTGATGATAGAATCTATCGCAGGTAGTTCTGGCAGATAAAACCGCAAAAAATCATCTAATGTGGTTGGTGGTTGAGCAGCCCCTTTCAAACATCTGCTGGTCAATTTTGATAATCCTCGGCAGGATGGGCTTGTAATGGCCCAAAACTGCACCAGAAAATGGCGGAAGATATGCCAACCTAGGTAGTCGAAATTTTCAAGAGATAAGTGGGATTACATGATTACCTAATCAAAAGAGCTCATGTTTTGATCATCAGTATCATGTCAAGCAATAAGGTGGATCGATGCATTGTGGAGCATCAATTCGCGGCAAGGCATGCGTGTCATTTGGGAGAACCTTTCCGGCCATCGTGGAAAACTAATAGGTGTTGCGAAAAACAATGGTTACCTAGTGGGGAGGTTTACCAGCAAACCCTCCAAACATCAATTTCTTTGGGTGGTTTCTGCCTCTCCTGACATCCAATGTGGCCCTCCAAATGTAGCTTCCCTTTTTTTCAAGAATGTGTATATATATATATGTATAATTTTTAGGATATCTTAAGATATGGCTGAGAATCATCCAATTGGTTCAGTTCACCTTCCGTCATTATGCATTCCGTTCTTGGCTGATAAAGAGGATGAGAATCATCGCCATGACCATAGATATCGTCATAGACCTTGAGAATAGCTGGTTGGTGGCTTCAACCCCTCTGAAAATATGAAAGTCAGTTGGGATGGTTATTCCAAATATATGGAAAATAAAAGCCATGTTCCAAACCACCAACCAGATTGGTGGAAACAAATCTTCCAACTCCACGATTTGGCCCATGCCAACGCCATTGCGCAGTCTAAGATGCGTGTCCTGCTCTGGATCGCCCTTTCAGCGAAGAGAAATTGGGGCACTGCGACAAGTTCTTTTCGGGAGCCATTGGTGAAATGCACTGTATCTATTAATTTTTTGGGGCCCCTTCTTGGGGATATGTATTAGAAGAATATGAATAGCAAAGCATCAAAGCATCTGTTTCTCTATTCTTGCAGGACCAATGGACAGTGAGCAAAATGTTCAGAAAGGGGCTGCTACGCTTCAAAGGGTATTCAAGAGATTCAGATTGGGTGGAAGCGATCTTTGCGAAAAACAACCAGACAATTAGTAGTGCCCCATCCAATGTACCTTGGGGCTGCTTGTGCTGAGTTCACATTCTTTCACCATCACGAATCTGCACAACTTGTGATCATTCAGCCAGAAATTGATGGAAATCTCTGGAAAGATTTCCCCTAAAACACCCTTTGGCACTCACATGTGTCAATATAAAATCCCCCAAAAAATCTCCCGGAAAATCATGAATTTCTGAGGGGTAAACCATGGCCATTCCTCACCATTGTGAGAAGCCCACTGCCATACACCTACCATTTGGGATGGTTGGAATACCACCCATTAGAAGCTTATGACATTGGCTTTGCCGCATTTACTATAGTTATCCCATGAGGTTGTTTATAACATCCATCTAGATCCCATTAGGTTTATAAAATCGATAGTCCCATGAACATCCATTAAATGTTGTTTCATCACCATAGCGGGATGTTGATCCATATAGATCCCATGGGAACTATGGCATCTAATTAAGATGAATTCACTATGACTGCGTATAATTAACATCCCATTAACATCACATTGACTATAGTTACTTAATGTTAATTCATGTTAATTAACATCCCATTAACATCCCATTAACTTCATCCCATTAACATCACATTGACTATAGTTAATTAATGTCAAATATCTGTAGTGTGATTGGCCTCCCTTCATCAATGGCGCCTTGGGCGGTGGCAAGCTGCGCATGGCCCGCATGGCCTTTGCCTCGTCTTCCAGGGCTTGACGCGTCCAGTAGCGCGCCAGCTGCTGCTGCTTCCAGGCTTCCTGGGGGACCGTGGTGACCCGGTCCTAGGAGTCCTTGAATGTCCTTGGAAAACCCAGGGAAGTTGAACCAGTTGACTTCAGAAAAAGTGGAAAAAGAACCATAGATATGCAGAAACTGCAGAAACTGCTTGATGGGCTACGAACCATGTAGATCCACACGGGATCAACTCAGAGCCCGTCAAAGTGGGTAGCCACCTGCTTGCTGGGTGGTAACGGGCTCCAACCAATTTCTAGGTTGGGAGAACCACCCCCAGCAGGACTAGGATTTGAGGGATTCCAAAACGTGAGCTCTGAATGCTGAAACCAACAACCTGATGCTGCTAACCCCAAAGCCTGAAACTGAGAGGTCTAAGCATCTCTGCTAAAAGCCTTTAAACGTGGTAGCTATTCTTTATACGCTTCATTTTATTTCAGAATGCGGTACAACTCTGCCAGCACAATTTGGTGAAACCACTACACAGCTAGAAATGGGTCAAGCACCCAGCACCCAAACAAGGCTTCCCACGCCGTCCTCCATCCTCCCTGTCCTGCACCGCTTTATCTGCTAGAATTGCCGCCTGTCGAGCCCTGCGCGCCAAACCTCCAGGGCTTCCAAGGCGTTAGCGCTGAGGAACCATGGATCGATTTGAAGAAGGACCCTCTGGTAAACAAACAGTTTGCTATTGAAAATGGTGATTTATAGTGGATTTACCAATTAAAAATGGTGATTTTCCATAGTTATGTTAGTTTACCAGAGGGTACATAAGAGGAACCCTGGTTTTTGCCATCCAAATATGACAGGGTAACTGAATGAGATCTATGAGTCTTCCTTTCAACAAAGCCCAGGAACCCGAGGTAAGAGGTTCAACCACCATGCATTAGGGATTTCACCAGCAACACAAATAATCATGGTACATCCCTTATTCCTGTTTTTCGCTTGCAAAGTAGGGTCGGGTTAAAACCTGTTATGATCATACTGGCCGGTCGCTAAATTCATGCTTAGCGCACGAGAGGTGATATACAAAGCATCATCTGGTATGATGGAGGTTTCACAACGTGAATGGGATAAATATCAGGGGATGGGTTGAAGGGATTCACGTTTTAAACTATGTAGTTCCCCACCAGCAATTCAGGTATGCAACGAGGACGGATGGGATATGATCGAATCAGCTACGATGGGACATCAGCTCCAGTTGCAGATGCTGACACTTCACAGTTGGATGCTGTGACTATGTATGTGGTTGCAATGGTTGTTTTTTGTGAAGAGGCGATGTAGATCAGAAAACCTTGGAAGTCACCGGATGCCACACTTGACCATCACGTTCCATGATCAACATCAGTTCAGCGAGGATCCTGTGGTGATAATCAGCCATCAAAAGATCTGGCCATAAATTACCCCATTAGTCACTAATATATGGCCATTTGATGCCCAAAAGGGGATGATTTCCCAAAAGAATTCCCATCATTCCAGGGCTCGGTCGCGAACTGAGGTCATTTCCCTCAGGAGTTGATATGGCGCTTCAATCTGCCAAAAACTATGGGCCACTGGGGCATCCCCAGCCCAAAGAAGGCAGTCATTTTTTCAGCCCGGCCCATTTTAGATCCCGTTAGATGCCATGCCCCAAAAAACGCTGGTTCATCAATATCCTTGTTGATAGCAACAGCTTCAAGTCTAAAACTATCCATCCAAAGTTTATCCATGGTCCAAGTATGTCCAAGTCATTTCCGCCAAGACACGATTGCCGTAGTACTTATACCTCAGAAATACCCGACAATGATGCCTGAAATCAAACTGGGCTGAACACCTTGACCTGTCGTAAACTGATCCTGCAAGCTGGTTGGATAGATTTCATCCGAAACTATGCTACCCCCGAACTTCAGTCCCTCGGACTTTTCCCCATCGAGATTGCAGTTTTGAGGTCCCTATTTTTGGACACCCCCCAACCTCATCACCATGCACCAAAAATCACCAGAACACGTCACCACTTGTGAAGGCTCATTTTTCTCCGAGCTACAAATCTGCCACGCTGACATCTGGAGCCTGCCGGAAGGATTGCTGGGTGTGATTCCCACATGAATAGGAATTATTCAGCCCAACAACTGGTAACTGTTACTAGTCATGGCAACAACTGCTTTTGACTAGGAATTATTAGGAATTATTCATCCCAATCAGCTCCTAGTCCGGCCGCTATGGGCCGTTGTAGTGAACCTATAGCTTTGCGTCGGCGCCTTGTGGGCTTATTTTGGAAATTTGGAATCTTGAAAAAATGCAGCATGTAATGCAAAAAAATGGATCTTAAAAATGGTACATGTCCGGCATGGTACATGTCATGGTACACGTCAGGAATGGCACCCCCGCTGATCCAAACAACCAGTCAACCTTTGGCTGACAGAAATATATTCAGAATATTTCGGAGCTCTCTGCCATCCGAAACGAGATTGTTGGATTCCGGGGCCCACCTGGTAGCTTCTTTGTACTTCATTTACGAGGCAGGTGCATACTTCATCATACTTCACCCCGTCACAATTCAAAAACCAATGCAGCCATTGCCATCCTTCAATATCTTGCAAAGAAGCTATGTACAACTCACAGCTGGGTATGATATCCCTCCGTGTCCTGCCAACCTTAACACATTAACTGATAACTTCACCAAGGTTTATGGGGCAATCCGGCTGCAGAAACCTACCCGCTGCTGTGCTCTGATTCTTTTCTCAGCTGCTGCTTCACGGCATCAACTCTGGCGCAAAATCATCATTTGTATCATCCTCATTGTTGCTAAGGTGGGAAAGGCGATGCAAATAAAAAACACCCATTTGGGGATGATTTATACTTACCACCTATCAAAATGGTGATGACTGGGGGATGGTTTATGACATTGCTTTATCAACATTATATATTTTCAATTTTTTTCACGTATCCTTTCCCGGAGATTGCCATGGCCCTCAGCTCCAAAGGTGGAGCGATCAATCGGCTTTCGCATTCGCTGCCTGCGAGCAACAGGGGTTCTCCAGGAATGTTTGGGTTGACCATTAATAAGGACCACAATCATCGATTCTTAAGAAACCATCCAGTATGGGATTTTTTGATATATCATAGTGGATTTTTTCTGGGATAAGAGGCTTTTTTATAAACATGTTTTATTAGTGAAGGCTATAGCCACCAATAACCTTTAAACTACGTGTACTGCTGGGCGAATCTTCACCATCAGTGGGGCTGATTAAATCCTGACATCAGCTTGGCATCAGGGCTGGGCATTGCAATTGCAAGCTGTTTGGAACCGGAAATCTCGAGGTATATGGAGGTTTCCTGAAATGGGGTTTCCCCTTGTTATCATCCATTTACAGATGAAATTTTCCATGAAATCAACCATCCAGCGAGCTTGGGGTACCCCCATGACTTGGGAAAAAATACAGAATCAAAGGATTCTAGCACTATTCGGGCGGGAGCTCCATTTCCCCAACAACAAGTGGCATAACCAATTTCACTAGATTGCTATATCCCATAGGATCCATGTATGGTATATATGCTAACATTGGGGGTATATGGATGGTAAATGTTACCCTATATATAATATAGCATACATGGATCCTATGGGTATAGATGGAAAATTGTAATCTCTCAGGGCCTGATTAGCCAAATATGTCAAAAGGATTCAAAAGGCACCCAGATGTTCATGGGCGATTAAAGAGGTCCACCCAACGCCCATGGCATGGGGGTCCCACATGTCCTGCAGGATCTGTAGCACTTCCAAGATGTCTTCGTCTTGGCATTGCTGGGGCAGTTGATAGTCGAAGATCACATAGTCTGGCCTGAAGGTTTCACGCTGTTCCAAGTCCCAAACATGACCAAGTTGCGTGAGTAAAATCCCTAGACCCCTTCATACCAAGCATGGGTGGAACGCTAAAACTTCACCTAACTATCAGCAAGTGGCAAGCTTAACCAGCAAAATGCTCGGAGATAGACGCTGTCATTGGATTTCAAGACCTGGGCCATGGTCCAGGGAAAAGTGTAGCTACCAAGTTGGATGCACAGAAAACTAAGCCCTACAACATGCTCAGATCTGCGTAGGCCTTCAGACTTGCCTCTTATCTGTGGATGGGCAAACTATAAACTCATACTAATTACTTGGAACAGCAAGCACCATTGGTACCATGGTACGGGGCCTTTGGAGAGTTGTCTGCCGGAAAAGCAACCTGTACCCAGTTTGATAGGAAGTGTCATCCGCCACCAACTTCTGATCCACTAATTCCATCCTCCTAATGTTGAATACCCCTCAAGCGAAATCCTTGTTTAGTGTAGCGGACCTAGTCATCTTCCGATCCACATTCTGGGGATGGGATTGTGCACAACTTATATTTCATAGCCTTCCCAAACATGCAATAATTATCAAAATCACGCACAAAATCCCAGAATAACTGATCCAGTTCCAAAATATTCCAGATTTTTTCTACCCCACAACCCGTAACATCCCGTAACATTACCTTTACATCGTATTTACATCGACCTTTTTGTTTTGTCTCCAGGGCACTGAGTGCATGGCCGTTTCGGCCTTCTTAGTCTCGTATAACTTCACCCCGAAGATGGAGGACATGGCAAAGGTCTCCTTAGACGGAACCGCTCAAGACCGCGGGCGACGGCTGACCATGATTTCAGTGTTAAAACTGACCCAAAATGATGAGATATTTCTAAAATGTCAATGAGCATGCATGTCAATTCAAAAAATCATGTCGTTGAATTGCATACATAATTATATAATTCAACCATTGGTATGTCTAATTTGGTATGGGATGGTATGGTAATTCAAACATAATTTACATCCATAATCATATAATTACATATAATTACCATAGCATCCCATGGAACATGTTGAACCATCGCCCAGTGTCTCGATGCGTGGGATGTTGCCCCAGCCAGGTGCGGAAAGGATTTCCATAGCACTGCTGCGAGGCCAAGATCGAAGACCAGTCGTTGGACAGGTCTTCCTGGGCAGCTGAAGCTAAGGGCAAACAGTTTGTGGGAGTTAATGGATGTTATATAACTGTTATACTGTTATACGATACGTTTTTTTTTCATCAAACACCTGGGAGATTCAAATTTTAGTCGGAAAGTTTTAACGGGTAAAGCTGGCTGGTTTTTACCCCAAATCGGTGAGGTTTTTTGTAACATGTTTCATCATCCATTTCTAGGAGGGATGTGGGATGGAAAAAAAATTGAAAAAGTTGACCTCTTTGAATCTAAGATTGAACAAACATTTCAATGGCAGTGGACATGCTTCAAATATCTTCAAATCCATGGCCCAAAGTGCGGCATCACATGGGATCGCCAACCTGCCGTCAAGTCGCAACCTTTCCAATGAAATCCATCCGTAGACCACAGCTGGCTGAGAATGGAGGAAGAAACCTGTCAACAACATCTGGCAAAAATCCCACCTGCACAGCTGTTACCAGGCCGGGGCCAGAAGTGAACCATAGTGAACCTGTGTGTGGGACATTGACATGTTGGGAGAACAGGGTGCAAAGTAGATGTGATTCATGCACATATCATCACATATCATCACATATCTATTCCGACTTCCTGTGCCCCCGCTTGGGCTGCCAACATGAAACCGCAGGTTCTTTCCTCACCGAGGCGCTCGGATTGCGGCTTCACATGGCCATTGTACATGACGCCGTCCTCCAAAAATCGATCGATAAAGAGTTGGGCCTCAGGTGCTTAGGTCAGAAATTCTCACATTAGCCGCATCTCCCAAAAATCAAACAACAGTAGCAGACTTTTGGTGGGTCAATGCGGGTCAACTGCGGTTGAGCGACCAAGTGGTAGGACATTTATGTAAAACCATGTGAAACCTAGGAAAAACTGATGGACGTATATTAATGGGAAACCTTCTGTATAGAGGTGCTCCATTCTAGGGGAGAACTGGCTGGCACCAACCAATCTCTGCTGGGTCTCTTGTTCGTGGCTTCCAGTTTCAGCCAGTCGAAAGAAATCGAAGTTCGGGTTGCGATAGGTTCCTGGGGCATTGTGGCATTGTGGGTGTCATGGTGCTTCAATCCCAGCGGAAGAAGGAGGAGACAAGGAGGAGGATGATGATGATGATGATGACGATGACGCTGGATGGACCACCTATCTCCAAAGCGGATCCGAGAGTCGCTCGATCTCCGCAAATCCTGACACGAAGCGCTCCAAGGGCTCCCGGACGAAAGTAAAAACGTGGCTGTGCGCGCCTTGGGCATGGTCCAAGCAATGCAAAGTGTAACATATCAGGGAACGGGTTGAAAGCCGGCAACATCTAACATCAAAATAGCTGGTATAATATGGTATAATAAAATACATCGGGGTGCCAATTCATTATGTGAGGCTGTGCAGGAGTTTTAGAGCGGTCTAACTTTTGTGCATAGGCCTCAGGCTTTAAAATGCATAAAAACAATGAAAACTGGCTCTGCAATAAAATGCCTTGCCACCAAATTCATGCTTGAATGTGCATCCAACATCATCCAATTTCATCCAATTTTGAAGACCCTCAGAAACGCATCTTTAAAAAGATGTCAGGAAATCCATTTTAGATAGGGGTATTTTAGAGTGAAGGTGCCCAAATATTTAGTGTTTTTTTTTTTAAATAGCATTCTATAGCAACAAAATCGGTGGCATTCTTTCGTGACAATTCCTTAAAATTCGTTAAAAATCCTCTAAATTCCTTAGAATTCCAAAAAACTCCTTGAAATTCCTTAAATATCCTTTAAATTTTAAAAACATTAAAGATCCTTAAAAATCCTCCAAAATCCTTCAAATTCCGTCAAATTCCTTTAAAATCCTTAAAATTCCTCTAAGATTCCTTACAATTCCTTAAAACTCTCTAAATTCCTTAAATTTCCTTATAATTCCTTTAAAATTCCTTAATACTCCTTATAATTCCTTTGAAATTCCTTAATATTCCTTAAAATTCCTTAGAATTCCTTAAAATTCGCTGATCTAAAATGACATGCCCAATAAAATCGATATAAAAAGATCCTGGAAAAGCATTGGTTCCATTCTGCAATAAAATGCTCCAAGCAAACATTTTTTTTGCAATAAAATGAGCATGGAATTTTAACATGTTAAAAATAATCAGGATTTACCTTTACAATAAAATGCTTAGCCCAACTCCCCAACAATAAAATGACTAGCCTGACATCAATTTTAAAATTCCAATGCATTAAAAAAATTGTTTAAACTATGCACAGGTTCACCAGTTCTAGAGTGCAAATTGCCACGGGGATTAAAATACGGTATAGCTATTTTGTTTTGTTGATCCCCCCCAGCCCCCCATATCAAACTTGGCGGAGCAACACATATACCGGAAGGGATAGACAAAAATTAGCTATGAGACTCCTCAACCGAAGTTTAACTAGAATCGATGGCAGGTTCCTAGTGTTTGTGAAACAAACTCTACTATGTAGCGCAACCTACGGAATCAGAGCATGGCAATCGGAGGAATGTGTTGCGAGGTGTGGTGGCACCCCCTTGAAGCACTGACATTGATGTCTTTTTGTTGCCTCATACTGTAGAGGAGTCCAGATTGGTAAACTCCTTTCCCTCAGTTTTGGATGGTTCAACTGTAGTCCCTTCCAACATCTTTCAACCATAAATTCTGTTCAACGCATCACACATCCCCGAAAAAGCTATGATTTGGTGATCTGTTCAACATCGGGACTTGGGATCTCCAAGATCCAATGCAGGTGAGGATCAATGGAAAATTGCCATGGAAAATGACCCATTTGTAGATGATTTATCCTCTGCTAATCAAACGTGGCAATGGAAAATCCACCATTTATAGATCATTTAAGCCAATTACGTAAATTAAGCCATCCATTTACAGGGCATGTTCAGTTGCCATGGTTGATGACCGGAGGGTACCCATTATTTCCATTGCCTTTTTCCATGGCTATGTTCAACTACCAGAGACATCCAGAGACCTTGCCCAAGTGCTACATCTGAGTCACGATCCACGTTTGCGAGCTGATCACACCAGCGGTAGTTGTCCTCCATGGCACGTTGTTCCTGAGGGAAGGCGATTTCAACTACAACAATGGGGTTCAACACATTTTTTACCATAAAATTGTTGCTTTACCCCATTATATCCCTATTTTGGCCGATTAAATCGGTTCAATGATGTTGAATTAGGTTGGGAAACTGATACTATTAGGCTCCTCGCTCGGCTCTCCATTTTGCTGGAGGTGAATATGGCCAACCATGGCCAACCATAGCTCCTAACAGCTCCTTCCTAACCACGGAATAATTGAAGTGTTTCAAACACGAAAGCATACAAAAACATTGCGTTCAAAATGGACTGATGATGACATACCATAAATCCAACAGTGTTTTGCTCGTAGGCATGGGGGTAACATGGGGTAACATAGATGCTATAATTTCGAAGACTTGTCTTGTCCTCTACGAATGAATCACATTCCTTGTTCCTTTCTTTATTACGATGTGCCAAAGAATCCCTATCATGACGGTGGTGGATTTTGCCATTTTCGTCACCATGCTCATGCATCTGGAATCTGTCATTCAAGACAGGGCTATTAGGAATCCTCCAGAAAGGCCATCGCACAATGTCAAAACCCATGAACTTATCACCGCATTTCACGGTTCGCCATAACTCCCATAACTCAAATAAAGCAGCCAAGCCAGGGCAAAAGAGGCAAAAAAGCTTTGCTCCTCCATATTAGTGGTCAAGGCACAGAATATTCGCTACCTGATAGCGGGCTCGCCGCGGCCAGGAGGGGGTTTGTAGCATCTCTTGGACAACATTTTCATCCCACAAGAATACCAGCTAGCCAACTTCCGACCATTCTCCACACATGATGATCAAATATGTGTGTATTCTGTAAATATAGAGGTACAACGAATATGTATATATATATATACGAAAATAAATATCTTGACATCTTAAACCCACAGTCCAGGCATTGCCATCACCATCCTCATCTTTGAACCGAGGGGCTGATGCTGCGTAAGTTTTCCATGATGGCCCAACCAGCTGCCTTCCAGGTGTGTTGAAAGATGAGACTCCGATTTGTTGCCTCAGCTGGCTGAGATGAGGCCGTGAGAAGAACACAAGGGGCACTGGACATCACTGGAATTGGTTGTGGACAAAACATGGTAACAAGATTCATCAAGATTCAAAAGGTTGCCTTTGCTTAAAAAAACAAAATGCCACAAACATCGGTGCCCTCACCTTTTCTCAAAACATATTTTTGATGGTCAATCTCACGGATTTTTTCATGGGCTTCAGCGCTTAGATTTCTGTGGAAATGCGGAGCCGAGTGGCTCCGCAGGTCACCTGCGCCTTCAGCACCTGTGGATGAAAATCGGTGGGTTCCAGCGGCCTGTGGTCGAAAGCATAGCGGTGACACGGGCTGACCTTGGTTGACCTGGGCCCAGTTAAACCTGGAGTTACAACCACCAGGGCCCCAGGCAACCAGAGATTGATTTTTTTTGCGAAATCCAATGGATTTGGGATGGTCTTCCTCAAAAAGCATGGGGCTATGGGGTATGTATTCCAACCATTGGGCGGTCCAAAGCGGAGCTCAGGAAAAATATGCAGCCCTTAAAGTTAGCGGCTGTTCCTGAGAATCCAAGTGTCGCAAATTTAAAAATGAACCATCCCTAAAGTGGTGGTTTATGGCTATGGCATTGGATTTACCGACAGTTGTTCTCCATGGCCACCTGCCCCTCTTAAAGGTTCCCAGCTGGCCTGGCCCGAACAGGGATCAACGTTCGCACGAAGGGCCACACCCTGTAGCGCACTTGCCTTCTGGTCAGGTGCGATGGGACTCCGCAAAATGACGTCCCCATTGTAGGTGGTTGCACAAAAGCCCTCCCATAAGATCATGATGCATTGGTAGGTGTCCAACCCCGATCAGAAAGTTGTTCCTGTTGTTCCTGAACCCGCTGACACTGAACTTTCTGCCAGTCTGATCGAATTTTAATGAATTCTTTGGACCATTTGGCATGTCTGCAAGTCGTCCCCCATGCGCCGCCCAACAAATATTACCTGCCATTGAAGTGGGACGAGGTGCTTCAATGCTGGGAGGCAGTCGACAGTAGCACTCAAACACTCCTGAGCATGGGAAGAAGTCACGTGAGGACACCTTTTGGGGCCCATATTCACTTCACTTCAGCTCATGGTATTGCTTTTGAACCTGCTGGGAAGACATGGGTGGAAAAAAGGCAAGAACAAACTGAACAAACATGAACAAACCACCACCAGGGATTCTCCATTTTTCCCCTTACCAATATAAACCATCCAGCTATATTGGGGTACCCCCACGCTGGCAATCTCTTCGCCACGCAGCCCTCTTGGCCCTCACCAGCTGCTGTGCCAACTCTGTCAAGGTCTCATTGGCCTTGGGCTGGTGTCTGGATTTTATTGAGATCCCTTCCCCCTCACATTGAATATATGATAATAGAATATGATAGATGTAAAAACATGTAAACACCATCCTAGAAACCCTGGTGAATGAAATCTGTTCATTTTGCAGGCTATGTATATGGAAGTATTTTGATATGTCGAAAACTGAGCCCAAAAGAAACGGCCAAAAACGAAACCCTTAATCAATCCCAGTCATACGGCATCATATGGTTGTAAGTAAAACATATTTGAAATCACCCAGATCATCATTGGGTATAGCCATGAACGGTTAGATCTAGTATATATTCCCACTTTAGATGGTTCATGTTAGATGGTTCAGTCATTTATATCCCCATGTTTGTTGGTTAAATACGCATGACGTTGAGCATGGAGGCAGCCAAGTGGCGAAGTGGCCCCGATCAGGAATGCCATGGCTGTCCTAAGCAGATAAGCACTGGCGGAAAGCGACACATGTCCATCTCTGTCTCAAGGTTTCAACCCTCGGCCTTGCGCCAAGGGGAGTCACCTGAAATTGCATGGATGGAAAAAAATTAAGCTATATATCCAAATCATGAATGTGGATGATTCATTGATGATTCAGTATCCATGATCCTTCAATATCCCAAGGATTTCAGGTGGACCAGCGCGGCCTACCCTGTAGCATCTGGAATAAACCAAGGTTGGGGGATGTTAGGGGTTTCCATATATGTGTCCATCTTTGTGGTCCACCAGTGTATCTGTTGACTGTTGCAAGCCTCTGCCAGTGCCACCGCCCCCACAATGGCGAATCGCCATAGGCCCATCGGTTCGGTTCACTGAGCCCAAATGGCATCGGGGATACCGGCCCTTCTCCCACGCCGCGGCTGGAGACGTGTCTGGAGAGGATGACCTCCCAATGTAGTCAAGGTTGTTCACATTGCTCATTCTTCTATCACTATTATGTTCTACTGCATGTCCAAATTCCGAAGCATTTCCAAGACTGCAGGGATCATCAGCGTAAAAACAGCCTTTCAAAGGTTTTCGTCATCCAGGTAGTGCTAAATTGCACCCAATTCACCTCCAATCAACCAGCATCTTGTTCAGGCGATATCCATCAATGTCCGAGAATGGTTGGCGAATCTTTAAAAAGCTCAGCATTCAGCTCCCAATTTTTGTTGCTTGCTATGGCCCTTGAGATGGTGGACATCTCCAAGTGGCAGGCTTTGGAGCTTTACATCCTAGGCATGTCGATGTTTATCCCCAAACGGGGGGATTTCTTTACAACCAAAAGCTCTTGGTTTATCATCCTTGGGGAATGAAGTCACTATAACCATAAATAACTAACATAACATTGGTTACATTGGTGAATCATCCATTGGTTATAATGATATTCATACCATCCAAAAAAACAATCCCTGGTGTATCATAACCAATAATGGTTCACTATCTATCATTAAGAATTAACTATTGAACAAATGGTTCAATAACTATCATTAAGATACTAAAACTATCTATAACCACTAATAACTATCATTAATCACTATAGCTGCCAATTTGGGACGCTCCCCAAAAATCCTTGGAGGCCTTGCCCATCATCTCTTGAACGTCCCCTTCCGGTGGGCCTGAAGACAGTAAGGGCAGTGGGCATGTCATCAAGGGGCATATATATATATATGATATCTTTTATTATATTAATGTGTGTATATGCAATAATAAAGATCATAGTAATATCGCCAACTAAGTTGCATGAGGAATGCCCCACAAACTGCTTTCAACAGGGAAAACTGGATGATAGATCTTAACCACACTCTCTCCAACACAAAGAGCAGGTCTTACCCCAAAGCATTCCCGCTCACCACTGCCAATCTTGGGGTATCTGACCATGCCCTTAAGGCTGCGGATTTCCCAAATTTAGCTTTCGGATCGGAAGATAGTCCCAGTTTCTTGATTTCCAAAGCCCACTGCTGAGGGGATAGATGTGAACTTTTATATAGTTCTATCACTTTTTGACTTCACTGGGTTTGAAAGGAAAACTACAGGACATCATAGTAGCCAGAGTTTCTACCAGAAAACATGTGGTTTTTCGGTTTGTTCTTTTGCCTTTAATTCTAGTATAACCAGGCCGCCCAATGGCCCCTCCAAAGATCTAAACCTCTAAGCCTTGTGGACAAGCATCTCTGATCGTTTATTTGAACATTTTGGTTGCCCATTGGTAGTTTCACGGAGAATGTGGGGTAAGCAACTCAATATGGTATTTGGGGATGCCCTCTGGTAGTTTGTTCCGGTTTGCGATGGAAATTAGAATTTTACTAGGTAAGTAATCTATAAATGAGCAATTTTCCATCGCTATCTTAATTACCAGAGGGATCCAGAGGGTAATGAAAGATCACCAAAACCGTCAACTGCTATACGAACCACAGGGGCGTAGACCAATTTAACTACTATACATACCAAACTGCCAAGATCCAAAAACATCCAAAAACCAATCATATCCAATGTGCTAAAACTAACTGCCAAGCTATCCTGGTTGGTGGTTTCAACGCCTCTGAAAAATATTAGTCAGATTGGATCATCATCCCAACTATATATTGGGGAGCAAAAAGTGTTACAAACCACCAACCAGTATTCAAATCCAATATCCAATAATCAACTTAGTTGGATTCTCACCCCGTGAATCAAAACCCTACTACCGTGCAATTTGTGCCTGACGTTGCTCACTAAAGCACCACGAAAAAAAACATCCAGTAAGACTGACAATGGTCACCTGAAGAAAAGTTCACCTGCCCACTATCCCCAAGTAGCCAAATCCAATCTGGTTGGTGGTTTCAACCCCTCTGAAAAATATCAAAGTCAGTTGGGATGATTATTCCCAATATATGGGAAAATAAAACTCATGTTCCAAGCCACCAACCAGATTTAGTTGGATAAACACCTACCAAGCTCCCCACTCATACTATGCTTCCCGCCTTCGCCTTCTTCCATCTCCTGTTTATCCACTTCCTCCTGTTGTGCCGTGTCAGCCACCGTGGCCACATCCTCACCTGGGTGTCTTTTCCCAGGGGGGTGATGATGAAATAACTATAGTAACTATGGTGACTATCGTTAACAAGGTGTACAAAGCAACAAAAAGTAGGGGGCACCCAGACTGTCATTTTAATAAAATTTGATCTTGCATGACATTTTCGGGATTCTGTATCTTGCAACTGCAATGCATCTTTTGCACGGAATATCTGATTAAAACCGCTGCTTGAGAAGCAGTGGAAAACACTTCAACATGAAGACACCAACATCATCTTCGCCAAAAGCAGCCTCCCACCCTCTTGTTGAGCGAACAGAAAGGGTGGGTCAATAACATCAGCCAACATTTCTTTCTAAAACTATATGATACCCGATCTCATTGCCATGCTTTAGGCTGATTGTCATTAAATATACATGTGATGCATACATGAGCCACACTGAGTTTTGCTATGATTTGCCATTCGGGTGCTTTTGCAAAGCTTTGAAAGAAATTGTGATTCAGCAGCGCTTTTGCCACCGCATATAGAAACGCAACCCACACACACAGAAACTTCCGAAGCCTGGAACTGAAGAGATGCAATAAAACTTGATCCGTCAAATTGTATCCTATGAGGCTATATGGCTCTTCAATCCAAGGGTTTCCTCCCTCGCTGAAAATACTGGAAAGAAGGGATGGACACCTGGAAAAAAACGTGAACTGTGTCGAGGAACCATCATGCATCACATCAACAACATCCACCAGCATGATGTGCAACAACCTGTGGATCTAATTTGAATCATAGATGTAAAACGGGGTAGCTATATTATTATGTACGTGCAGTTTCATCACTATAGTAACCCCAAAAAATAGACAGACACAAGTCATTGACCATTATTTCAGTCTGCTATGAACATCGACTCAGTAACTGCAAGGTCACCGTTTATTAGGACTTGTCCGTCATTGTAATGTTTCCATCTTCATGAACAAGGTAGGCCCCCAGTTAAAACCCAGGAAAAAGTTGTTGTTCTATCAACCGACAGAACTTCACCTAACTAATAAGTCCAGCAGTTCACCTACTTCCTAAACCAACTTAGCGAATTCCCAACCAGGGCTTCATCTTCCACCCCTTCGCGCCTTCGCCCGTGAGCTGCTGCGCCACTTCCGCCTGTTCCGTGCCCTCCGCCGTGGCCGCTGGCCCGCTGGCCGCGCTGGCGCCGGACTTGGCGCCGGGCATGCCGAGGAGGCTGCCTGGGGATAGGGAAAACGGTCAAAATATGGGGAAATCAATGGAAAACTGGGGGAATATCATAGGAATATCATGGGGAAAACTATGGGAATATCATGGGAATATAGTATGACCATCAAAACTATGGAAATATATGATATAATCATGTGGGTAAAAACAAGGTAAAACAATGTCACAAACCTTCCCCCGAATCATCACTTTTATAGGTGGTATGTTTACGATTCCCAGTCATGGGTGGTTTATGGCATTGTTTTACCCACGTTAAAGAAATCACCATCCGGTGTCAAACAGGGCTGGGAAAATCATGGAACGATTTCTGGGATTTCTCCGCAATGAACATCACTGGGTTAGGGAAAACCTTCACCGGAAACCATGGTCTTCCCCATGAAACACAGGGCCTTCCTCCAAAATTTCCTTGAACCAATCCAGTGACAGAAGGATTAGTGATATTATTTCATGATTTTTGGGAAATGGCACTGAATCCTCATCCTCGCATGGTTTGTGACGCGTTGGAAAATAGCTGTCTACACTGTAGCTTTTTCCCGATTGCTCGAACATTTTTGGTTGGATCTCGGCTTTTGTTGGCCATGTTGTCTTTCTTGTTCCTTGTTGATTGAATCGCAATTTCTATTCGTTCAACCCCCTGCGCGCTATCGTGGCCGGCAAATCGAGTCACCTACCTAGTGCTTTCTGACATCGGCAGCTGCTGTCGTCCATGGCCAAGCTTGGATACCATGCAAGACTCCTAAGCTTCAGCTAGTGAATAGTTTCTTCTTCCATGTAGGGCCAACAAAAACAAGTGATCTACCAAGGCTTCGCATTCGCCACTAGAAGCAACCGATATTGTGCTGACAAGAATGCAGCCTTGAAAGCTTTGACAGGTCCATAATAACCCACCCCCAAACCAAACATGCTTTGGGTTCTTCTCAGGATGGTGATCCTCCATTGAATTTGGGGCAGTAGCCAGAATGACCTATTTCTAGATGATAAACACCGATGATTTCCCTATGAAAGATGGTGATTTCCCAGGCGCCCATGGTCGCAGCAGCCTCCAGACATGGCACCCAGTGCCAGCTGTCCAGCCATCGAACCTCCCAAGGCCTTGGGAGATCTTGGGACCGAGTTTTGCTGCGGACTGGGCATACCATGGGCAGATGGTAATTTTTCACTCATGGCTGGTCAGGTTTTTGGAATTTTCGCCTGCGTTTGATGCAGTTGAATGGGGCGAACATGGAGTTATAATGCGTTGACATTCGCTATTTTCAAAAATGACTGGCCGGGAACTTCCGGCCAAACATGGGCATTTAAACGAGAAAATCAGCGATTACCAAAGGGCGGATATCTTTTAATGTCCAACCATCCAAAAATTATGCATGATACACAATGGGACATCATGGGGGGAAGAGGGTATACAGTGGTGATATAATGGTAGGAGTATAGTTAATTTGGGGTATTGTGGGGGTTTATTGATCATTTGGATTGATACTTCGTACTCACAAGGGGATTTTGCATCTGAAAACTGCTGGGATGGAGAAAATCGTGAGATTTTCATGATTTTCGCAGCCTGAAAAACGAACATGATGCTTGAAACATCGCAATACCAAGGAATGCGGTTATCTTCCAACGGGTTCCTAAGCCCGTCCTTTCGCGAACCGCTGCAGCTCTGAGGCAACTGAAAGGATCCATTGATGTTTTGGATCAGGCTCTGAGAAGTCTTCTGCGTCACATGCTGCATGTTAGAGCCAGCCAGGCCTCTGGATCTGTATATAGACTCATCCATAAACAATGCATTTGGTCTCATTTGGCGTCTTCGCTCTTTTTGTACTCACCAGCTCCAGATTGTCTGTGTGATGGAGAAACACACCGAAGCCTGCAGCACATCTGTAGATTGTATATATATGATCATATCTTCATATTTTGTTCTTATATTGCGAATGTATACATAACAAATGATAATAGGCTTCTGAAAACAGGGTACTACATTCCGCTGGTTTATCATCACTTTCCCCGTTAAACAAAAATGCCATTTGAGACAAACCCTGATTGGTGGCTTCAATCCATCTGAAAAATACTTGCGGATCATCAGCCCAAATATGGTTCAAATATGGAGGTTTAATGGATCAATCCTATAAGAATTGATGATATATTGATATGTCTCAAATTTGAAGCTCCAAGCACTTTTGATAAACCATAGGGCTTTGGGGCCAAGTCTCTCCAAATTAACCGCAGGCCTCCCCATTGCGGACACAGCCGGTGCCCATCCAGTTGGTTTCTAGCCCCCAAAAAAATACAAATTTTCATTGATAAAACATGACAAACCCAAGCAACCCCCAAGCAAAGCCATTAAGCTCATATTTTTACCCAGGACATTCGCCAGACTACATGACCTTCCCTACTCATTAAGCGCTTAGGTAATCCTGGCAACATCTAAGGATTCCCCACCACCCTGACTTCAACCGCATCCAGGTTCAGGTGAATTCTCCCATTTTCTCTTGGTTATATAAGTTGCCCAATTTTTGATGGTTCAATCCCCAACCAACAGCTCTTCAGATGCATCCTGACGGCGTTGTTCAGCATGTCGTTCCCTTGCGACTTCTTCGCCCCCGCGCGGCCATCGCCCGCGTGTGAAGCGCCGCTGTCACCGCCCACGGCACCGGCGAGGATGCCGGGGACGCCTGGTGGAAACCAGTTGGAACTAGCGCTGGTTCAACCACTCATATTGATGGTTGAACTACTCTTCACAAGTTGGTTTCCCCGGAATTGTTGGTTATATCAGTATCCAATTAATTAATTATATTTTTGTTACATAATTATCCATTATAACCATTACATCTACACAGTTGGTGCTCAACTCACATCAACTCTCCCATTGTTCCACACTTCACCACATTTTTTTGACTGCTATTCGCCAGGCTTCCCCAGAGGGCTTAAAGGCTTAAATTCCTGGTTTGGACTGGCTATGACTGTAATCCGTCAATCCTCCATGATCTCCACGAGTGAATCCCCATCCGGTTGGTTCGCCAAGAAATCTCCCCATCGTTGGATTCTCCAGAAATTCTGCGGTTGGTTTCCCCAAATAGACCCACGTGTTTCTGGTTCTACCACCATTTTAGCTGGTTCCATCAGTTATGTTTGTAACCATTAATCCATTATATCTGGGTAAATTCTCAAAATTCACTCACCTGAAAAGTGCGGCTAATATTGGGATAGTTCCCCGAATTTCTTCACCATTGGCACCATGATTCCAGTGACTTAGCCAGACTAAAAAGACTCTGACAAGTGGACATGTGGATCTAATGGGGGTTTACTAAGATAAATATTTGTCAATAAATATTGATTGATTATATATCACTATAGTCAATAAACCATAGTAATTCATATAGTATATCATAATTCCAGATTATATACATCAACCAATGCCAACCATCATACTAACCATCATACAAACCATCATACTAACCAATACTATCCAATATCACTAACCAATACTAACCAATACTAACCAATACTAACCATCATTCCAGAATACATCAACCCGATCTTCCGGATCTTCCCACCTTTTCCACCACTGGGCTTTGCGGCCACGCCCCCTTCGGCCCGTAGCTGGTTCTCCAGTTGTTCCACCTGCGGATGAATATCGCAGATCCGGTCGAAGATCGCACAGGAAAATCATGAGATTTTACAGGAAAATATCCATGAAATCCTGTGAATTCAAGGGTGATTTTCGTGGGTTTCATCACTTTGATCTATTTTTGGACTGGAGCTTAGACCTAAATGGCTAAAATGGACTGGTGAAATCGCAATTTCGGCAGTACTTACATTTATGGATTGATAACTTATGACAACTTTAGCCAAACATATTTAGCCAAAGCAATGCAAGATTTGATAGCAATGGAAGATTCCAATCAAACCTTTGCTTGCAGTGAACATCTGTTTGACAACACGAAACATGTCAGTGACATCTCCCTGGTTTCACAGCCGGTTGATCAATGGGGATCATCCCTAGGATGGAACAAGCCACCAACTTTGGGATTTTCCGGCCATCGTTGGTGACTTAAAGCGCTACTATCATTGTTTAGTTAAGCCACCTCTCGATCAAAAAATATCAACATGGAAGACCATAACTGGCAGATTACTGGCAGGATCCCTCCCCTTATTTAAGACTCGTTCTTGGTGGTTACGTCTCCATGTTACTAGTTACATCATGTAACCATGTTACATCCCACTGTAATTCAAATGAAGAGTAACTACGGTAATCATGCAAGTCTAGGTTGCTCAATTGTCATCTTGGTCATTGGTCAGCGTGTTTTTATGATTTACATCGAAAAATGGGCACCAGATGTACAAAAAACATAGATCTATTTAGTACATATAGATAGATAAATATAGATTTATATAGATAATTTTAGATATATAGTTAACATATCATCTTCGTTGACAAAGAACATTTTTTCTACATTTTGGCACCAGAACAAAGTCATCTCCAAGCACCGCCTGCGCCCCTTCCAATTCAAAGGAACTTCGCACGCGGCCCAGGAGCCATTCCTTGGGTCAATGGGGGGTCTAGGTGAGAAAAAATGGTGTTTTTTTTTTTTCAGGCAGCTTAGTTTGACCTATCATGATCTATCTATCATGATCTATCTATCTTTTGTACCTGAAGAACTTAGTTTGACCACGAAAAACCGCGAATTTCAAGCAGCAAAACTTGGGACCATCAAGACACCATGATGTATTTGAGGCTCATTGACGGGGGCATATGCATGTACGCAATGCATGTATTCAACGACACTTATTTACAACGATGATGTGAATGGTCGGCAGCCTCTATACACGCCAATGTGTACGACATGGCCGAGCGGCCAAATGCACATGGGGCGCACAAAAACTGCGCAGAATTCCGCATTGCTTTCAAGGCCCCAAGGACTCCCACAAAATGGCTTTGTCCGACCATGTCTTCTGAGAACTGTTGGATTTCCATTCCAGTCGGTTTCGGCAGGTTTTAAACATACTGATCTCCCTCAGCCAAGGATCATGCGATGAAAAGACTGTCATGGCGAACGCTCTCAGCGATGCAGAATTGCCACGTGGCTCGAAACGAATTATGATGCAATGTCCAGGTTCAACCGGATCTTCAGCCGGATCTTCATGATGGTTTCATGGAACATGTTGCCCAGAGGACGCAGTAGTTGGTGAATGCCACAACGTTGTTGGTGGCTCTTTCCCGGGTTTTCCTTAAGGAATCCACCACTTCTTTGGAAGGACGTTGGACAGCTATCCGGCTATGCTTCACCATGAGTCGATTTTATGTGTGCCTGAACCATCCTGAACCATGAATGGCAAGGGGTTCTGGGACTTATGGGACCTGAAAGATTCGTCTTGTTCGCGCTGCCAAATGCATAAGCACCTCATGAAACAAGGAGGAAGAACAAAGGCGACCATAGCAAAACAAAGGTTCATCTGAAACATGACAATTTTACATCGAGCACTTGATAATCAAGAGAATTTGTGTGTTTTTTTTTCTCCTGTTGCAGCGAACGCCCAGCGAACGCCCATAATCTTGAGATTCAACCATATTTAGGTGAACATCTTTGCCCAAAACCCTGCTGGGCCAACACAAAAACACATCCTCCTGACCCCCATGTGGAGCAGTTGATAAACCCAATGACATGGAGTTTTACCATGTTTTACCCTTTTGACTCAACGTACCATCTGGGGGTAAGTAAAGAAACTCCAGTAAAGACATCTGAATTCAACGCTGGTGCTGGCTGCATCCACAATGTTAGAGCTTACATCCCCAATATCTGAGGCAATCTCAGAACAAATTACAATATCGGGTTGTGGCAGTGACGCGAGCACAAACCTGGTCATTTTGGCTGTTCGACCATCCATTTTTGATGTGATCATAAGCATGTTTGTAGATGACTTTCCTGCTATGAAAGGGGATGCATGAGCCTCCAAAAAAAGAAAGCAGGCTATTCTCTGAATCGCCACTTCTGGCAAAAAAAACCAACCAAACTACGCATCACCAAGGCTTATCACCCACATCACCCAGTTTTTTTGCAGGGGCGCCAGCATTGCCATCTTCCCGCCTGGTTTTCGCCAGCCAGGGTCGGGCCCCATGGCTGTGGGGTCAGCCAAGCCTGTGGCCATTCGGCTCCCAGCGGAGATGACTCCAATCAAATTCTCCGGAGCATTAAAAAATGTATAAAACAATATCATAATGTGTTTTTATGCGTTTTTTCAATGTATGTTTATATACATGTACACACACACATATATAGGATCATATATAGATATATAGATATACCATTATTGTTATTATTACTATTATTATTATTGTTATTAATTAATATCATATGTATATTTATGTAAGCAATCATTTAACTGATGATTGTTTGCCATGTCCACATTCGACCAGGACGACTGATCTCGACACGGTCATGCCATCGAAAACGCCCACCTTCGCCATCATCTGACCTGGATGATTTGGAGGATTTTTGAGCGTTCCAAATGGTTCCGTGGAGAGTAGATGGGTTATAGTACGGTTATATCAATTTATACCAGCTATGAACCTTCAATGAATCACCTTCTGAAGGTTTCGGGAGGATGTTGAATATTGTTTCAAACGACCTGTGGCTGCATCACAAGTTGTACTTCATGCCAAGTGGCAGCTGAGGCGTCGGGGGCCTTGGTCAGGGCTGTGGAATCAGAGCTGGGCCCCCAGGGTTTTGTGGTGGATCTGTTCGTTCTCCATGCCATATATTGGAGGTGCTTATGTTGGCGGGTTGGATCACCACAACGAGTGGGTTGATCTACCTGAGTCTACCCGTCTAGAGAGGGCTGTGGACTGCTCAATCACATCGAACCTGTCGTTGAGATTAGGATAGGCGGGCAAATGCATGCCACTCCTTCCCTGGGAATGCAAGATTTGTTCTCTAAACATGAAATCGCTCTATGAACATACTTGCACTTGCAAACAAAACAGGGATGTGCGTGAACATCCCATCCAGTCACTGGGACTTAAACTACCCGAACACACTTACAATTAGATTGCAATCTATCTACTTCTATTTGTCATATTACTACAAGTCATCTGTGCCTACCTATGCCACATTTGTTGATACTTCTAGATCCATAGTGGTGAATGCAATATCTGAAAGGCCCGTCAATAACCCCAATATGGGCCCACAAAATCAACAAACCCAGAATAAACAAACATCTTTCCTGCTGTGTTTATTCATAGCTGTTCCTTCATCATTTCTTGAGACTTGACACCGTCCCCTCCTGCGTGTCACTTCCAGCCATTCCTTTTCTGCGCTCAGTCGATGATTCCCAGATCCTGTCCCTTCACTGCACGCATGGGCAGATCCTGCGGCCAAAACATGACCTTTCAGAGCATCGCGTTACATTGGGCGACAGTGTTCAGTCGTTTCTGTAGGAATTTTCTTATCCTCTGAGCCTGATGTTATTCATCCCGATTCTCAAATAGCCTGCCAAAATGTGACAATTTTTAAATGAACCACACCCTTTGCCAATTCTTGTTGGCCCCTTTTTGCCGCAGTAAAACCTCATTTTTCAATTGTATACATGATCAAAGTCAAATCTCCTTTTTTGCGTCCAAAGTAAGCCACAATTGCCACTCTGCTGTGTGTTGCGATCCCAAGATCTTAACGTCTCGCCAACGTTTTGGGTGTCACGAAACCAGCGCTCCCATCGCGTTCGCTCCTTGCGCGCGCCAGGTAGCTGAGGCCCAGGATCTTTCCTTAGCGAACATGTAGGAGTTCATGCAATAACTTCGCAAATCACAAGAAAAATGGGAAAAACTGTGCCTCATAGGATGGAATTCGATGGAATTAATTGGAATGGTTCGTTGGCAAGTTGGGAACCTAACATAAATATAAATATGTAATGTTGATGGTTTTTCTCCATCTTTGATCTTCGGTGACTTCGGTCCAAGCCAAGGTAGCCAAGGTAGCCAAGGTTCATGTCCATAAGGCCGCAGCGTTGGCAAATGTCCTCAGCTGGCCATGGATAGCCTGCCATCACCTTCATGAGGCCCCCCGGCAACTCCATAGCTTCAAACCATCATAAACACTTATAAACCATCCATTTTGGGGATTTTCTGGTACCCCCATATTCCCCTTAAAGCCGTCACTTTGAATGGGACTTTCCGAGCGTCTTTGCGCAGGTCGTGGAAGCCGGTTTGCCAAGCAGAGGAGCACAGGAGGATCCTGGCACATTGGCGGGGTGGGGGATGAGAGGGTAGATGGGGAGGATGAGGATAAGGATGATGATGATGAAGAAGAAGAGGAAGAAGAAGAAGAAACAGAAGAAGAAGAAGAAGAAGAAGACAAGAAGACAAGAAGAGGAAGAAGAAGAAGAAGACAAGAAGAGGAAGAAGAAGAAGAAGAAGAAGAAAACAAAGAAGAAGAAAACGAAGAAGAAGAAGAAAACGAAGAAGAAGAAGAAGAAGAAGAAGAATAACAAGAAAGAATACCATGATGCTGATGATGGATGATTGATGATTGATGGCAGGTGATAGATGATAAATGATGGTGGTTGGTTGGTTGGTGCTTGGTTGGTGGTGGGTGGTTGGTGGCGTGGTAGTCATGGCCACCATGCTGGTCATGTTGGTCGGATGTAGAATTACCACTCTTGTCATCACCACTCATATACTCTCCCTGGGCTTGTCATGTTGGTGGCTACATGCCATGATCTTGTTGGCCTCACCGGTGCTTGTTCTCAATATTCATCAATATCCAATATGTCCATACCTTTGCAACTACCATGTGCAACCATGAGTTTTAACTATGAACAGCATTTGGGTTCGTCTGAAAGTAGGGCATCCCCAATGCCAAAGGATTGCTACAATTTTTCCCCATTTCAATGACCACAAGTTGTGGTTTACCAATTTTCAAGACAAACTCATTTCACAACTTAGGATTCCGGATGTTCTTGTTTACATTTTTTCAGATGCCTTTCCTCCAGCAAGTTTGGGAAAATGCATCTGAATCTGCCTGTTGATTGTAAAAGAATAAGGCCCAATTTTGCTCATCAGTCCCTTTAAAGCCCGGGATTCACATTTTCTCATCATCGCCCCATCCAATCCGGCGAGGCACTTCCGTTCCACGCGCTTGTATCTCTCCAGGTCACTCCGTGCCAGGGAGGCTATTTGGATCAGTCGCTTTCCTGCCGGCGTTGGTTTGACCAGTCGATGTATTGGAAATTCGTTCAGTCATATGTTGTTCAAACTTCAATCCCAATGTTGGCTGATGCAACAAACAAGCAACAAACATGCGGGTAGGTAGCTGGCTTTGTTTCGGGCGTTCCTGGGTAGCTGTTTTATCCGTTGTGATGGTTTTTAACCAACCCCGGCCCGCTCCCCCAATCTTCATGAGGCCCCTTGAGAGAAACCAACCATCGCTGCTTGATTATGTCACACACATAACTCACTTAACTTACACACACATATACACACGTGTATATATATATATACATATCGTGTGTATATATATATATATCTAGATATATATATATATGTGTATATATATATATATATTTATATCTATATATCTAAATATATCTATATCTATCTATATATATATATATATGTGGGGGGGACCTTTGGGGTATATTTCGTCCGTTCCGTGAGAACTATCATATGTACAATTTACATTCGGTTTATTTACAGGCATGTGCATGACAGCGCCCTGGGAATGTATTAACCATTGCAGATGTACTCGAGGAGGTAAAATACATTGTAAATAGACCTGGTTTCTACTAATAAGTGTTGATTTTGCTGCTGCTAAATTTATGTCCTGAAATCAAGTAAGATGATTAATAATCGAAATGCTCATAATCTTTTTTCTGCATCTACCTGCCACAGAGAAGTGACGACTAAGTTACCCTACGTACTGATTCTCTTGTCGCAGCTTCTGTAACTGCTGTTTCTTCTTGTTCTGTTTGTTTCATGTTTGTTCTGTCCGTTTTCCCCACCTGTCAGGTGCGGGTTGTTAGATTTTATGTTAGCCAGCCCGCCTTCCTCCTTCCTCCTCCTTCCTCCTCCTTCCTCCTCCGTCGTCCGCCGGACCCCAACAGCAACCTCCGGATCAGAGCGTTCCCCGCCGGACCTCCACCGCAAGCTCCGGATTAGAGCGTTCCCACCTGGACCTCAACCACGAAGAAACTCCGAAGATATAATGCCAGATAAAATGCCAGAAAGAATTTCGGAAGATATTCCAGATACATATGCCAGAAAGGATGTCAGATAGAATGCCAGATAAAGTTCCAGAAGAGATGCCGGAAAGAATGTCGGAATAGATGCCAAATACATTATCAGAAAGAATGCCAGAAATGAAAAGAATGTCAGAATAGATGCCAGAGAGGATGCCAAATAGGACGTCAGAATAGATGCCAAATAGAATGCCAAAAGAATGTCAGAAAGAATGCCAGAATAGAATGTCAGAAAATATATGCCATATATACTATATATATTTATAGATGAGATATTACTGAGATATCATTAATTATGACAAAACAATGTCATGCTGGGGATCCCTCGAAGTAAAGTAATTAATTTGTTTTCCCTTGTTTGGTTCCCTCTTCTTATTCCTCTTCCTCGTTCTTGTCCTGTGTTTTCTTCCATGTTCCTCTTCCTTGTTCATTTGTCATATTCCTTCCTCTTGATAATTTCTTTTCCTCTTTTTACTAACGTTCCTTGTTCTCTTCCTGCTCTTCTTCCTTGTCCTTTTCATGTTTGACTTTGTTCTTTCTCTGCCTCTTCCATGTCCTCTTTTTTTGAGAGCGGGGGACTGGGGGAGTGCGTTTTTTTGTTAGTTTTACAGCAAGTTGTTGGTGCTAATTGTTCATAAACATCAGCATGCCTAATGTCTCTGCCAAAATGTTCATCCAAATGAAGACGCCACCAACCAAAAAAACAGCAAAAACATGTAAACACTACAATGGCCGATGGGAGGGAGACAATGTGAGAGACTGCCACACCCTAGTAAGATCTAGCAAGCTAAACTATTTTGAAACAGTTGCAAATGCAACCCTTTAATCACCCTTGCAAATTATGAGGCATTCATGTAAAAATATAGTGCTACTTTGGCAGAAGCGATGTCTTCGTTTCACACTATATCTTTCATTCATAAGCTGCATTTTTCGTCCAAGGCAATGCAATACTTCTTTCAAGAAGTAGTATCCCTACGAAATATAGAGGTTTCCCAAAACATGCATTGTTCGTTTCTGTAGAAGTGCAGTCTTCCAAAACATTGTAGTATTAAGTTAAGCATTCAGTATTGCTGTCAAAAGGAGCAATGGTCGATGCACATTGCAGCAATCCTTGGTCGAACTCGATTACTTTTGAAGGAACATACTGCTTCCAGGTTGCAGCCTGCCCTGAAGACAAGACATATATTCCCTTAAATAAATAAACGATATTCTTGAAAGAAAACTGTAATGTGTGGAAAGATGCAGTACATCCTTCAATGGTAAGCCTCATTTTCATTTTTCTGCATGATATGTGCTTTTAAAGGAAAAACTTCACTTCTTTATATGAAATAATTAATTGCTTTGAAGACAAGATAATCCCTGAAACAAAAAACAATATTCTTGCAGAAATACAATATGTGAACAAATGCAATATGTGCTCAATGAAGTTAAGCCTCGCTCCCATTTTTCTGCATGACATTGGTTTGTAACGTGTTTTTTTTTAAATAATGGTGCTTGTATTTTTCGGTTGTTTCACTCATATGAAAGGCCATATTTCATACGTTGTAGTCATTACCTGTCTCTTTCTAAACATATTATAGGTACACTTCTACTTCATAGTAACGTTTTTCTTCATATTATTGCCTGTTTTTCAATCAAATGGTTCACAGCCTTATCAAGGCAACTTTTTAGCATACCCGCACCAACACTTTCTTAAGGAATACAATGATTATTAAGAATAGGTACTCAAAAGATTCAATTCTGAAATGCTGCTGTCCTTCTTCCATAGATTCCTTTACCTCTTTAAGAGAACTTTGATAAGCTGTCGCTTTGAACATGACTTGAGATTCCTTTCAAAGAAAAACTACACTACACTCCCTTTTTAAGAGGACTGTGCAAAATGATGCCGCTTTATGCACGTAATGATGTGACTTTATGCAAGACATGTCATATTCTTTGAACACATATTGCTGCACAAGGCATGTATTGAAGGATTTTGCTTTGAAAAAAACATGCTGAAATTTGTTTGCTGATTCTATTTTCAAGTCTTGGCTGTGCTGTATTTCCTCCCATGGTTTCAAGTAACTTTCTGGGAAGGTGTCCAAAACATGAGAAAATCAGCAAACAATGCGCACCTGGATGATGTCCATGAGGTGCGGCTGAGCAGACATGGACAATGGCTCCTGTCCTTTGGTGATATTAGTAAAAACGTCCATAAAACCAAACAAAAACTAAACCAAAAAACAACCCTATGACCCTATGTCCAAACCACTCATGGACCTCCATTGCCTTCTTTTGTTTTGTCTTTTGACAAGTTGGGGCAGAAGTTGCAAAAGGCCTGGAGAGAACAAAACACACACACAAAGAAAAACTCAAGACTCAAAACACAAAAAACACTCAACGGGGGTCCATAAGTGGCTGGGACATAGTTTTTTTTGGTGTGTGTGTTTAATATAGGATAAGGTTTCACAAGTTAATTCATGTGTGATTGGTGATTAGAATTAAATATTTTGAGGTTTTGAAACTAAGTCATGTATGCAGAAAGTAGCACTCCCACAGTCCCCTGTTCTGTTTTTGTTTGCCGGTCCATTTCCGAGACTGATGTGGCACTCCAACCGTGCCAAAAAGAACTCCTTCATGTCATGATTCATGTCCGATTCAAGCTGAACAAAGTTTATACAATGTCTATAAAACCGCTTCCTTCCTGACCTCCTTCTTGTTCTTCCGCCTTTTCACTTTTTGTCCGCTCCTTTTCCTTCGTCCTTTCGCTCTTCCTTTTCATGTTCATCATTTTTTTCTTCTACTCCCTTTGCCTTTGTCCCCTTCATTTCACAATGTTCCTCTTTTTGTGGCTCTTCCGTGCCTCTTGGACTTTTGCCTTTCCACCTTTTTCGAAGACTTACAAGACCTCCAGCAGTCCCAAAAGAGATTTTCAATGATTTTCATGTACGATACACACTATACATAGTATCAACTCGATCTCGTCCCTGTCCAAAATTGAAAAGGCGGAACAATCCCGGGCCCCTTCATGTAGGATACAGGATACGTGCCTTATACTTGAGAGAACAGGATACGTGCCAGCTTGCACCTTCGTCCTATGTTGTTGTGTGTTTTTCACCTTGCACTTGTTTCCGTGTTCATCTTCCGTCTCTTCTTTGTTATTCTATCCCTTGTTCTTTCTTCCTCTTTGTTTCATGTTTTTTCTCTTCCCTGTCTTACTCTACTTCCTTGTCGCCTCTCTGCCCTTCCTTGGCCAAGGTGAACGGGCAATGGCACGGCGGCAAAATGGGTACTCCCGCGTGTGATGCAGACTATACACATTATATAACCTCTCTTCCTCTGTCTCCTCATTTCAACCGTTGCAACTTCCTTTTAAATTTTGTTATCTCTTTTCTTTTTCCTTTTGCACTTCTTGTTCCAATTGCCTCCTACTTGTTCTTTTCCGCTGTTCTATTCCCTTTCCTTGTCCTCCTCTCTCTTCCTCTTTGTCCTCGCCCTCTTCATTTTCCTTGCTCATGCTCCTATTCTTTCGAATCTGTTCTTGGTCCTCGTCTTCACCAGAAGGAATGAGATTACAAAGCGGAAACATGAAGATGAAAATGGAACACACACACAATGTGGAACAGGAAAATGAACATTGGACATGCCAAGGATAAGTAAAATACAAAGGAACATGACAAGTAAATTATTGTAAGAATTGTGCAGTGCATGCGGCATATTTGTCAGACCGTTCCGCAAAAAAATGAATAAAAGGACAAGGGCAAGAAAGGAAAGGAAGTAAGAAGTGAAAATGAAAAGGCAAAAGGAATAGGGAAGAGGAATTGAATTCAGAACTGGGAAGAGGGAGTGGAGGAGGGCAAAAAAAAGAAGTGAACTTAATATTACTAAGGCCATTGAGCTGATTTCGGTTTACGGATGAACTTTTTGCATATAGCAAAAACCTATTTAGCGATATTCTTATAGATGTTTTTTATTTGTATAAAAATCACCTCGAAAAAAACTAGAACTCCGGAAACCATCGCCCCTCAAGGCATTTCAAAAAACACACATGGGCAACATTCTTCCCACCAAAATTCGACTTAAATGATGACCCAAACATGGGAAGAAGAACGCTAAGTTGGCGATACTCAAGGGTTTGGGTTGGAAACATATAGGGCCTGAACGGAAACATCCGAGAAAAACAACATTTGTCATTTGGAGTTACGACTACAGGTTTGTGCGAGGTAAAATGGTGTATGTAAGAATCGGGTTGTTTTGAACTATTTACAAACAACAATAAACAGCATTTGTTACTATTTTCAACCTGATGCGGTTCAATATTGTACAGCATTGTTCAGTCCAGCTCGTCTGTTTTCTGGGATGTCAGGCTCACATCAGGCTTGCATGCTCCAACATCTATTTTAGTCCTCCTATGTGTTTCTTTCTGTTTGAAACTCAATATCTATGTGAGTTGTTGGTGGTGTTTGTGGTTTTGTAATTCGCAGCGCTCTCTCCATGATCTATATATGTTACTGGTATGTTAGTGGTTTCCCACATATTTTGCCTCTTGACAAGTCCACATGAAAGCCTATGTGTGTGTTTTTTGTATGGATTTTGCATTTATTTCTCCACATCTGTTTTAGTTTTAGTAGTCTGAATGAACATTTAATGTTTGGTGAATCTGCCTGGGCTTTGTTAGGTCTGTGTTGTTCGTCAATCGTTGCAGGAGCTATGTCAGTGATCCTTTGCATGTTCGTGGTTATACACTTTGTGTTTGATTTGGTATGATATTGAAGGTCTATGTTGTTCGTATCTTGTCCATACCGAAAAGAAAAATGTAAGTATATGAATATGCAAATATATACTTGTCAAAAAATAGGGGTGCCCCAACGTGTACATTCTTCAATTGGGATTTAAAGCTTTGGGGCACCCCTATGTTGAGGCATCATCACTTGTACTATTTTTTGTATAGTAAACTGATACTCGTGTATTCAGCATGTCATTTATTGAACTTGTTACGTCTTTAACCCATATGCTCTATTTGTGGACAACTGCCAAGGCCAAATGATTACTTGTGGCATTGCTTCTTTTTTGCATGCATTTGCATGAAACTAAGTCAATCGTTTATTTTGATCATTTCTGGTGCAGATTGAAAAGAACGATGAACAAATGAATTCTGAATTACTTGTGAAAATTATGTTGGATTCTTGTGGGTATGTTCAACGAGGAGTTCCACTTCGTAACGTATAGAAAATTTTCCCAAGATATAGCCAACGTTTGTTTGCCTTCGGATTTCTTCCATGTTTTTTTCTGAACTTCTTATGCAGGCAGTTTGATGTTTTTTATTTTCAACCAAAAACCATACCTTTTTGCAAAATGATAATTATGACGTTTTCAAAACAGCATACCAGCTGCATATGAACTGCACAATATTTTTTCTTCTATTGCTCATCAAAAGTTCAAAATAACTTCATCAAAATGACAAAAAATAGAAAGTGATAGAGCCTTGACTCGAAGTTTCTTGTGAAGAAGGAAATTTCTACATATAGCGATGTCTCAAAATGAGGTGTCCTTTTTTGCTCTTCAAAGTGATATTTTGGGGGCCAAAAAGGACACCTCACCCTGAGACATATCCAAATTGAATTCAGGACAAAAATCAGCAGACATTCATAGCATATACAACATATATCCATGGGATATTCAACTCATGATTAGCCGAGAACAAGTTGAAACACCATTTCCAATTGTGTAACAAAGTGGCAACACACCAGACAACTTGCAGTCATCAGAGATACATCATCTCAGGCAAGGAGTGATTAAAACTATCACTTAAATGAACGTATTTCAGATACATCTCAGTGAAGGGAAACATGTGTTAAGTTAATACTCACATTTTTTCAAAAAAACAGTTCAAGCAAGATACTCAAGTAATGACCTCAAGTAAACATTTCACTAACAGCAGCACCAAATGACGACTTCTATGCCAGCTGACTAAACAACTTTTTGGGATTTCACAAGCTGATTGATCAAAAATGGGCCCTTGCCCTTATACGGCCAACATGGCAACCAACTCAAAACCAACAGCAATCAAAAACAAGGTAGGTGGACAGAAATACCCTTCAACAAAAATCATTGGTTTCAGCTTCTTTTTCCACAATCTTCATGCATAAGTAACATGCATCATCAGAAGCAACTCAAGTACAGTCACAGGTAGCACAGTGAATCATCAGAAGGAAGAAGGTCACATAGGTAACAGGTTCAAATGATTGAAGATTTAAGAAGTTGTTGTTCAAAAGAAGGAAACAAACCCCTAATCCGTTCGCACAGCTTTTCTCACAAGTAAACCCACTCGGCAAACCTTACATGAGCAATCAATACACGCATGCAAATGCAATAAACACGAGCAAAAAAAAAACGCAAACCACATCAACATTGATACAAATTCTGCACCATACCCAGTTGCAAAGAAAAACAGAAAACAAATATGTGACATATGTTCATTCAAACAATAAACGCTTAAAAGAATAGGTATAAAAGTAGTAAGTTAATTTACGTAGGTAAGGTAAGTATATTTAGGTTATCAAAAAATGCACTAGTAAATGGTTGCCCTAAATTTAATCAAACATTAGTGAATTTGGTTGTAGGTCAAATTACTAATTTAGGATACTTCCATAAGTTTTGTATATCTTTGAGATTTGAAGGGAGAAATGATGAAAAATGCACTGAGGTCACAATAAATATGCATTTTGAGAATACCAAAATCAAAACTTGAAAAAATAAAACACGCCCACTCATACTCCATCATTGCCACAAAATGTCTGCACATTGGCCCCAATATTTGAAATCTTTTAAATCTGTTAAAGTTCTGGGGAATTAAAAGATTTAAATCGTGAGCTGACGCTATTGTTGGAGGATTCCTGGAGACTTCAAAGATTTAAAAGAATTAAAAGATTTAAAAGAATTAAGTATTTAATCTTTTAAATCTTTTAAAGCTCTGAGGAATTAAAAGATTTAAAAGAATTAAATATTTAACTCTTTTAAATCTTTTGAAGCCCTGAGGAATTAAAAGATTTAAAAGAATTAAATATTGAAATCGTTTAAATCGTTTAAAGCTCTGGGAAATTAAAAGATTTAAAAGAATTAAATATTTAAATCTTTTAAATCTTTTAAAGCTCTGAGGAATTAAAAGATTTAAAAGAATTAAATATTTAAATCTTTTAAATCTTTTAAATCTTTTAAATATTTTAAATCCCCAAAGGACGTGAGATTCTGGGGACCTCTTGGGATTTAAATCTTTTAAAGCTCTGGGGAATTAAAAGATTTAAAAGAATTAAATATTTAAATCTTTTAAATCTTTTAAAGCTCTGGGGAATTAAAAGATTTAAAAGATTTAAATCGTGAGCTGACCCTATTGTTGGAGGATTCCTGGAGACTTCAAAGATTTAAAAGATCTAAAAGAATTAAAAGATTTAAAAGAATTAAATATTTAAATCTTTGAAATCTTTTAAAGCTCTGGAGAATTAAAAGATTTAAAAGAATTAAATATTTAAATCTTTTAAATCTTTTAAAGCTCTGGGAGAATTAAAAGATTTAAATCGTGAGCTGACCCTATTGTTGGAGGATTCCTGGAGACTTCAAAGATTTAAAAGATTTAAAAGAATTAAATATTTAAATCTTTTAAATCTTTTAAAGCTCTGGGGAATTAAAAGATTTAAAAGAATTAAAAATTTAAATCTTTTAAATCTGTTAAAGCTCTGGAGAATTAAAAGATTTAAAAGAATTAAATATTTAAATCTTTTAAAGCTCTGGTGAATTAAAAGATTTAAAAGAATTAAATATTTAAATCTTTTAAAGCTCTGGGGAATTAAAAGATTTAAAAGATTTAAATCGTGAGCTGACCCTATTGTTGGAGGATTCCTGGAGACTTCAAAGATTTAAAAGAATTAAAAGATTTAAAATAATTAAATATTTATTTAAATCTTTTAAATCTTTTAAAGCTCTGAAGAATAAAAGATTTAAAAGAATTAAATATTTAAATCTTTTGAATCTTTTAAAGCTCTGGGGAATTAAAAGATTTAAAAGAATTAAATATTTAAATCTTTTAAAGCTCTGAGGAATTAAAAGATTTAAAAGATCTAAATATTTAAATCTTTTAAATCTTTTAATTCTTTTAAATATTTTAAATCCCCAAAGGACGTGAGATTCTGGGGACCTCTTGGGATTTAAATCTTTTAAATCTTTAAAGCTCTGGGGAATTAAAAGATTTAAGAGAATTAAATATTTAAATCTTTTAAAGCTCTGGAGAAATAAAAGATTTAAAAGATTTAAATCGTGAGCTGACCATATTGTTGGAGGATTCCTGGGACTTCAAAGATTTAAAAGAATTAAAAGATTTAAAAGAATTAAAAGATTTAAAAGAATTAAATATTTAAATCTTTTAAATCTTTTAAAGCTCTGAAGAATTAAAAGATTTAAAAGAATTAAATATTTAAATCTTTTAAATCTTTTAAAGCTCTGGGGAATTAAAAGATTTAAAAGAATTAAATATTTAAATCTTTTAAATCTTTTAAAGCTCTGGGGAATTAAAATATTTAAAAGAATTAAATATTTAAATCTTTTAAATCTTTTAATTCTTTTAAATATTTGAAATCCCCAAAGGACGTGAGATTCTGGGGACCTCTTGGGATTTAAATCTTTTAAATCTTTTAAAGCTCTGGAGAATTAAAAGATTTAAAAGAATTAAATATTTAAATCTTTTAAATCTTTTAAAGCTCTGAGGAATTAAAAGATTAAAAGATTTAAAAGAATTAAATAAATCTTTTAAAGCTCTTTTAAAATCTTTTAAAGCTCTGGGGAATTAAAAGATTTAAAAGATTTAAATCGTGAGCTGACCCTATTGTTGGAGGATTCCTGGAGACTTCAAAGATTTAAAAGAATTAAAAGATTTAAAAGAATTAAAAGATTTAAAAAAAAAATTAAATATTTAAATCTTTTAAATCTTTTAAAGCTCTGAAGAATTAAAAGATTTAAAAGAATTAAATATTTAAATCTTTTAAATCTTTTAAAGCTCTGGGGAATTAAAAGATTTAAAAGAATTAAATATTTAAATCTTTTAAATCTTTTAAAATCAGAAGCGCGTGGAGAATTACAAGATTACAAGATTTAACTCGTGAGCTTACATATTGTTGGAGGATTCCTGGAGACGTCAAAGATTTAAAAGAATTAAAAGATTTAAGAGAAATTAAAAGATTTAAAATAATTAAATATTTAAATCTTTTAAATCTTTTAAAGCTCTGAAGAATTAAAAGATTTAAAAGAATTAAATATTTAAATCTTTTGAATCTTTTAAAGCTCTGGGGAATTAAAAGATTTAAAAGAATTAAATATTTTAATCTTTGAAATCTTTGAAAGCTCTGAGGAATTAGAAGATTTAAAAGAATTAAATATTTAAATCTTTTAAATCTTTTAATTCTTTTAAATATTTTAAATCCCCAAAGGACGTGAGATTCTGGGGACCTCTTGGGATTTAAACCTTTTAAATCTTTTAAAGCTCTGGGGAATTAAAAGATTTAAAAGAATTAAATATTTAAATCTTTTAAATCTTTTAAAGCTCTGGAGAATTAAAAGATTTAAAAGAATTAAATATTTAAATCTTTTAAATCTTTTAAAGCTCTGGAGAATTACAAGATTTAAAAGATTTAAATCGTGAGCTGACCCTATTGTTGGAGGATTCCTGGAGACTTCAAAGATTTAAAAGATTTAAAAGAATTAAATATTTAAATCTTTTAAATATTTTAAAGCTCTGAGGAATTAACAGATTTAAAATAATTAAATATTTAAATCGTTTAAATCTTTTAAATCTTTTAATTCTTTTAAATATTTTAAATCCCCAAAGGACGTGAGATTCTGGGGACCTCTTGGGATTTAAATCTTTTAAATCTTTTAAAGCTCTGGGGAATTAAAAGATTTAAAAGAATTAAATATTTAAATCTTTTAAATCTTTTAAAGCTCTGGTGAATTAAAAGATTTAAATCGTGAGCTGACCCTATTGTTGGAGGATTCCTGGAGACTTCAAAGATTTAAAAGATTTAAAAGAATTAAAAGATTTAAAAGAATTAAATATTTAAATCTTTTAAATCTTTTAAAGCTCTGGGGAATTAAAAGATTTAAAAGAATTAAATGTTTAAATCTTTTAAATCTTTTAAAGCTCTGGGGAATTAAAAGATTTAAAAGAATTAAATATTTAAATCTTTTAAATATTTTAAAGCTCTGAGGAATTAAAAGATTTAAAAGAATTAAATATATAAATCTTTTAAATCTTTTAAAGCTCTGGGGAATTAAAAGATTTAAAAGAATTAAATATTTAAATCTTTTAAATCTTTTAAAGCTCTGAGGAATTAAAAGATTTAAAAGAATTAAATATTTAAATCTTTTAAATCTTTTAAATCTTTTAAATATTTTAATTCTTTTAAATATTTTAAATCCCCAAAGGATGTGAGATTCTTGGGACCTCTTGGGATTTAAATCTTTTAAATCTTTTAAAGCTCTGGAGAATTAAAAGATTTCAAAGAATTAAATATTTAAATCTTTTAAATCTTTTAATCCTTTAAAGCTCTGGAGAATTAAAGATTTAAAAAAGATTTAAAGCGGGAAGCTGAACCTATTGTTGAGCTTACTGGAGACTTCAAGATTGAAAAGAATTACAGATTAAAAGAATTAAATATTTAATCTTTAATCTTGAAAGCTCTGGGGAATTAAAAGATTTAAAGAGATTAATGTTTTAAAATCTTTTAAATCTTTTAAAGCTCTGGGAATTAAAAGATTTAAAAGAATTAAATATTTAAATCTTTGAAATCTTTTAAAGCTCTGAAGAATTAAAAGATTCAAAAGAATTAAATATTTAAATCTTTTAAATCTTTTAAAGCTCTGCCAATTAAAAGATTTAAAAGAATTAAATATTTAAATCTTTTAAACCTTTTAAAGCTCTGAGGAATTAAAAGATTGAAAAGAATTAAATATTTAAATCTTTTCAATCTTTTAAATCTTTTAATTCTTTTAAATATTTTAAATCACCAAAGGACGTGAGATTCTGGGGGCCTCTTGGGATTTAAATCTTTTGAATCTTTTAAAGCTCTGGGGAATTAAAAGATTTAAAAGAATTAAATATTTAAATCTTTTAAATCTTTTAAAGCTCTGAGGAATTAAAAGATTTAAAAGAATTAAATATTTAAATCTTTTAAATCTTTTAAAGCTCTGGGGGATTAAAAGATTTAAAAGATTTAAATCGTGAGCTGACCCTATTGTTGGAGGATTCCTGGAGACTTCAAAGAATTAAAAGAATTAAAAGATTTAAAATAATTAAATATTAAATATCTTTTATCTTTAAAGCGCTGAAGAATTAAAAGATTTAAAAGAATTAAATAAATATTTAAATCTTTTAAATCTTTTAAAGCTCTGGGGAATTAAAAGATTTAAAAGAATTAAATATTTAAATCTTTTAAATCTTTTAAAGCTCTGGGGAATTAAAAGATTTAAAAGAATTAAATATTTAAATCGTTTAAATCTTTTAAAGCTCTGAGGAATTAAAAGATTTAAAAGAATTAAATCGGAGCTGACATATTGTTGGAGGATTCCTGGAGGACTTCAAAGATTAAAGAATTAAAAGATTTAAAAGAATTAAAAGATTTAAAAGAATTAAATATTTAAATCTTTGAAATCTTTTAAAGCTCTGAAGAATTAAAAGATTCAAAAGAATTAAATATTTAAATCTTTTAAATCTTTTAAAGCTCTGGGGAATTAAAAGATTTAAAAGAACTAAATATTTAAATCTTTTAAAACTTTTAAAGCTCTGAGGAATTAAAAGATTGAAAAGAATTAAATATTTAAATCTTTTCAATTTTTTTAAAGCTCTGGAGAATTAAAAGATTTAAAAGAATTAAATATTTAAATCTTTTAAAGCTCTGGAGAATTAAAAGATTTAAAAGATTTAAATCGTGAGCTGACCATATTGTTGGAGGATTCCTGGAGACTTCAAAGATTTAAAAGAATTAAAAGATTTAAAAGAATTAAAAGATTTAAAAGAATTAAATATTTAAATCTTTGAAATCTTTTAAAGCTCTGAAGAATTAAAAGATTCAAAAGAATTAAATATTTAAATCTTTTAAATCTTTTAAAGCTCTGCCAATTAAAAGATTTAAAAGAATTAAATATTTAAATCTTTTAAACCTTTTAAAGCTCTGAGGAATTAAAAGATTGAAAAGAATTAAATATTTAAATCTTTTCAATCTTTTAAATCTTTTAATTCTTTTAAATATTTTAAATCACCAAAGGACGTGAGATTCTGGGGGCCTCTTGGGATTTAAATCTTTTGAATCTTTTAAAGCTCTGGGGAATTAAAAGATTTAAAAGAATTAAATATTTAAATCTTTTAAATCTTTTAAAGCTCTGAGGAATTAAAAGATTTAAAAGAATTAAATATTTAAATCTTTTAAATCTTTAAATCCCTGGGGAATTAAAAGATTTAAAAGAATTAAATATTTAAATCTTTTAAATCTTTTAAAGCTCTGAGGAATTAAAAGATTTAAAAGAATTAAATATTTAAATCTTTTAAATCTTTTAAATCTTTTAATTCTTTTAAATAGTTTAAAATCCCCAAAGGACGTGAGATTCTGGGGACCTCTTGGGATTTAAATCTTTTAAATCTTTTAAAGCTCTGGGGAATTAAAAGATTTAAAAGAATTAAATATTTAAATCTTTTAAATCTTTTAAAGCTCTGGGGAATTAAAAGATTTAAAAGAATTAAATATTTTAAATCTTTTAAATCTTTTAAAGCTCTGGGGAATTAAAAGATTTAAAAGATTTAAATCGTGAGCTGACCCTATTGTTGGAGGATTCCTGGAGACTTCAAAGATTTAAAAGAATTAAAAGATTTAAAAGAATTAAAAGATTTAAAAATAATTAAATATTTAAATCTTTTAAATCTTTTAAAGCTCTGAAGAATTAAAAGATTTAAAAGAATTAAATATTTAAATCTTTTAAATCTTTTAAAGCTCTGGGGAATTAAAAGATTTAAAAGAATTAAATATTTAAATCGTTTAAATCTTTTAAAGCTCTGGAGAATTAAAAGATTTAAAAGAATTAAATATTTAAATCTTTTAAATCTTTTAATTCTTTTAAATATCTTAAATCCCCAAACGACGTGAGATTCTGGGGACCTCTTGGGATTTAAATCTTTTAAATCTTTTAAAGCTCTGGAGAATTAAAAGATTTAAAAGAATTAAATATATAAATCTTTTAAATCTTTTAAAGCTCTGGAGAATTAAAAGATTTAAAAGATTTAAATCGTGAGCTGACCCTATTGTTGGAGGATTCCTGGAGACTTCAAAGATTTCAAAAAAAAATATTTAAAAGAATTAAAAGATTTAAAAGAATTAAATATTTAAATCTTTTAAATCTGTTAAAGCTCTGAAGAATTAAAAGATTTAAAAGAATTAAATATGTAAATCTTTTAAATCTTTTAAAGCTCTGGGGAATTAAAAGATTTAAAAGAATTAAATATTTAAATCTTTTAAATCTTTTAAAGCTCTGAGGAATTAAAAGATTTAAAAGAATTAAATATTTAAATCTTTTAAATCTTTTAATTCTTTGAAATATTTTAAATCCCCAAACGACGTGAGATTCTGGGGACCTCTTGGGATTTAAATCTTTTAAATCTTTTAAAGCTCTGGGGAATTAAAAGATTTAAAATAAATAAATATTTAAATCTTTTAAATCTTTTAAAGCTCTGAGGAATTAAAAGATTTAAAAGAATTAAATATTTAAATCTTTTAAATCTTTTAAAGCTCTGGGGAATTAAAAGATTTAAAAGATTTAAATCGTGAGCTGACCCTATTGTTGGAGGATTCCTGGAGACTTCAAAGATTTAAAAGATTTAAAAGATTTAAAAGAATTAAAAGATTTAAAAGAATTAAATGTTTTAATCTATTAAATCTTTTAAAGCTCTGGGGAATAAACAGATTTAAAAGAATTAAATATTTAAATCTTTTAAATCTTTTAAAGCTCTGAGGAATTAAAAGATTTAAAAGAATTAAATATTCAAATCTTTTAAATCTTTTAAACCTTTTAAATCTTTTAATTCTTTTAAATATTTTAAATCCCCAAAGGACGTGAGATTCTGGGAACCTCTTGGGATTTAAATCTTTTAAATCTTTTAAAGCTCTAGAGAATTAAAAGATTTAAAAGAATCAAATATTTAAATATTTTAAATCTTTTAAAGCTCTGGAGAATTAAAAGATTTAAAAGAATTAAATATTTAAATATTTTAAATCTTTTAAAGCTCTGGAGAATTAAAAGATTTAAAAGAATTAAATATTGAAATCTGTCAAATCTTTTAATTATTTCAATTCTTTTTATTCTTGTAAATCTTTTAAATCTATGAAGTCTCGAGCAGCCAGCATATGCATAATATGACCTAAAGGTCCCTCATACATATATATATATATCTGGGCAAATTAAAATATTTCACTACCCTGAATTAAGGCCATTTGGGGATGATTTCCCTTATTAACCATGATTCCCAGTGAGATCGCGGTGAGGTCGTTGTAATTTACCCATATATATATATACATGTGTGTGTGTGTGATAGCGACAAACTTGGGATATTCTATGAACAACTGGCTTGCAATATGATCATTGCTCTCGACCGGGACGCACTCCCAACCATTACTCAATCTGAAGGCAGGGGGCGCGGCACCATGTCACACTTTGTCAAAATGACCTAGCACAGGGCCGGAAAAATGGGAGAGGAGCAGAAGCAGGTTCAGCCAACAAGAAAACATGAGACATGTATGGTCGGGTTGGAAACTCTATATATGTAGATATGTGCCATGGTCATTATCATTGCCATTGTCATTCCCATTCTCATTCTCATTGTCAATCAATATCAATATCTATACCTATATCTATACCTCTAGATCTCTCGCTCTCTCTCTCTCTATATATATATTAAAACAATATATACATATATATATATATATTATATTATATATATCTCTCTCTGTATCGCCATCCCGAAGGCCAGACTGAGGGCGAGCACTGGGGGATCCCAAACACAATGGCTTTCAATACACAAATGGTCTCAGTGATGATTTGGGAGTACCCCAATTCGGAAACCTGTCAAAAATGATGTCCATCCAATGCAAGTATTTGCCTTGAACATTTTGGAATGCAACAAACATGGATCACCAGATGGAGTGGTCTAAATCGTCTATCGCCCTGGGCCTGTTGCATCCGGCTCTTCGAAGCCGGGGTTCAACAGTGAGGTGAAGTAGCTACCCTTGTAACATAGTTGTGGAAAATGGTGATCTTACATAGCTATGTTATGTGAAATTACCAGAAGATACAGCACATGGTTCGCGTCAGTTCTCATCCCAAAAACATTAGCCAAGGCAAAGGCGACAAGAATTTTTTCCCTTAAGCCCCCCATGTTTATTGGCCAAAAAACCACATATTCACTACTTAACATCACTTTTACATCCTTGGATGTGCATCCCAGTTAAAGTATTGAGAGGTTTATGCCCTCTATATATGACTATCCAGGAACCCACATATTACCGGCTCATACTACGGTTATTTAATCACTGCATTTGAAGGGAAATGGAAAGACCCTACCATTTCCAAACTAGCATGCCCAAGTAGTGGACAAACCAACATCACCTCCATGTTTTTCCCCAGCCCAAACCAGCCAACAAAACACATTTTGGGTCGGTGATTTGTGCCAACAACCCCCAATTTTTTTTCATAAGTTCACCGACATTTTTGGTGAAAAATCACCCGGAAAAATCGAAGTTTTCGCCCATTTTCCCATCCATTGGACCATTGGACCGCCAAGGCGGCGCCTGCTTCATGGGCCCCGCAGAGCCCAGCTCCGTGAGCCACTCGTGGTCCGTCCACTTGAAGCCGTGCCGGGCGTCCACCAGGACGTAAAGAGCGCGCAGGGAGGTCCTTGGCTGCTGGGTTCAAGGGATTCTTGTTTGGCTGGTAGGGGTTAGGCTTATGATAAAATAATTGTATAAAGATACCTACGATAATATAACTATATAAAAAACAATATATATTATATTATATTATATTATGTTATATTATATTATATTATCTTAAATTATATTATATTATATTATATTATTATATTATATTATATTATATTATATTATTATATTATATTATATTATACTATATTATATTATATTATATTTATAATATATTATATTATATTATATTTATAATATATTATATTATATTATAATATATTATATTATATTACATATATACACAAGCAACTACATCTATAATACATATATAGGGTTTACTACATGAATATTAATGTATCTATATTAATGATAAAACCAAGCAGTAATAAGCACCCGGTCGGGATATCAAGCTGGATATAATAGAGATATACACTCCGGTGTCATCAAGCATGGAGGTTTACTGGAAAATCATCGCCGTGTGATGGATTTCCAACTGCCATGTTTAAAAAACTTGCTTCACAGTAGGTTGGCAGGGTTTTTTTCTTGGGGATCATACGATTTTTGAAAGATGTTTATCCAAGAGAAAAGCTACTATTTGTTGCATGGATCTTATTACATCTTATTCCATCTTCAACATATTCGGAGATGTTGTATGTAGAAGTGCTGGGTAGTTCTATTTGTCGGTAAGTCTCTTCATTGATAGGTCACCTCCGAAATTTTGCTGCTGAGATCTCCGTTTCTTCTGGTTCACAACCATAATCTTTCATCTTTTCACTTTGAACTTTGGACACTTAGATAGCTTGCTTCTTCATCAGCATCCCCTTTTCTAACATGTATTACCGCATTTCACAATATTTTGCACATTTAGATGGTCATGGTTTTCGAGTTTACTTCTCAACATCCAAATTTTCCAAAACCAAATCCATCATTTTCCCACAACCATAAGTTTTGCTTGGTTTATGACCTTTCCGGCTTTTTGCCCACCCATACCCCACCCCTCCCCACTTCCACCGAGGTGCCGGTTCCGCACGAATTCCAAGGCCTCGGGCCCAAAGACCTTGGCCCGGGCGGAGTGACCGTAGCCGGGCATGTCGATGAAATCCAAACGCACCTTGCGGTTGCGGTACCTGGGTGAGATGCGACCAGGCTTGGGTGGGTGGGGTGGGCTGGGAAAACCTGGAAAAGATTTGCTCTGGGACATCATCATTGTCCTTATATGTCCTTATCAAATTTCCCAATGCAGCCATGGCTCCAAGCCGCTTGTTTGGTTTGCCCCGGCATTGAAGACACTTTGGCCACGGTGCCGAACTGCGAGACGCGGTTCAGCAAGGAGGACCTCACCCAGCGGCACTGGAAGATCTGGCAACCCATCATCCTTTCATTCGGGAGATAGGTTATCTACATGTCCATTCTTGTTTTTGTGTCATCATGGTTCATCCCATTCCCATCTTCAACAGGTCTTGGACATAGTTGCGGCTTCCCATCTTCACTGATGACATGTATAATAATCACCCTCTGGTAAACAAACTATTGAAAATGGACCATATATATAGATGATTTACCTATAAACTGGTGATTTTCCATCGTTTTTTGTATGTTTAGAGGATACACAGCATTTCCATCGATTTCCCGCATGGTTTGGAGCGCTACACCGTGGCCGTGCGACTTCCCCACGTTGGAGCGGCCAATCAAGGCCACCTCGGGATAACCTGGATCCGGCTTCGGCCAGTGCTTGGAGTGCAGCCTCGGGACAGCACCGTTGAAGGAAAGCATTGGGAAGTAGCCTGTGACTATAAGATACTATAAGTGCAACCTTATCTTCAGATATTTACAATGTAACTATAACTATAAATTAATATCTCTATATATCTATAATGATAATTATATATATATATATATATCAACCACTATCATGATTGACGAGAGGAGAACTGATAACGATATAACTCAATATGACTCACATGATAAACATGTTACAAAGACCGCAACAACTAGCCAGTGACTCTTGGGGTATTATTTTGGGATTTGAGCAATCCGTTGCTCGGAACAACCCCCCCACGAACCTGTAAAAAAGCCAATGGCCCATAGCACCAAAAAGGGGCAAATGCAAATGACCAATTTGGCCGAGCTGCAAACCAAGAGATAATGATGAACCAAACAAAAATCCAAGAATCGTGCAATCACTCACAGCATCTTCAGCGAAAACATCCGCGGACTCCACCCTTTGACTACTCTCCAGAAATCAAACATGGCTAGCCGGGAAATCCCCTACAAAATGGACATTGCAATTGGAACATCTTGGAAAATCGGATCAAAACGAAGGATTTTCCAGCGAAGGCGGTCGCAGCCAGGCCAAGGAACAGCGGTGCTTTTGCATAGAGCCGCGTCCGAGACGATGCCTCGGACAGGATGTGTCCAGTTGAAGCCTCCTCCACTGGAACATCACATTTTTCGAAGGGAAAATCCCAGTTACCCTTTGGTAATTTAACATAGCAATGGAAAATCACCATTTTCTGGTTGGTGGT